>OZ012737.1:552903520-552918520 GCA_963859935.3 Lathyrus sativus
CTGTTTTGACGATTTTGGCCATAACTTTTGATCCGTAAGTCGGTTTTAGTCCCCGTTCGAAGCGTTGGAAAGCTATTGAATAGATCTATAACATGGTATAGATAATATAGTTATTTGCCAAATATTTTTATATCCAATATTTTTGGAGAGTCATTGTTTAATTAAATAGTAACTAAACCATGAAGCGATTGAAATGATTTATTGATTATTTACTTGAGTTTAATTGTTGTGCACTTAGTGTGCTTGTGTTTATTTGTGGTGTAATATATATGATGTATGGTGATGTGATCAGGAGGATCGTGTGCACTTAGTGTGCTTGAGTTTGTTTGTCGTGCATTGGTGTCGTACATACCATGGTACTTGGTGGGATGAATTATTGCTCAGGAGGAGTGTATGTGATTCATTTGTACTCCTTTGTGGAGAATGGTGGGGCTGAATCATTGCTCAGGAGGAGTGTATGTGATTCATCCGTACTCCTTCGTGGAGAATGGTGGGGATAGATCATATCTCAGTAGGAGCGTAAGTGATCTGTCGGGGATAGATCATATCTCAGTAGGAGCGTAAGTGATATGTCCAAGGTTCGATTGAATGAACCAATGAGTCGGTACCGCATGCATGGTGTTGAGTTGCATATTTGCATTATAATATGTTATATTGTAATTTGAACAGTAGGTTCGATGATTGGTGTTGTGGGGTGAATATTGGTGTGTTTTACTACCTTATTTGCATGTATTAAATTACCAATATATTTTAATCATATTTTCTCACCCCTTTGTTGTTGTTGTTGTGGTCTGTGCTTCTCCGAAAGTACAGATAATCCAGGTACTTAGCTAACTTGGAGTATGGTGTGCCAGTCGAGTCTAGGATGCTCTGATATGTAGCACGGGACTTGGGTGTTTTTAGTTGCCTTCTGTTGAACTTGTATTTTATTTCCTGTGAACGTATCAAAACCTTGTTGGATTTTACTATTTTATTATTTCCGCTGTATTTTAGAGAAAACCTTTTTATAAGGAAATGTTGGTTTTGTTATGTGATATCCCACTTGGGAAGAAAACTCTGATGTTTATTTATAATGTTTATTATTTTAACTGTTTTGGGAAGTGTAGTGTTACAATTGGTATCAGAGCAGGTCGGTCCATCCGGCCAGTGTTGTTGAGTTGAGTTGAGTCTGTCCTTTAGGATAGAGTTGAGTATCTTTTAACCTGGTGTTGTTATTTTTAAGCAGTATGGCAGGAAGGAACGATGTTGCGTTGGCTGCTGCTATGCAAGCAATGGCGCAGGCGGTTGCTAATCAGAACCAAACTGCAGATGCCCAATTCAGGAGTTTGGCGCAGTTTCGGAGCAACAAGTCGTCGACGTTTGAAGGAGGAGTTCTGAACCCTGAAGCTGCTCAGAAGTGGCTGAAGGCAATTGAGAAAATTTTCAGGACTATGGATTGTAATGATGAGCAAAAGGTGAGGTTTGGTACTCACATGCTGGAGGGTGAGGCTGAAGCTTGGTGGGACAACAGTCGCCAAAGATTGGAAGCCGCTGGAACTGCCATTACTTGGGAGGTGGTTCGGAAGGGTTTTTTGGAAAAGTATTTTCCAGAAGATGTTCGAAGTGCTAAGGAGATTGAATTCTTAGAGCTGAAGCAGGGTAGTATGACTGTAGCAGAGTACGCTGCTAAGTTTGAGGAGCTGGTGCAGTATTGTCCTTACTACAATATTGAGGGGGCGATGACTTCTAAGTGTCTAAAATTTGAGAATGGACTGCGTCTAGAGATTAAGTTAGGGATTGCTTGTCAGAAGATCAGAAGTTATCCTGAGCTGGTAAGCAGGAGCAGAATTTATGATAATGACAACCGGGCAAGGATTGCGCACTACAAAGTTGTTAATGACCGTAAGGGTAAGCAGAAGTTCAGTAGTACTCCTTATAGTGTCGGTGCTGATAAGGGAAAACTTAAAGCTGCTGTTGATAAGAAGCCCAGAGAGGGGAGATCATCTGCTGATGGGAAATGTTTTTGGTGCGGTGGCATGGGACACCGTGCTAATGATTGTCCTAATGAAGTAAAGAAGTGTTTTAAGTGTGGGAAGCCAGGTCATGTGATAGCGGACTGTAGAGCTACTATACCGACCTGTTATAATTGTGGTGAGAAGGGTCACATCAGTACCCATTGTGAGAAGCCGAAGAAGCCTCAGACGTCTCCGGCTGGTGGGAAGGTGTTTGCTTTGGCAGGAACTCAAGCTGTCAGTGATGAGCGAGTTATCAAAGGTAATTGTATTATCAATAATATTCCTTTGACTGCTATTGTTGATACGGGTGCGACCCACTCGTTCATTTCTGTTGACTGTGTGAAGAGGATAGGATTGGTGTCGTCTACTCTTGAGAGACGAATGACTATTGAGACACCCTCTATTGGTTCAGTGACTACTTCTTTAGTATGTTTGAAGTGTCCGCTGACTATTTTCGGTAGAGACTTTGGAGTGGATCTGATTTGTCTACCACTTGGTAATTTGGAGGTTATTCTGGGTATGAATTGGTTGGAGTTCAATCGAGTCTACATCGACTGTTTTCGAAAGGAATTGTTGTTCCTTACTCCTGAATAGGAAGCGGTGGCGAGTTCTTTATCTAATAAAGATTTGAGGATCTTGTTGGAAGACGAAGCCAAAGTGTTTGCTTTATTTGCATCATTATCGGTGGATAGAAAAGCATCGATGGAGGAATTGGCAGTGGTGAATGAATTTCCGGAAGTGTTTCCTAATGACATTACGGAATTGCCTCCGACGAGAGAAGTTGAATTTAGTATTGATCTTATTCCTGGTACGAGACCTATTTCTATGGCGCCGTATAGGATGTCTGTAGTAGAGTTATCCGAGTTGAAGTCTCAGATTGGAGAATTGTTGGATAGAAAGTTTATTAGACCGAGTGTGTCGCCGTGGGGAGCTCCAGTGTTATTGGTGAAGAAGAAGGATGGTAGTATGCGTCTGTGCATCGATTACCGCCAGTTGAATAAAGTGACTATTAAGAATAAGTATCCTCTACTTAGGATTGATGATTTGATGGATCAGCTGGTGGGAGCTCGAGTGTTTAGTAAGATCGATTTGAGAGCGGGTTACCATCAGATCAGAGTAAAAGAAGGTGATATTCAGAAGACTGCTTTTAGGACTCGATATGGACATTACGAGTATGTTGTAATGCCGTTTGGAGTGACTAATGCACCGGGAGTATTTATGGAGTATATGAACAGAATTTTCTATTCTTATTTGGATCAGTTCATTGTGGTATTTATTGACGATATACTAATTTATTCTAAATCTGATGAAGAACATGCAGGACACCTGAGAATTGCCTTGCAGGTGCTAAAGGAAAATAAGTTGTTTGCTAAATTGTCGAAGTGTGACTTCTGGATGAAGACAGTGAGTTTCTTGGGGCATGTAATATCTGGTAATGGTATAGCAGTGGACCCGTCAAAAGTGAGTGCAGTATTGCAGTGGGAACCACCGAAGACAGCGACGGAGATTAGAAGCTTTTTGGGTTTGGCTGGTTATTACCGCAGGTTTATTGAAGGGTTCTCTAATTTGGCGTTACCATTGACTCAATTGACGAGAAAGAACCAAGTGTTTGTATGGGATGCTGCTTGTGAAGAAAGCTTTGAAGAGTTGAAAAAGAAATTGACTACGACACCGGTGTTAGTGTTGCCGACTCCGAGTGAACCGTTTGTGGTGTACTGTGATGCGTCTAAGATGGGATTAGGTGGAGTTCTTATGCAAGATGGTAAGGTAGTAGCATATGCTTCGCGGCAATTGAGAGTGCATGAGCGAAATTATCCGACTCATGATCTTGAATTAGCTGCGGTTGTTTTTGTGTTGAAAATTTGGAGGCATTATTTGTATGGTTCGAGATTTGAAGTGTTCAGTAATCACAAGAGTCTGAGATATCTGTTTGATTAGAAAGAGTTAAATATGAGGCAGAGGAGATGGTTGGAATTTTTGAAGGATTATGACTTCAGTTTAAGTTATCATCCAGGAAAGGCCAATGTAGTGGTAGATGCTTTGAGTAGGAAATCAATTCATATGTCGGCTATGATGGTGAAAGAAATTGAGTTAATTGAATAGTTCAGAGATTTGAGTATGGTTTGTGAGACTACTGCAGATAGTGTAATGTTGGGTATGTTACAGGTGAATAACAACTTCTTGGATACGATTAGAGAGAATCAGAAGTTAGATGTGAAATTAGTGATTTGATACCTAGAGTAAAAAGTAACTCCGATAGTGACTTTAAATTGGATAATACTGGATGTTGAGATTTAGAGGTAGGATTTGTGTACCAGATGATGAAGAATTGAAAAAGTCAATTTTAAGTGAAGGACATCGTAGTAGTTTGAGTATCCATCCGGGAGCTACGAAGATGTATCATGATTTGAAGAAATTATTTTGGTGGTCTGGTATGAAAAGAGACATTGCTCAATTTGTGTATGCCTGTTTGACGTGTCAGAAGTCGAAGGTGGAACACCAGAGACCTTCTGGATTTATGCAACCATTAGAGATTCCGGTTTAGAAATGGGATTGCATTACTATGGATTTTGTTACAGGTTTTCCGAATACGGCGAGAGGTTTTGATGCTATATGGGTGATTGTGGATCGATTGACGAAGTCTGCACACTTTGTGCCGATCAATATTAGTTTCCCGTTGACGAAGCTGACGGAGATTTATATTTGAGTAATTGTAAAGTTACATGGTGTTCCGTCCAGTATTGTATTGGATAGAGACCCGAGGTTTACTTCGGAATTTTGGAAGATCTTACAGGAAGCTTTGGGTACTAAGTTGAAGTTGAGTTCAGCTTATCATCCACAAACTGATGTTCAGTCAGAAAGGACTATTCAGTCGCTTGAGGATTTGCTGAGAGCTTGTATGTTGGAAAAGGGTGGTGCGTGGGATACTCATTTACCACTGATTGAGTTCACATACAATAACAGTTACCATTCTAGTATCGGAATGGCACCGTTTGAGGCTTTATATAGGAGGAGGTGTAGGACTCCTCTGTGTTGGTATGAAACTAGTGAGAATGTGGTGCTTGGACCAAAGATTGTACAACAGACTACTGAGACAATTCAGATGATTCGTGAGAAAATGAAAGTGTCTCAGAGTAGGCAGAAAAGTTATCATGATAACCGGAGGAAAGAGTTGGAATTCAGTGTAGGTGATCACGTATTCCTCAGAGTGAACCCGATGACTGGTGTAGGTCGTGCATTGAAGTCCAAGAAGCTGGATCCTAAGTTTATTGGACCTTATCAGATTTTGCAGAGAGTTGGTGCTGTGGCTTACAGGGTGGCGTTGCCCCTTGAATTGTCGAATCTACATGATGTGTTTCATGTGTCGCAATTGCAAAAGTATGTTTCGGATCCATCTCATGTGATTCCGAGGGATGATGTTCAGGTTTGGGAGAATCTTACTATTGAGACGATGTCGTTGAGGATCGAGGATCGTAAGATGAAACAGCTATGAAGGAAGGAGATACCTTTGGTGAAGGTAGCTTGGGGAGGTGCTGCAGGAGGCAGTGTGACCTGGGAGTTGGAAAGCAGGATGCGGGAAGCGTATCCAGAATTGTTTCCATCAGGTAATTTTCGAGGACGAAAATAATTAAAGTGGGGGAGAGTTGTAACACCCATTTTAATTATTTAATATTTTTGGTGTTATTTTGTTTGGTGTGCCCTTTGGTGGGGGTGTGTTTGATTATGGTGGGTGAGTGTCCTTGATATAGGAGGATTATTAGTGGTGAATTGGTGTGGATATAATAATATAATAGATAATAATAATATTGGTGGTATTATTATTATTATTATTATTATTATTATTATTATTATTAGTATTAATATTATTGGTGGAATATTATTACTAATATTATTAATGTTATGATTTTGGTGAACTAATATTATTATTAATAATATTATGTATATTATAATACTATTTATTTTATTAGTATTATTAGTGATATTATTTTATTATTATTATTTGGGATTAGAAATTAAAAGGAAATAGGAGGTGAGGGGTTATTAGGGAATTAGAAAGAGGGAAGTGAGAAGACACGATAGAACGGGAGAAGAGGGAATTGAGAGAAGAGCGAAGAACGGAGGAGAAGAGAGAAGGTCAAGGCTATCCAATCTTGGGAGGACTCTTCACCGATCAGAACAATTATCCAGGTAAGGGGGGAGAAACTAATTGGGGTTGGTAATTACATGAATTGGGTAGAGGGGATTCCTTAACCCCGTAGGGATTTTGATGAATATGACCTGTATGTTGATGAATTGGTGAATTGGTGTTTATAATTGTTGTTGTTGTTGATATGGGTGAATTTGGTGTATGATATTGTAGAATTTGGTGCACCCATTGTTATTGTAAATTTGGGTGGAGTTCTGAGTAACTCTGATAGTTCTGATGATGAACATCAATGTGGGTTCTGAAGTTAAAACTGGTAAAAATTGATAGGATAATGTGTATTGGTTATAGTATCGAGAGGACAATAGATAGAAGTGGATAAATATGCTTGAATTTGAGCAGGATAACAGTTCTGGACAGTAAGAGTGGGTTTTCGTATGATCATTGTGATTGTGTAATAGTGTATGAAGGGTAGGATCACATTTAGGATAGAAACCCCTAAATTCCACGGTTTTGAAAAGTATGGTTATATGATATATGATGATATGATATTAAAAAATATGTTGTTGGCTGTTATAATTGTCATATTATGGTAGGATTTCGAATTCTGAAACCGGGGCTTTTTACGGAATTGAAATCGGAGGTCCGGAAGGCCTCCAACGGTGGAAAACACAGAATTTTCTGCATTCTGCGCTGCATGCGTCGACTCATGCGTCGCAGCTATCGACGCATACTGTTTGCGTTTTTCTGGATTTCGCTTCTGTTTGCTATGCGCCGACCCAACGGTCGACTCAAAGCTATATATTGGTGAATTTTCTGTTTTGACGATTTTGGCCATAACTTTTGATTCGTAAGTCGGTTTTAGTCCCCGTTCGAAGCGTTGGAAAGCTATTGAATAGATCTATAACATGGTATAGATAATATAGTTATTTGCCAAATATTTTTATATCCAATATTTTTGGGGAGTCATTGTTTAATTAAATAGTAACTAAACCATGGAGCGATTGAAATGATTTATTGATTATTTACTTGAGTTTAATTGTTGTGCACTTAGTGTGCTTGTGTTTATTTGTGGTGTAATATATATGATGTATGGTGATGCGATAAGGAGGATCGTGTGCACTTAGTGTGCTTGAGTTTGTTTGTCGTGCATTGGTGTCGTACATACCATGGTGTTTGGTGGGATGAATCATTGCTCAGGAGGAGTGTATGTGATTCATCTGTACTCCTTTGTGGAGAATTGTGGGGCTGAATCATTGCTCAGGAGGAGTGTATGTGATTCATCCGTACTCCTTCGTGGAGAATGGTGGGGATAGATCATATCTCAGTAGGAGCGTAAGTGATTTGTCGGGGATAGATCATATCTCAGTAGGAGTGTAAGTGATTTGTCCAGGGTTCGATTGAAATAACCAATGAGTCGGTACCGCATGCATGGTGTTGAGTTGCATATTTGCATTTTAATATGTCATATTGTAATTTGAACAGTAGGTTCGATGATTGGTGTTGTGGGGTGAATATTGGTGTGTTTTACTACCTTATTTGCATGTATTAAATTACCAATATATTTTAATCATGTTTTCTCACCCCTTTGTTGTTGTTGTGGTCTGTGCTTCTCCGGAAGTACAGATAATCCAGGTACTTAGCTAACTTGGATTATGGTGTGCCAGTCGAGTCTAGGATGCTCTGATACGTAGCACGGGACTTGGGTGTTTTTAGTTGCCTTCTGTTGAACTTGTATTTTATTTCCTGTGAACGTATCAAAACCTTGTTGGATTTTACTATTTTATTATTTCCGATGTATTTTGGAGAAAACCTTTTTATAAGGAAATGTTGGTTTTGTTATGTGATATCCCACTTGGGAAGAAAACTCTGATGTTTATTATTTTAACTGTTTTGGGAAGTTGGGTGTTACAACCTACACCGGTCACTGGGTTAACTTTCAAGAACACGTGATCACCTTCATTGAATTCCAACTCTTTCCTCCGGTTATCATGATAACTCTTCTACCTATCCTGAGATGCTTTCATCTTCTCATGAATCATCTGAATGGTCTCAGTAGTCTGTTGCACAATCTCTGGCCCTAAATCCACATTCTCACCTGATTCATACCAACATAGAGGAGTTATACACCTTCTACCATAAAGAGCCTCAAATGGTGCCATCCCGATACTAGAATGGTAACTGTTGTTATACGTGAACTCAATCAATGGCAAATGAGCATCCCACGCATCACCTCTTTCCAACACACAAGCCCGTAACAAATCCTCCAACGTCTGAATTGTCCTCTCTGACTGACCATCAGTCTGCGGATGATAAGTTGAACTCAGCTTCAACTCAGTACCCAAAGCTCCTTGCAAACTCTTCCAAAACTCTGAAGTAAACCTCGGATCTCTATCCGACACAATACTAGACGGTATACCATGAAGCTTCAAAATCACCAGAATATAAATCTTCACCAGTTTCTCCAATGGAAAACTTATATTAACCGGCACAAAATGTGCAGACTTCGTAAGCCGATCCACAATTACTCAAATGGCATCAAATCCTCTCGCTGTGCATGGCAAACCCGTAAAAAAATCCATGGTAATGCAATCCCACTTCCAAAATGGAATCTCTAACGGTTGCATCAATCCACTAGACTTCTGGTGCTCCACCTTCGATTTCTGACACGTCAAACAGGCGTACACAAACTGAGCTATATCTCTCTTCATGCCTGACCACCAAAACATCTTCCTTAAGTCATGATACATCTTCGTAGCACCTGGATGGATACTCAGGTTACTATGATGTCCTTCACTCAAAATAGACTTCTTCAACTCATCATTATCCGGCACACAAATCCTACCTCGGAACCTCAACACACCTGAACCATCCAACTTGAAATCACTATCGGAGTCTCTTCCCACTCCAGACATCACATCCACTAGCTTCACATCAAGCTTCTGACCTTCTCTGATCATATCCAAGAAATCACTGTTCACTTGCAACTTACCCAACATCACACAATCTGTTGAAGTCTCACAAACCATACTCAAATCTCTGAACTGCTCAATAAGCTCCATCTCTTTCACCATCATAGCCGACATATGAATCGCCTTTCTGCTCAAAGCATTGGCTACCACATTAGCCTTTCCCGGGTGATAACTTAGGCTAAAATCATAATCCTTCAAGAACTCTAACCATCTTCTTTGCCTCATATTCAGCTCTTCCTGGTCAAACAGATACTTCGGACTTTTATGATCGCTGAACACTTCAAATCTCGAACCATACAAATAATGCCTCCAGATCTTCAACATAAAAACCACCGCAGCCAACTCAAGATCATGAGTAGGGTAATTCCGCTCATGCACCCTCAGTTGTCACGAAGCATACGCTACCACTTTACCATCCTGCATAAGAACTCCGCCTAAACCCATCTTAGACGCATCACAATACACCACAAACGGTTCACTCGGAGTCGGTAACACTAACACCGGTGCCGTAGTTAATCTCTTCTTCAATTCTACAAAACTCTCTTCACAAGCGGCATCCCATACAAAAACTTGGTTCTTTCTCGTCAACTGAGTCAATGGCAACGCCAAAGTCGAAAAACCTTCAATAAACCTTCGATAGTATCCTGCCAAACCCAAAAAGCTTCTAACCTCCGTCGCTGTCTTTGGCGGTTCCCATTGCAACACTACGCTCACCTTTGACGGATCTACCGATATACCATCACCAGAAATCACATGCCCCAAGAAACTCACTATCTTCAACCAGAACTCACACTTCGACAGTTTCGCAAACAACTTATTATCCTTCAACACTTTCAAAGCAATCCTCAAATGTCCTGCATGCTCTTCCTCGGACTTAGAATAAATCAAGATATCATCAATGAATACAACAACAAACTGATCCAAATAAGAATGGAAGATCCAGTTCATATACTCCATGAACACTCCTGGCGCATTCGACACTCCAAAAGGCATTACCGCATACTCGTAATGTCCGTATCGAGTTCTAAACGTCGTCTTCTGAATATCACCTTCCTTCATTCTAATCTGATGGTAACCCGACCTCAAATCAATCTTACTGAACACACGAGCTCCCACCAACTGATCCATCAAATCATCAATCCTTGAAAGAGGATATTTATTCTTGATGGTCACTTTATTCAACTGACGGTAATCGATGCACAAGCGCATACTACCATCCTTCTTCTTAACCAACAAAACTGGAGCTCCCCACGGCGACACACTCGGTCTGATAAACTTCCTATCCAACAACTCTCCAATCTAAAACTTCAATTCGGCCAACTCCACTGTCGACATCCTGTATGGCGCCATAGATATAGGCCTCGTACCAGGCACTAGATCAATACTAAACTCAACTTCTCTCTTTGGAGGCAACTCTATAATGTCATCAGGGAACACTTCCGGAAACTCATTCACCACTGCCAACTCTTCCAGGGACGCTGTGGTGTCAACCAACAATGATGCAAATAAAGCAAACATCTTAGCCTCGTCCTCCAACAAAATCCTCAACTCCTTACCAGACAAAGAATCTGCCAATGCTTCTTCCTCTGGAGAAAGAAACATCAACACCTTCCGAAAACAATCAATATACACTCGGTTGAACTCCAACCAGTTCATACCCAGAATAACATCCAACTTACCAAGAGGCAAGCAAATCAGATCCACTCCAAAATCTCTACCGAAGATAGTCAGTGGACACTTCAAACACACCAAAGAAGTAATCACTGAACCAATAGAGAGATTTTCAATAGTCATCCGCCGCTCAAGAGTAGTCGGCACCAAACCTAACCTCTTCACACAATCAACAGAGATGAACGAGTGGGTAGCACCCGTATCAATCATAGCAGACAAGGGAACATTATTGATGAAGCAAGTACCTTGGATAGAACGATCCTCACTCACAGCTTGAGTTCCCCCCATCGCAAACACTTTGCCACTGGCCTGAGGCACCTGAGACGACTTTGGCTTTTCATAATGCGTACTGATGTGACCCTTCTCACCATAGTTATAACAAGTAGGCATAACAACTCGATAATCAGCCTTCACGTGGTCTGGCTTACCACACTTGAAGCACCTCTTCATCTCTTGAGAACAATCATTGGCCTGATGGCCCGTGCCACCGCACCGGAAACAATTCCCACCAACAAACAATCTCCCTTCTCTAGGCTTCTTATCATGAGGACCCTTGAACTTCCCCTTATCAGTAGGAACACTGTAAGGAGTACCACCAAACCTCTGTTTACCCTTACGGTCATTAGCAGCCTTGTAATGCGCGATCCTCACCCTGTTGTCATTGTCATAAATTCTGCTTCGGCTTATCAGTTCAGGATAATCCCTGATCTTCTGACAAGCTATTCCCATCTTGACTTCAGGACGCAACCCATTCTCAAATTTCAAACACTTGGAGGTCATCGCTCCATCAGTATTGTAATGGGGACAATACTGCACCAACTCTTCAAACTTAGCCGCATACTCAACCACCGTCATACTACCCTGCTTCAACTCTAGAAACTCAATCTCTTTAGCACTTCTGATATCCTCTGGAAAATACTTCTCCAAAAAACCAGTGCGAACAACATCCCAATTAATTAGAGTTCCTGCAGTCTCCAACCTCTGGCGACTGTTGTCCCACCAAGCTTCAACTTCTCCCTCTAACATGTGAGTATCGAACCTCACCTTCTGCTTATCACTGCAACCCATCATCCTGAAGATCTTCTCAATCGCCTTAAGCCACTTCTGAGCAGCTTCAGGATCCAAAATTCCTACTTGAAACGTTGGCGGCTTGTTACTCTAAAACTGCGCCAAATCCCTGAATTGCGCACCCGCAGCGTGGTTCTGATTAGAAACCACTTGTGCCATCGCTTGCATAGCTGCAGCTAACGCAACATCATTCCTTCTCGCCATACTGCTCAACAACAACAACACAGGGTCAAAAGACACACAACCTCTATCCTAAGGAGAGACTCAAAACACTACAGTGGCCGGACGGACTTACCTGCTCTGATACCAGATTGTAACACCCCGTTCCCCAAAATAAAATAAATGCAATTAAAATAAACAATCATCAGAGTTTCACACCACAAAACGGGATGTCACAAAATTAAACCAACAAAACATTTTCCATTAAAGGATTTTCAACAAATATAAATCACAGCGGAAATTCATCATCATAAATATATATATATATATATATATATATATATATATATATATATATATATATATATATATATATATATATATATATATATATATATATATATATGTATATATATATATATGTATATATATATATATATATATATATATATATATATATATATATATATATATATATATATATATATATATATATATATATATATATATATATATATATATATATATATATATATATATATATATATATATATATATATATATATATATATATATATATATATATATATATATATATATATATATATATATATATATATATATATATATATATATATATATATATATATATATATATATATATATATATATATATATATATATATATATATATATATATATATATATATATATATATATATATATATATATATATATATATATATATATATATATATATATATATATATATATATATATATATATATATATATATATATATATATATATATATATATACACACACACACACACACATAACATCATCTGTATGTCATATACATCATCCTCGGCCACTGCCCAAAATATACAAAACATATATTCACTACAAGAACTCATCAAAACATGATACGCCACATGGGTGAAGGTGAGAAATAAACACAAGAAAGGGGGGATTGAATTGGGTTTACGCCTTAATAAAACTTTTTCCTTTTCTTGTCTTCTTCTTCACTTGATGCTTTTATGCGCTTGTATAAAATACACTGCGGAAGCATAAATAATAAAGCATACTGAAAGTAAAGAACACAACATATATCCTGGTTCACTTGAGCAACTCCCAAGCTAATCCAGTCCACCCTTCCAAGGTGATTTCGCCTTAATCAATTAAGGACTTAATCCACTATAACCGAACTGATTACAGATGCACAAGCTAACTGCAAGTGACTAACAACATATCAATGAAACGTTCAGGGATCCCCAAGGATATAACGTTCATTAACATCTAATAGAATTCGATCACTAAAGATCCCCTATTAGAAAACTACAAATGACTACTGTCACTTGTCATCTCAAGTATACTGATCTTCACAAGATCACTTGAGGAACCACTAATTCTAAAATAGAATGTTGTGTTGCCGGAGATTACAATGGTGCTTCATAGCAAGCTAATTACTCCAAGTTAAGCACATAGCAAGTAATGAGTAACAACTCCTTGCTTCCTAATGCAGAATCTAATCTAATGATGAATCTCTAAGAGATTATAAAAACATAGTTTCCATATTTCTTAAAAGCTTTTCTGTGTGTGAGCACTAAGGCTTCTTTTCATTTAAGCTTTTCTTCTTTCTTTCTTTCTTTCTTCACTTCATGCTTACTAGCATGGTAACATTTGAATGAATCAAATGTTGTTTCTTATAGTTCAGCTTAACAGCAACAGCGTTGCTTGACTCAACCATCCAGCCACTCTACTTTGATCAAATGATTCTTCTTTTTATATTGCAGCCAATAGAGTTGTTGTGAGGATATAGTTGTCCTTTCTCATTCCAACGGTCATATCCCAACGAATAGAATAAGCTCATGTGTTGGAACAATGACTTTAACTTGTAGCTTCAATATATTTAATCCTTGGAAACTACGCTTGAACAGTACCAACGTCTTTACCATATTTGAATAATTGCATACGTTGTACTTCAATCTTCTTGATTCTTCTGATGATTTGTCTGATGAGTATTTCAGAACTACTTTGGTATGAAAGCTTCAGCATCAGAGTTGTTAACTCAAGCACATGTTTATCAGATTGAACAACAGCAGCTTATCTGATGTAACACATCTTGCATCTGGATGAATTTTCTTCTGACACAATCTTCCACTTCAGAATCAAGTCTTCAGTATTCTAAGAACTAAGTTTCCTCTGAAACAATCTTGAGAATCTTCATGACTAATTCTTCAGAAATCATGTCTTCAGAATCTTCAGAGCCTTGACCTTTAGAACACTTCTTCAGAGTCTTGACCTTCAGAACACTTCTTCAGAGTCTTGACCTTCAGAACCTGTCTTCAGAGTCTTGACCTTCAGAACACTTCTTCAGAGTCTTGACCTTCAGAACCTGTCTTCAGAGTCTTCAGCCTTCAGAACTTAAAGTCATCAGAGTCTTCAGAGTATTTAGCACTTTGTTCTTCAGAGGACTCACTCTTCAGAGACGCTCGTTAGCTTCCAGATCAGATGCATAACTCAGAGCAGAATCTATAGATGCATTACAACTGCAATATCCAGCATCCTTGATTCTTTACTGAACATGATCAGATGTAGAAACAAACTTGCTTCTACACTGAGCTTCATTTGCTTTCAGATCAGATGCACTTCTTCAGAGCAGAAACCACAGGAGCATTGCAACTGCAATATCCAGCACCCTTGGTTCTTTACTGATGGTGATCGGATACATAAGCAAACTAGCTTCTCACAAGCGCTTCATGACGTCCCACTAAGTAATTCCATAAGTTACTAGTGTAAGAATACAGATTGTGTCTTAGTAATATCTCTATGTTTTGATGATAACTCTTATGAAATTTTGTATTAAAGAATTATATACTCTAAAATTGGTTCATGAAAATGTGCTGCAGATAATTAAAGTATATATACATTCAAGAACAAATTAATCTGAACTTGGAACTATGGAAGGCTCAGAAGAGTCAGAATCAT
>OZ012737.1:554744945-555199945 GCA_963859935.3 Lathyrus sativus
GTGCTGTGGCTTATCGTGTGGCGTTGCCTCCGAGTCTTTCGAATTTTCATGATGCGTTCCATGTTTCGCAACTTTAGAAGTATGTTCCGGATCCGTCACATGTTATTCCTATGGACGAGGTTGAAGTAAGAGATAACCTTACGGTGGAAGCTTTATCGATTAGGATTTTGGACCGTGAGATTAAGAAGCTAAGAGGCAAGGATATTGCGCTTGTGAAAGTAGCATGGGGAGGTGTTGTGGAAGGCGATATGACTTGGGAATTGGAAAGTAAGATGCGAGAGTCGCATCCGGAGTTGTTTGGATCAGGTAATATTTTCGAGGACGAAAATTCCTAAAGTGGGGGAGAGTTGTAACGCCCAGATTCTGAATTCCCGTTTTTGTTGAGTCTTTTAAATTATTTAGGTGAATTGTTATTTTAAATGTGAAAATTATGTGTTAATATGTTATATGTGCATATTGTGCTATTTTTACCGATTCGGAGAGTTTTTGGGGGGAAATAGATTAAAGGGTATTTTAGACATTTAGTGTTTGGTGCTAAGTTGGATATTTTGTGAGAAATGTTTTAGTAGATATTTTGGAGAGAAATAGAATAGGATAGAAAGAGGTATAAGTGGAAATTAGAGAGAAAAGAAAATAGATAGAAAGAAAAGGAAAAGAAAGAAGAAAAGAGAAGAGAAAGAGGAGAAGAAGAGAAAACCTAGAAATTCATCAAGAACAACTTCCAAGCTTTCGATCAATCGGGTAAGGGTGTGAAACTTTATTATTCTCTTAATGTGTATGATTATGTATGTGATTGTTGGTTTGATTTGGGTTGTGGGAGAGTTTTGCTCATTTTCCATTTTAGGGCATATTATGATTTAATCGGTAGAAATGATGTTTTATCGGTTAGAATCAGGAATGAATGGTGTAGTTTAGTCGGGTATTGTTGGGCTAAGATTACTGGAACTAGTTTTGTGAGAATCGGTGGATTTGTGAGGTTTGGGGCGATTTTGGACAGTTAGGAAGTTCTGAGTTCGCATGTTCGTCAGCATTCGCCAGGCGAAGCCCGGCGAGTGGGCAGCGAACCAAGTCAGTAGCCAAACTCAGTCTTCGCTGGCAAGTTCACCAGGCGAAGGCTAGTGGCGAGGGTTCGCCGGGGCGAGTGAACCAGCGAGTGGTAGCGAACCAAGTCAGTAGCTACTGAACGACTTCGCCAGCGAGTTCGCCAGGCGAATGTGGCAGCGAGCATTCGCCAGATGCTTCGCCAGGCGAAGGCCAGCGAATGTGACAACATTTTCTTGTTCATGTGTTATCCTTTACAATGCTGATTGTTTGGTTTGGTTGTGTTTAATTCTTAGCGAAATGAATAATTGTGTGTACCGTGGTGGTATTGTTGTGTTGTGGGTAGCCGTATGGCGTGAATCCTAGAATGTGGAATCGATTGTGATTTTGTGGCCGTTTGGCATTGTATGCATTGCTTGAGTTAAACGTGAATGCATGATGAATATGTATATATATATATATATATATATATATATATATATATATATATATATATATATATATATATATATATATATATATATATATATATATATATATATATATATATATATATATATATATATATATATATATATATATATATATATATATATATATATATATATATATATATATATATATATATATATATATATATATATATATATATATATATATATATATATAGTGAAATATATATGGTGAATGCATATTGAATGTATGCGATGGAATGTGATGAATGCATAATGTCGTATTGTGAATATGTATGCATTTCAAGAGTGTCTTGGATCATTTTGCATGTGAAGCATCATGATTGCATTCTTGTATTATTGATCTTGTGTAGGATCTGCAGAAACCTCGTGTGCCCTTGTGGGGTGTGAGCGATGGTTTATATTTGATCCCTAGGAGGATCTGCAGAAACCTCGTATGATGCGATGGTTTATTATTGATTCCGCGTAGAATCTGCAGAACGATTATGTGCCCTTGTGGGGGTGTGAGCAATCAGATTGTGTGCTCGTGTGGGGGTGTGAGCAATCCATAAACATTGTGTGCCCATGTGGGGTGTGAGCAATGGGGTGAACATCGTAGGCCCAACAGGGAGTTACTTCGGTAACGAGTGATGGTTACATTTGGTTCTTCAATTGAACCTGCTGAATGAGTCGGTACCCATTTGCATCTGCATAGAGTCGTGAGTCGGTCTCTATGAGTTGCATTTATCATCTTTATGTGATGCATTGGTGAGATAAACATGAATGTAGATATTTATGTGAATTGGTGATGAAGTAAACATATTGTGTATGTTTATATGGATTAATTGGAATTATGGATGTAGTGCATGATAATGTGCTTGGTGACATTTCATATTTATTTGTTTATACATGTGATGTATATGATGAGTTGTGGTGAGAATGTGGATTATATATATTCTACGAATGTGTATAGATATATATAACTTTATGCATTGATTATTATGATAATGTTTCTCACCCTTCTGCTATTTTATAATGCTCTACGAGGCATTGCAGATTAGTTGCTGGTGGTCTTTTTGTGAAGCGTGGCTTCAAATCCTTTTTGGTCGGTTGGCTCTGATATGTAGCACCGGGTAGCTAGGAATTATTTTGATTCTTTTGTGATACATCCGTGTATGTATCTGCTGATGAATGTTTTATGTAAACGTGACTGATGACTTGAATTAAACTGAATGATGTATACGTGCTTATATTAATGAAGTGATTCAACGTTTAGATATTTCCTCTTTTATTCTAAATGTTGAGATGTGAGTTTAAGGACTAAGTTCCTCTGTTGTGAGTTGCCCATTGTTGCATATCTTTATGAGCAGGTGTTGTATTTGTTTTATTTTCATGGATAATGTGATACACCTTTTCATAACATGTTATAATTATACTCTGATGAAATTTTTATTAAGTGCCTAAGTGATTTAATTGCTTATTTGGGGTAAAGAAAGGGGGTGTTACACCCCAAAGCACTGGGACAACGATTACTTTGCAGTGGGTTGGATTGCAAGGCCTAATATAAGTAACTGCCAGGGCTTACATGGCGTAGGGAAGACCAGCACGTGGTCTTCGCCCTGGGTCAACTGCTCTGTGATCCTTGGAAGGTGGGCAGTTGGCTGTTGACGTGTCCTTGCGTGAGGGCACATGGAGGCCGTGGGGGAGACGTGTGAGAGCTCCCTGTGGACGTTGGAGGATTGGGCCCTCCCCGATGGAGAGCTGGGTTGGGTTGTGCCCGACGGTGGGCCAACTTCTGGCCCAGTCCAGAATATGATCCCCCAAGTCATTGCTCCAAAGCAAATGAGTAATGACTTAAGAGTCAGTTCGAACATCGATGACCTGTTTGGAAGAGTGTTGGGTGTGTTCGAAACACTGAACTGGGGGCAAAGTGTGTGGCCAGGAGTAGGAGCTGCTCGACGAGACAAGAGCTCGCAGGGAGGTTTGTCCGTCAGACGTAATCCTATTTATTTTCTTCCTCGCCCCTCAGATATATCCTCGTCGAGAATTTTGGTCAACTATGTGACGAAGACGGAAAAGAACGGGCATGCCTGGTCCTCGAGCACGAGGGGGAGTTGAAAGGACACATGTGGTCTCTTCTAGAGCCACGTGTCACGAGTAATCAATGCCTATGGAGGCTATGAGTAGGGAACTTGAGTGCCTAGTGACTCCTTGCTTCATGTGCTAGGATTATAAATAGAGGGAAAGTCTCTTTCATTTTCACTTCCCCTTCATTTCAGTTAAAATTCCTTCCAAGTCTCTCCAAACTCACTCCACTCTCCAGACTGCGCCCGTCGTCACCGGCGCCGTCAACCTTTCTCTGTCGTCCAGATCTTCTTCCTTCAAGTAAGTTTATGTTTCTTTTTCCAGCTTTTATGGATTTTCTGATGACTTATCCGGGGAGCTCGTAGGGTTTATGTGGGATGCATGTATTTTCCGGCAACTTCCATAAAGTTTCCGACAAGGCTATGAGTTTTACGACTGAGCTCGTGAAGTTTTTGGCCGAACTATGAGTTTTCCGACCAAGCTCATGAAGTTTCTGGCCAAGACGCCGGGAAGTTCATGAGGATTCTGGAAGCTTTCATGAAGTTTTTGATGAAGGCCTCGAGGACCTATGATGAAGGTCTCGGGGAGCCTTACTCCCCACATGTGTACGGACATTGCGAGGAGGTCTTTGTCGAGGCGTTTTCTCGTGTTTATTAGGGTCTTCTCACGCAAGGAGCCTCTCTGTCGAGGTGGATCGCCGTCTCACATCGACGGGAGTTTCTTCGTGGTGAGTCTCCATCGAGAATATGGCTTGCTACTCTATGTCGAGGAGGATTTATCAAGGGGATCCTCATCCCTCTCTTTGCCTCTTCACTTGATTTACGGTGGAAGGGTGGATTTGATTTTGGAAGTCGAATTCACCGTTTTCCTCTACTTTTCAGGTAAAATGGCTGTAAGGATCGAGGGCGTCATTCATATCGACGATAAATTCGAGTCTGACACACCCGTCGAGCACGTTGGGGCCAAACGAGCTCGTACACCCGAAGATTAGGCTGGGCAGGAACCTCTTAACATCACTTTGAGTTTTGCCTTAGACGACACGGACGCCTTCGCCACTATCGAGGATCATGTTAAGGGTTCCTCCCTGAGTTTGATGGTTTATAAGCCCAGGGAGAAACACCACATTTGCTCGAGGTTTAAGGAGATGAGGTTCCCGATGCACGAGTTCGCGTTTTGGGACGCGGGAATCCGTCTCCCATTTAGTGATTTTTTGAGGGCAGTGTTCTAGTGGCTGCACCTGGTGCCTTTGCAACTTCACTCTAATGCGATAACGTTCGTGCGAACGTTTGATCTTGTCTGCGAACATCTGGTATTAGGGCCACGCTCCCCTTGTTCTTCCATACTTTTCACTTACACGTCAATCCTTCCAAGGTCAGCATAACTGGGCATCCTTGAAGCAGTATAAGAAGATGTTTCGGGCGTACTAGGATTCTGTCGCACCTTCAAGGACAGGTTCTATGTTATGAAGCTCGTATCGTACGTGGCCATCGACTCCCTATACGACCTTGTGGTCAAAGAGGAAAACAGGTAACATGAGGAGATATTGGTGTCAAAGTTTCCCCTCGAGTGGGTAGAGAACCACTTCGATAAAGGGACTAAGAACTACATCGTGAAGCACGACGACCTGAACACTGAGAACCAGCTATCTTACAAAAAGATAGTCGAATTCGTCTCCGATTTCACTCCCGCCAAAGCATCCACAAGTATGGGAGTTTCATCCTCGATGAGAGCGGGGAGGTTCGTCACGAGGCTCGATTGATTAACACCAAGGCCCTCCTCAAGTGTGGGTCTTGTGAGGAGGCCTTGAGGTTCTTAGGTAGTGAATCTTTTCTTTTCCCGGAACCTGCCTTTTTCTCTTTTGTATTGACTTAATTTTCCTTATTTTTTGTTGTAGGCCAGATGTCGAATGTACATGAACGTATAATGAAGCTCGCAGCGACCATGGGCGGGGAGAAGGATGCCAAAAGTATAATCTCTTAGGTCCAGCAAATGCTGAAGCCCAACCAAGGAGATGGTTGTTCCTCCTCCTCCCAATGCAGCCGTTCTCCTCCCACGCAAGAGACTTTATCTAAAAGACAGCACACCGAGGAACCTGTACTTATCGACCTTGATAAGAGCTCCCCGGGGAAATGTTTGTGCTACCCCCTTGACACCTCCATCGTGACTTCTTCTCTGGGGACAACTCGACGACTGTGGTTGAAGCTGGAACCAAGGTGATCATGGGGATCGACAGGGTGGCCAGAAGAAAAGCGTTAACCGAGGACATGGTTTCCATGATGAGGATCTTTAGAATGGCCTTAGTCCTCAATAATGAAACATGTTCGACCTCTGAGCTGAAAAAAGCTGCAGAACAAGAACGATATGCTCGAGGTTAAGACAAGGTACGAAGCCCAAGTTCACCTCGTCCATGAGATGAATGAAATGCGGGAAGAGCTGAAGGAAACGAAGGGGGGTCAAGATCGACTTCTGACCAAGGTGGCTGAGCTGGAGGCCAATGCTAAGCTTGTTGAGGATGAAACGGAGGAGGAAAGATCTCTTGCAGCCCGTAGTACCTTGGTCGCCCGGATCCAAGAGCTCGAGCAAAACTGTTTGGGATCTCTCGAGGTGGGGTTTAATAATGCTTTAGAGCAGGCCCAGATCATGAATCCTGGAGCTCAGCTTATCCTCGAGGGGATATGCCCTTTCCACCATGTGGTTGATAGTAGGGTGGTTGTCCCTGAGGCGTCCGACGATGGAATTGGTTAGAGTGATGGGGGATCCCGACCCGAGGAGGAAGTCGCTGCTTGATTCTTTTTATTTTTAGTTGTTTGGCATACGCGCCATTTGAATTGTTTTTTCAGGCCTGCGTGCCGTATTTAGTAGATGACTTTTCCCGGCCTGCGTGCCGAGGGTTTAGACTTATAATATTTGAATAAGGGCTCTGCTCGACATAATGCATTTTGATCTATCTTTTGGTATGTTATATTTTGTGTGTGCTGCTTGTATGTCGAATATGTGTTTTACTTATGGATAGTCAATTATTGTATTTGCGTGTTTTTGTTTAAGTATTTGGGGCCTTTGCTCGACGTTATTGGTCCTCGACAGTGTAGAGAACTGGTCGAGTGGTGGGAGTTGGATTTCGAACTTTGACAAAGCTAAGAGCTCAGTCAGGTCTTTGCTTCGAGGCGTAAACTTCGCATTACGAGATGGGTGTCCTGCCGAGTTGGTACGACAAGGGTGGAGCTCAGTTAAGGTGTCCCCGTCGGATCAAGAGTTTGCTCGCACATACAAGAGCGGGTTCTTGTCTTCTTGTTCCGAGTTTAGGAGTCGCTCTTGTACCCTAGCGCACCCCTATGGCCGCGATGCGAATAAATCACGGGAAATGTTTAATTGTAGTACTTTTTAAGCTTCTCAGTGTTTCATGGTCGAGCAAGTTCCTCCCCGTGCAGGTTTTCGAGGTAGTAGGCTCCGGTATCCATTTTCACGCAGACGCGATAGGGGCCCTCTCAGTTCGCAGCGAGCTTGCCTTCGCGTGAATCTTTCTGGTTTCTTCGTAGAACTAGGTTGCCTACTTGGAATTCATGTTTGATGACTTTGTTGTCATGTCACAAAGTTATCTTTTGTTTGAGCGAGGCTTCATAGAGGGGCCGCTGACCGGATCTCTTTGAAGAGGTTGAGCTCCTCCTTTAGGGCCTCGTCGTTTGTCTCCTTGTCGAGGGGGGACTCGGTCATTCTTAAGGGTTCCATTATTTCTACCGGGATCACTGCCTCAGTTCTGTAGGTCAGTCCGAATGAGGTCTCTTCGGTGTTCGAGTATGGGGTCATTCTGTAGGCCCAAAGCATGTCGTGCAACTCCTCGACCCACCTTCTTGGCCTCGCCCAGTCTTTGTTTCAAGCCTCGAAGGATCACCCTATTCGCAGCCTCGGTTTACCCATTAATTTGTGGGTGCTCAATAGATGTGAAATGTTGTCGGGTGCCCAGCTTAGTGACAAAGTCCTGGAAGTTCTTGTCGGTAAACCGCGTCCCGTTGTCAGTGACATTTCCTGGGGTACACCGAATCGGGCAAGTATATTCCTTTTGCAGAAATGAAGTATGTTGTGGATCGTGATTTTGGCTAAGGCTTCATCCTCTATCCACTTAGTGAAATAATCGACACCGACTATCAAATATTTATTTTGGTATGACCCTATGGTAAAGGGCTGAGGATGTACATCCCCCACCAGGAAAATGACCATGGGAATGAGAGCGTATTGAGCTCGCCAGGCGGGGCCAGGTGCATGTCCCCGTGTCGTTGGCACTTGTTGCACTTCTTGACGTGCTCTTTAGCGTCTTGTTGTATGGTAGACCAGTAGTACCCTGCCCACAAAGCTTTATAGGCTAGGGACCGCCCGCCGAGGTATTGTGTGTTGATCTCTTCATGGATCTTCTGGAGTATGTTGGGGACCTTGGACTCCTCGACGCATTTGAGGAGGGGAATGGAGAAAGCCCGCCGGTATAACTTGTCCTCAATGAGAACGTACGAGAAGCATGTCGCCTGACTATGCTAGCCTCCTTGGAGTTGTTGGATAGTTTCTCCATGCAGAGGTACTCGTATATTGGGCTCATCCAGCAGTGGCTGTCACCGGTGGCGTTTACGTCGACGATCGAAGGGAGTTTCTCAATACTTGGTCGTGGAAGCACCTCTTGGATGACAGACTTATTCCCGCGTTTTTTCTTCGTGCTCGCCAGCTTAGATAGGATGTCCACCCGGGTATTGTGTTTGCGTGAGACGTGACTTACTTCCGTTGAGTTGAGTTTTTTCATCTTCTCTTTCACTAGGACCAAGTACTCGATGAGGCTGTCTTTCTTGGCCTGGTACCCTCCCCGCACCTGGGAGGCCACGAGCTGGGAGTCTGTAAATATTTTTACCTCTTTCGCGCCGAGGTCCTTGGCTAGGTGTAGTCCAGCGAGGAAGGCCTCGTACTCGGCCTGGTTGTTTGATGTCGGGAAGGATAATGTGAGAGAGACCTTGATCAAGATGCCTTCTTTTTTTCTAGGATGATGCCCTCTTCGCTTCCCTTCGAATTGGATGCCCCGTCAACGTAGATCGTCCACTTCTAGGATCCGTCGGTCGAGGGTTTCAGGGCGGTCATGACAAAGTCGACTAGCATTTGAGCCTTTAGAGCCTTCCTACCCTCGTACTAAATGTCAAACTCAGAGAGCTCGAGCGATCATTTGAGCATCCTGCCCGCCATGTCAAGTCAGCTGAGAAGCTGCCTCATGGGTTGGTCTGTCCTTACCACAATCTTGTGGGCTAAGAAGTAGTGTCGCAACCTTCTGGCCGCAGTGACGAGGGCCAAAGTGACCATCTCGATCTGTTGGTACCTAATTTCAGGGCCCTGGAGGGCTTTACTGGTGAAGTATATCGGCTTTTGTCCCTAAGGGATTTCTCGGATAAGAGTCGCGTTGACCGCCTCGGTTGCGACGACGAGGTACAAGTATAACGTCTCCCCGTTTTCTGGTCGTGAGAGGACCAAGGGCTGCGAGAGGACTTGTTTGAGGTGAAGGATTTCCCATTCACACTCCTCGGTCCACTAGAACGTGGCCTCTTTGCGTATGAGCTTGAAAAATAGGAGTGTGTGTTGGACAGATTTGGCCACGAAGCGGGACAACAATGTGAGCATCTCGTTCAGCTATTGGATCGACTTCTTTGAGTTCAGCGATGGGAACTTGGAGAACGCCCTGCACTTTTTGGGGTTCGCCTCGATTCCTCGTTCTGTCAAATAGAAGCCGAGGAACTTGCCTGCTCGGACGCAAAAGGTACATTTCTCCGGGTTGAACTTCATTTTGCATCTCCTGACTGTGTCGAAGACCCTTCTGAGATGGGCAATATGGTCGACCTCTTATCAAGATTTTACGATTATGTCGTCCATGTAGGCCTCGAGCATGTCTCTTATCTCTCCCCGAAAGACTTTGTTCATCATCTATTGGTAGGTTACGCCAGCGTTTTTCAGACCGAATGGCATTATATTGTAGTAATAGTTGCTCGACTCGGACATGAAAGATTTATATTGCTTGTCAGCCTTTGGCATAGGGATTTAATTGTATCTCGAGTATGCGTCCATGAACGACAGTAGTTTAAAACCTGCAGAATTGTCGACCAGTTTGTCGATGTTAGGCAATGGGCATGCATCTTTGGGGTATGCCCGGTTAAGATCGGTATAATCAACATACATTCTCCATTTTCCATTATTCTTTTTAACGAGTACTGTAACACCCTTCTAAACCCCACGAAAAATATATGAATAATCAGAGTAAATTATCATGCATTCATAAAAGGGTATCACACACCACTTCCCAAAAACATTAAAACACCTGTCATGCTCATTAACACCTCAATAAATGATCATGCTTTTCAAAGTTTCACTTTGCATGTAGCAGCGGATTCAATTATATTACAATTTTCATAAAAGAAACATTTGTGCTTGTCACATAAATTAACATCACTTGAGCACTGAGGCCAACATCATATTATTTCGATAATTATGAAAACATAGTATATCTCTAAAACATAAACCAAGTGATCCCAGTGTTACATGACCAAAGCATGACTTAACCCAACATAATTAAATCACTAAACAGCTGCATCAATAGCGACCTCGTAACTACGAGTAGTACTACTCCTCGATACCTGCACGATGCCATGTAGGACATCATTCCAGCAGAAGGGTGAGAAATATTATCATAATAATCAATGCATATAATCATATATAAATGCACAAGTACAGAATGCATATGTTCCACATTTTCTCACCACAACTCATCACAATATATATATAAACAAATATGGATAATTACCAAGCATATTTCATCATACCTACATCCAAAATTCTCAATTCAACAATTCACGCACATATGCATACTTCCATACAACAATCATATATGTGCCATGTGACTCATATAAAACCCATCAATTTTCATCAATCCCCATTTGGGATTATGGATACATCGCTTGTACCCCACCAGGAACAACATCTCAGTCATTCTACCCCGGTGATTACTCCACTAGGAACGACACCTTGTCATTCTACCCTAGTGATTACTCCACTAGGAACAACACCTTGTCATTCTACCCCAGTTTATATGACCATGTCACTATACCTCACTAGGAATAACATCTTGTCATTCTACCCCAGTGAGTACGCGTTTTGCACATATACATAAATCTCATCATTCCACATAAATATACATATATTATGTTTATTTACCAATTCACAATTACACATTCGCAACTCTTAAATCAACAGTTTATACTCATAAGCCTACATTCACACAATAATCATATATTCACAACCCTCAATTACACGAATCATACACATACGCATATTTTCATACAACCATCATACATGCTATGTGACTCAATGCAACTCAATGCAACTCAATGTAACTCATGCCATGTGGTATCAACACTTGTTATCATTTTTCGGTTTTTACATTTAAACCAGGTCCGTCCCCTAGACTGATAACAATAAAAGCCCGTCCTCTAAGCTTTCAAAACCACCCTTCTAGGTTTGGGACAAGTCACTAGTCTCCACGAAACTAGCAAGCATTGCCTCTTGACCAAATGATGCGTATGCAATCAACAATCATATGCACTTAAGACCGTTCTCGCATCTTAATCCCATGCATACTCAAATAATTCATCACACAAGAATTATGTCATGATTTCACACACAACACATTCATAATAATCAAAGTATTCATACTTTCAACACCATCTTTTCATTTATCAAGCAATGCACACATATTCACTAATATGTTCCCATGCATTCTTCACATACAATCGCATACAATCAATACACATTCACAATTCAATATCATCACCATATTTATCAAGCAATGCACACATATTCACAATATGTTCTCATGCATTATTCAGATAAAATCATCATGCACTTTTAATCAATTTAAACAATGCATATATTTTTTAAAAGACCACATTCCAAAATCGATTCCACAATCTAGGATTCACGCCATACGGCTACCCACAACATATCATATCACAACATACAACTATGCATTTCAGATAAAGATTGAACACAATCGAACCAAACAATCAACGTTGGATGGAAAACATAAGAAAATAAAATGTTGTCACACTCGCTACCTTGCTCGCCTAGCGAGTTCATGGCGAATACTCGCTACCTGTTCGCCTAGCGAACAAGCTTGCGAAGGCAAACAGAAGCTACTGGAAAGGTTCGCTACTGGCTCGCCAGAGCCTCGCCTAGCGAACAACTCGCTACACTACTTGCTACCCGCGAAGAGGGCCATTTCCATTATGTCCAAGTCTGGGACCATTCGCTACTAGCTCGCTACAGCTCACTTAGCGAACACTCGCTACCTGCTCGCCTAGCGAACGTGCTAGCAAACGTCTGCGATGTTCAAAACCCCAACTGTCCAAAATTCATCAGAAGCTCACAAATCATCTGATTTCCACCAAACTAGTTCCAATAGTCTTAGTCTAACATTCCTTGATTAAACTACTCAACTTATTCCCGATTTTAACCGTTAAAACCTCGATTTCTACCGATTAAACTCATTCTGCCCTAAAATGGAAAAAGATGGAGAACCTCCTACAAATCCAAACAGACACATACATAATCATATACATTGGTAAGATAATGATATTTCACACCCTTACCTTGATTAAATCGAAAGCTAGAAGTTGTTATTGATGAATCCAATTTTCCTCCCTTTTTCCTTCTCTTTTCCCTTATATTTCTATTCTTTCTCTTTTCTTCCCAATTTCTCTTATATACCTTCTCTGCTATTTCTCTCCAATATTTCTTCTCTCAAAATATCTACCAATTCATTTTCTCACCAAAATATCTCATCTTATCATTAATGAGAGAATATCTAGTAAATCCACATTATTCTACCAAATAGAATAAATCAGTTAAATCCATTAACTCATATAAATTAAGTAAATCCAAGTTAAGTAGTACAAATAATCAATTATTGAAAATTGGGTTGTTACAAGTACAACATTGGATAGCCAGATTGTGTACTGGGCTTCTGAAATAAAATTTACCTCTAAGACATCTTTTACATCCTTTTCAGCAACCTCCGCTTTCTCGGGAGACTGCCTACACCTACGTTGTACTACAACCCTAGCGGTTGGATCTATTGTGAGTTGGTGGCACGCCACATCTGGGCTGAGGTCGGGCATCTCTGTAGCGCTCCATGCGAACATGTCAGCATTCTCCCAGAGGCAGGCCTTCAGCTGTTTCTGTGCCAGATCGGAGATCCCAGTTCCGATCTTCACGCTCTTGTCAGGGTCGTCACCGAGCGTGATGAGTTCGAACTCAAAATCTGGAATAGAGCGTGTTGGATGGAGCGACTGCCTGTTGTTTGCTGGAGGCACGTCTTCCAGTATGTCGCTCTGCTCCTACTTGTTGGGGAAGCGAATGTCGAGCTCAACGTAGTTGACGCGGGGGAGTGACTTCTTCTCTTTAGTCTGGGATGGCTTTTCAGCATTCTTAGGCGTGATATTGATCGAGTTGAGTCCCTTGATGGCCGCTTTGAAGCATCTTTTAGCCACTTCGATGTCTCCGTGGAGGGTGACTACTCGACCCCTGGTCGTGTAATACTTCATCTTTAGGTGCATTGTGGACGACACCGCGGTCAGCTTGGCTAGGGTCGGCCTCTCCAGAATAGATTGGTATAGGGAGGGGAATTCTATCACCAGGAAGAGGACCTTGACCTGTCTCACAGTCTCTTCGGACCCGAAGGTGACGAGGAGCTCCACGTACCCCCATGGCCACGTGGTGGGGCCGTTGAAACCTTGTAGGTTAAAGCCAACATACAATGTCAGATGGATTTCTTCAAGCTGAAGGGTGGTGAAGAGGTGGGTGTACATGATGTTAAATGAGCTTCCTTAGTCGACGAGGATGTAGTGGACATCAAAGTTAGTCATCTGAGCCCTGATCATAAGGGGAATGCTGAAGTTGAACGCTCCGCCCAACAGATGCTCTAGGTAGAAGGTGATCAGGTTCGAGTTTCCTTTGAACTTCTCGAGGGTGGCGTTCTGCTTCAAACTCTTGTCGATCACCTCCTCAAATTTCCTCTTGAATAAGCCTACTGAGAGCTTGTTGGGACCATCGCCCAATATGACCATCGCATCTTGGAAGTCCGCCCATGGGCTACAAGCGAATAGCATCATGTCAGCATCAAAGGGGAGGCATAAGTCTTCTGGCCGGGAGATTCACAAGGCGACTTACATCCCAGTCTCATCGGATGGAGGCGGCACTTCCTCGACCTTCTTCGCCTCGTGAGTTTCATGTTGAGGGGCCTCGTTCCTTTTGGTGTATTGCTTCAGGTTCCCCTCCTTGATTAGCATTTAGATTTCATCCTTGAGGTGAATGCAATCTTCTATGACGTGTCCATGGCTTCGGTGGAACCTACGGTACTTGGACTTGTCGATGTTGGGTTTAGGGGGCGTTAGACTTGGGAAATGGACACCACCTCCTTGGAACTCCGAGTTTATGTATTCGGCCATGATGCACTTGCAGGGAGCTATGAGTAGCGTCTACTCAGTGAAACGACCAGCCGGTCCCCTTTGTTCCCTGGAATCTCGGGGCCGGTCTTTTCTTCTCCTCTTGCCACCCCGTTGGGGTGCGGCAGAGTCTTCATGCCTAACATTTCTGGTGCTGTCCTGGTTCCGTGAGTCACGGACGTAGTGGGCAGCCTCTTTTTCCTCATACTGGATGTATGGTTGGGCTCTGTGAAGGAGGGTGTCCAATGTATTAGGCTTTTCGATCCTGATGGTCTTGGAAAACTAAGTGCGAGGTCACAGTCCTCGTCCGAGCAAATACTTCTTCATGTCATCCGAGGTAGAAACTTGCACAACCTCTCGGCTGAATCTCTCTATGTAGTCCCAGAGAGGTTCTTTCCTCCCTTGGATGATGACTTCCAGGGATGCTTCTGTCTTCGGGTGTCGACGGGAGGTGGTGAAGTACCTGGATAACTTCCTCTTCATCTCTCTCCAGAAGGTGATGGACTCGGGCTCAAGGATTTTATACCACACCATCGCTCCTTTCCTCAAGGTCATGGGAAAGAGCCTGCACTTGATGGCTCTCCATACGTTCATGTAGTTGAGCATCGCATCGATGCTTTCAATATGGTCGTCCGAATCGGCGATACCATCGTAGGTAGCCAAGATCAGGTTCTTTTTCATCCCGATGGGGAGGGGAGTCTCCATGATCTCCCTGGATAGAGGAGTGTGTGGATCATCCTCGTCACTTATGATGGGTGATTGTAAGGGGGACGGGTCGTACCAAGGGCTCCTGCGACGTAGAGGGCTTCTCGGGCGGCTCTTCGGCTTTCCAGCATGCCCGTCATCTCTATTTTTATTGGGAGCTGGGGAACATCGTTCCTTTCGGGGAGGAGAATGATCACGCTTCTGGGTGGCCACGAGTTGTGGTTGTTCTAGTCGCGAACGCCGCCCGACTTGTCTCAGAGAAGGGCTCCGAGACACATCATGTTGTGGTCTCTGAGGGGGAGTTGAAGGAAGGGTTTCTCGTCGTCGCAGAGATGGACTGCGGGAAATTGGGCGAGGATGTCTCCGCGGGGGGAGAGTGTGATGTCAGTTTTTCTCCAACATTTTGATCTGCTCGTTCTATTGGAAAATCATCAGGTTTGTCAGATTGATTGCCACAAATAAAGCTACCATGGTTGGGCCGGTGTTGGTGGGCATAAGAATTGGTTGGAAGACAACTGGGTTGTTAAGGCGTCGGGCGGTGTTGTAGGTCACATCGTTAAGGGAGGGTGATGCGGTGTGTCCGTCCCTCTCGTTGTCTTCCTTAACATGAACGGTCACGTTGGGTTTGTGATAGTCGTTGTTGGTGAATGAAGTGAAGGCGGTTTAGTGGAGGTTAATGTCATTGCGTGGGCTGACCATGATCAAAGGAGGTTGAAAACTGCTTTAGTTATTGAGTTTCTATGGGAGGAAGAATGAGGAAGCAAGGGTTCCCACAGACGGTGCCACTGATCTTACCGGATCAAAAAAGGATCAGCATGCAGCAACACGTCGTGAGCTCCTTAATTCACAGGTGATGGAGAAGAGGAGGGGGTGCACCTGTAAGGTACTCTGATGCCAAAGTAAGAGACGGAGTAGAAAGAGCAAGCACAAAAAATTGTGTGGAGAATTAAATACCAGACCCTCTAAAGAAAGAGGGTATTTATAATGTGCCCCCCCGACGCTGGGCCAACGGTTATTTTGCATTGGGTTATATTACAAGGCCGAATAAAAGTAACTTCCAGAGCTTACATGGCGTAGGGAAGACCAGCATGTTGCCTTTGCGCTGGTTCAAATGCCCCGTGATCCTTGGAAGGTGGGTAGTTAGCTACTGACGTGTCCTTGCATGGGGGGCACGTGGAGGCCGTGAGGGAGAGGTGAGAGAGCTCCCTGTGGGTGTTGGAGGATTGGGCCTTCATTAAGTCCTCCCTGACGGGGAGCTGGATTGGACCATGCCCGACGGTGGGCCAGCCTCTGGCCCAGTCCAGAACAATATATATTAAGAAGGAAATTTTCAACAATGGATCAAGTGTTTTAAGCCAAGTTCAAAGTCTCTTAGCAAAGATGATTTAAATATATGGTTTAAAGGATTTAATTTGATCAAGCCAGACATGGATTTTTAATCAAGTTAATCTAAGGTACAAAATGTTTTTATGATATAGACCTTAGACACTCAAAGAAAAAGTATGACATTCATTTTGTGCATTATTTTCGAAATGGCAAAAAAATGAAATTGTTAAACTTTGAATTTTTCTAAGTACACATAGTGTTACATTGTTGCATTGTTAAACTTTACAACAATAAGCCACTTTATAAAAATGGAAATTTCTATACTTTTACAATCTAAGAGAAAGAAACCTACTTCCTCTTTTACACACTTGTTATCACAACCTGATAAACAAGTTTACAACAGACATATACAGTTGAAATTATTTTTGAGTACATATGTGTTTGATACTTTTCAAACACTTGAAATAATGTTCTTACCTTTCTTAAAAAAACAATATCAAATGATATATATTCTTAAGTGCTCAAAGAAGAGAATGAAATTTTTTATCTGATAAGAAAATTATGAAGTAGAAAAAGTTTCTCTGAAATATTTTGAACACTGTAAAAAAAATGTCAAGAAATAGGTAATTTTGAATTAAAAAATTTCCTCTATTTATAATGATATATGCACCTCTTAGTTTAAAAAAACAATTGTTGGAAAATAATAATGAACAATTTCCATGATTGTGAAAATATTTATAGATGAAGAGAGGTGAGAAAATAATGTAATGATTTAGTATTTTTCCACTTTGAACCAGGGTTAATCGGTTAACAATAGGGGTTAATCAATTACCCTCCTTCTAATATGCAAAAATAAGAGGAAAATGTGATGGTTAATCGATTAACTTGGTCTCTTTACTGTAGGTTTAATCGACTAGCCTTATTAAAAATTCAAGTTTCGCTTGAGGTAGAGAGATAGTTAAATGATTATCATGGCTTGGGTTAATCGATTAACCTATTGAAAAACTTGGAAAATTTTCTAAGTTACAAAGCCATTTTTTTGCCATTTTGAAAATAATGCATATAATGAGTTTGAAACTTTTTCTTTGAACATCTAAGATCTATATCATAAAAATATATTGTACCTTAACTTAACTTGATTAAATTTCAAATGTCATAGCTTGGCCAAATGAATTCCTTTAAACCATATCTTTGAATCAACTTTGATAAGAGACTTTGAACGTGGCTTGAAACACTTATACCATTGTTGAATATTTTCCTACTTAAACATATATTTGTATTCATCAAAACATTTTCATAAGAGACTTGTTTTCACAATCTTCCCATTTTTTATGATGAAAAATACTTGATGGTTGTTGATTTCCGAAAAAACTCCCCCTAGGTTGATTATCTCCCCCTTAGTTCATGAACCTTTGGATTGCTTTGGGTTTGTTAACTTTCATACCTATAATGAAAAAGAAAAAGGAAATAACAAGCATAAACATCCTTCTCCCCCTTTTAACATTATCGAAAAGAAAGGAAAGATGACTAAATAGTGAAAGATAAACCCATACAAGATTCAAACATGCATAAGTATAACAATTCAAAGCATAGCATTCATAAGAGAATCATACATAAAAGATCATGAAACTTATTAGTTCAGAAATGAAATTTTGTATTAACCATTTAATATAAGAATAATAAGAATTATGTGCCTTGTTAGAAGTCACTCATGAAGGCACCGTGTAAGTGAAAATATTAAAATTAAATACATTATCTCAAGAGTATGAAGTATTCAGGATGCAACCCGAAGAATCAATTCTTAACTTGCAGAAAAGATTCTCACACTTGAAAAATCACTTGGCGGCGCTTGGTAATACTTTTTATAATGATGAAATTAATCTTAAAATTCATAGATCTTTAACCAAGGCATGGCAATCGAAAGTGACGAGGATATCGTAAAAGAAGAGCCTATAAAAAATGACGTCCATAATATTATTCGAAAAACTTAAAGAGCAAGAGATTGAGGTTAGAAGAATTGAGAAGCATGAGACTCAAGAGAAGAAATCTAAAAGTATTACTTTAAAAGTTGATTCAAGTGAAAAATTGGAAGAAGACTTACGGATGAAGATGAAAACTTCATTCTTCTTGTAAAAAGGTTAGGCATGTTTTTCAATAATGATAAATATTTAAACTTTGGAAAAAAGAAGAAAATTTTCAAGAAGAATAAAGCTTCTACGTTAATCCAAAATTTCACTTGCTTTGAATGTGGAAATCAAGTAAACATGTGTAATACCCCATGTCCCTATAAATACTCTATTCGTTGTCGATTGAGACCAATTGAGTTTCTATATGCTCTATTTCTTGTCTATTCGTTGTCAATTGAGACCAGTTGAGTTCCTATATGCTCTATTTCTTGTCAGTTAGATCAAATAGAGTAATTAGTGAATTCAGATGAGCTTAATTCTTATTCAATTTAATTGGCTGGCTTAATACCCTTTTTAGTCCCTTACCTATGCTTTTGGGTTCATTTTGATCCTCTTTCTTTTAAAAGTTCCAAATTGGTCCCTTACGCTGTCTAACATAATCAAAGTAGTCCTTTCCGTCAAATATTGACAAACAGTGTTAGTCGAGAGGACGTGTCAGCTGAGGTGGCGAAAGAAATGACTACGTGACAAAATTATTTTTTTATTAATTTTAATTAATTTTCTTTAGAAAATCTATTTAAATTAAATTTCACAAACTTTAATATCAAATATTTGGGCCTGAAGCCCATGTTCTTTACGGTAGCAACCCAATAATCAAGTTTTATTATTATTGTGTGAACAAACTATATAAACACTCATATTTGTTGTTGAATATTCAATGCAGGACTTCACAAACCCCATGAAAGCTTCATAGAAAATACATTCAAGGGTGTCCTTAGAATGCTAACGCAAGAACTTGATATGGGGTTCCCGCCACAACTTGATTCTTAGGAACTTTTAATCGAGTTAATCTGCAGAGACAAAAAGTTATTGTATGTTTTTGAGGTAATTGATGAATCGGTAACAACTGCAAACTCTTGATGTCTTCATTGTAGAATGATGTTTTGTTTTTTCTTGGAATCCTTCAGTTGATGGAAAGGATGATACAAACGTGAATTTAGATAAACATCAATGGGATTTGGATTTGTAAGTAATAATAAATAAAATCTGAAATGCAAATAAGTTCAATCACCCCAAGCAAGTTTATATGCAACTTACATATGTATCATAGGTAGTATAATTTGAATATGACAAAATAATGGTTACAATTCTGCAGAGGATGTTCCAAGGCAGGATAATGGCTACAAAATAAATACTTATTCTCTATGGAAAGATATTACCGAGATCTACTACAACAATGCAGCAGTGTAACACAAATAATCAATCATATACTACCTAATACAGTAGCAACACAAGTATTTACATGGTAAGATATGGACCAGGATCTACAACAATTGTCGTGGTTTTATCTTCATGGCTAAAGCAAAATAATTATTGATGGATAAAAGGATAAATTGCACAATATGATGATGTCGTGTGATGAGGGATCTATCGTGGAAGGGATTCCTTGTTAATTTGTTTGGCAGGAACATAATGGATTGGAGCTTCTTATAGTGGATTGGGTTTTGTTGCAGAAACTTTTCTTAAAGTTCCACATCAAATTTGCAATAACAATGTTGAGTGTTTATAAAGCACTTGTTCACACCTTATAATAAATCTTGATTAATGGGCTTTTAGTGTTAAAAACATGGGCTTCAAGCCCAAATATTTTATCTCAGAGTTTGTGAAAATTAATTTAAATAATAATTCTGCCACCTCAGCTAGCTGCCACAGAAAGAACTTGTTTGATTCTGTTTGATAAAGTAAGGGACCAAAATGGAACTTTTAAAAAAAAGAGGGCTAAAATGGACCCAGAGGTATATGTAAGGGACTAAAAAGGGTATTAAGCCTAATTGACCTTTATTAATAAAATAAAAAAAAGAACAATTTTGAAACATTAATGAATGTCAATTACTCTCTAATAGAAATATATCTCTTAATATATTTTCATATCTATCTTTTCTTACCAACATTATCTCTTGTTAGTAACAAGAAAATAAAATAGAAAGAGAAGAAGAAGAGAAGAGAAGTAGAAAAAAATAGAATAGAAAGAAGAGTAAAGAATAAGAAGACTTTGAAGAAGTAAGAAGAAGCTTGAATCGTCACATCTCATCTTGAATCTTTCATCATCTTCATCAATCTAAAGTGGGTTCTTGGTAGTTCTAGCTTTTGGGGAAAGTTTTTAGGGAAATTGGGTTATGGTTTGTATGTGTTTACTTGCTCATGAAGTTTGTTGCTCATACATGATGTCCTTGTTGTTTTACATGCTTGTTTGTGTCCTTCCATGATATTTATATGTTTGTTTGGGGTAACATGGTGTTTGAGGTGTTATTGTTACTTCCATCTTCCTCTTGTTACTTTTCTTACTGGTTGAGTTCTGGTATTCTCACTAGGCGTAAAAAGAGCTCGTTATGAGAGTGCATCAGTAATAGAGGGCATAAGTTTTCTGCTAAGCTCGCTAGGCAAGGGTGACCCTTGCTAATTGAGACAAGTGTTTTTGGGGAAAACATGTCTCTCTTCATGGCCTCGCTTGACCCTTACTTGGAGCTCACTGGGCGAGAGCTCACTTGGACACCTCGCTTGGGTCTCACCAGGAAAGGAAGGGAAATATAGAGGTTTGATTATTCTATCTTGCCTCGCTTGGAGCTCTCCCCGAGCACACTGAGGAATAGTTATAATTGTTTGAAAAGTGAATTGTGTTCTTGTTTCCACCATAAAACTGGAATCGTAACTCCGATTGATACGAGGTCAAATGCATTAGAAACCTAGTTCAATACTATATCCTTTGATGAAGTAAAATCATGCATGTATGTTAAACTATTGTTGATGGGAAATTATGAACTCTTATGCTTATGTTATGAACTATATCACAAATTGTTGTTTGTATTGAATGCGTAGTGGTTGAACTAACTATGATGAAAAGTGAGGTGAACCTAGGTTAATAAATAGGTGAATGAACTAGTAACAAAGACACAGGGTATGAACATGACTTAGATGGTGATGCTTGGACACGAAGGTACCTCGGTGTGTACCGTGGACGAGTAGTCGCTTGAATTGTGAACCAATAGGCCTTGCATGGAACATTTTGTGATGATATGTTGCTTTAATATGGTTACCTAGTGACTCATAAGTGCAATCACGTTAAATGTTGGAACATAATCATGTATTCAAAAATAATTCTTGATCGTGCACATCCCAATTGACATGCTTATGTAAAGTAGAATTGGGATGTTGGCACCAATGATTCGTGCCTCACAATGGGTTTGAGTCCAAACTATAGATAGAGTTCATAGAGGAGAGGTGGACCTCTAAGTGGGTTCGAGTCCTGTATGAGGAAAGATACCCTAAGTGGGTTTGAGTCCTATACGGGTGACGATTCTTGAAGTGGGTTTGAGTCCCATGGAGAACCCGAATCCAAACAAAATTTGAATTATACAAACATTCATGACTCGATTCTTTCCCTAGACGAAGGTCCGGTCAGGGAAAGCTGCTTTGTGACATTTTTCGAATAGTGATTTATTGAGTTATGTGAACTCAAGTTACACGCTTCCATACAATGCAAATATCCCTTAGATGCTTAAATCTTTCTATATTATTTTAGTGTACACATGTATTGTTACGCACTTTGTTTGGGAGAAGGAGTAAGAACCTGAAGGACCAACCTCCCCCTACAGCTCGGGAGAAGGAAAAAAGAGACATGCTAAGGAAAAATCCCAAAGAGATCCTATTGCCAAAAATTCCAAGCCATCGGGACCTGAATTTGGGGGAGTTTTCATAGGCATCATCGAACTCCAATCCCTCTTTTCAAGTTTACACAAGTCTTCCTGTCTGTGAGGCCTTACACTTAATGTGATGTACATATTTGCATCATTGAAAAAGAGTATACTTATGTCTGGAACATCTCTAACATGGCCACGTTAGAGCTAGTTGCAGAGACGACCTATCACATGCACTGAGGTGTTGCCCTGCTGTCTCTAGCGACAGCTAGTTTTATTAAGGTGATGGGCCCTGACAATACTTTGAAGAAGAAGAAGAACTAGAAGAGTCAGTATAACCTTGTTGCCTACGATCATAGTGAACTTTTGAAAAGGATTGAAGGCTTCTAAAATTATGTGGATATCTATGGTGCTCCTTTTGAAATTTCTTCACAAATTACTACTCTGAAGGCATCATTTATTGAGAACGATAAGACTTTCATAATCGTGAGGACTTTGATGGGAAACTCTGAAGCGGTCAAGTCAATGTTGAATTCTCAGGTAGATGAAGTTGAAGAAGCCTTGGAAAAGTATAAGGTTGAGTTAGAGAAGATAACATGAAGGCCAATGAGGATATCTTGGCAGCCGTGAAAAAAGAGTTCAAGGACTATGTTGACAACATCGTTTAGACTGCTATTAAGGCCTTCCAAAATGCCTCAAACTAGATGGAAGTGTTGCATCTGGACGTTCAGATTCCTCAAGGCTTAATAACTATTGAGAAGGAAGTTGTGGATGGGAAGATAGATGTTGTCTAGGAGGAGGAAGCATCATAGTTTTTGTAATAGATATTTATGATTTGTTGCCATTTGTGGTGTTTGTATTGATCAAGTTATGATTTTACAATTATTTCTCTCATTAACATGTCATGCTTTTCTTTTATTTCATCATGTATGTTTTTGTTTCATCACTTAGCCATTCATGATTTTGTTTCATTGCTTTTCCCTTTATTTTTAAATTTCATCATTTATTCGCCTATAATTTTCTTTCATTATTTTATCCTTTATAATTTAATTTTATAATTTATTCATCTACGATTTTGTTTCATCCTTTTGTCCTCTACACACTGTGTTGGGGATTGAAGTGTACTTTGACATCTCTCTAGACCATGCCCAGCTAAAGGTCGGATCCCCTTCTCTGCTCCATGTGAAGATCTAGTTTGAGGTTGATGTATTTTAGGTTTCACTGCCTGCGTTATGGAGTGGCTAACTACACATGGAGGGGCGGTGTACCAGGTATGGCTTGGTGTGCCAAAGTCATCTTTAACCCTGCTTTATTATAGGGGAAAATCATATAAAATTCAAAAAAATTTCATTGTATTATTTATCTCAAAGAATTTCATATGATAATAAACATTTATTTCATATTTGGATATATTTAAAGGTGACAAGAAACACAAGAAAGGGGGTCTGAATTGGGTTTATATGAGGGTTTTGCAATCATGAATAAAATCTTGAACAATGCACAAAATCTGACAAGGGGTAAAGCATGAAGATTTTTATCTAATCCTAAGAAACTTATTCACCCAATGTGTCACTCAGTCATTAAGAAGTGTTTCAGTTTTTTAAGACAACTGTCTTAAAAACTGTTCCACTTACCAAGACTGATTGACAGCTAATTCATGCATAAACTGTTAAGTATCCAAAAGATAAAATGTTTAACCAAACAAGTTTTGACCGAATACTTATGAACTAATGAAACCTTCTCACTTCAGAAGACTCAAATGTTCAGAGTCGAAAATATCTCAGAGTCTCATTAAACCATTATGGGAAAATAAACATTATGAGATAATCATCCGTTTTATTATGGAAAAAATTCCATGTTTAAAATTTTTCAAAATAAAAACGAATCTATCTTCAGCAAGGGGTTTTGTAAAGATATCATCCCATTGATGGTCTATACCAATAAATTTTAAATTTTAAATTCCCTTCTGAACATAGTCACATATGAAGTGATGTTTAATCTCAAACTGTTTAGATCTAGAATGTAAAATGGGATTCTTAGATAAACAAATAACAAAAGTATTATCACATAGAATAGGAATGTTACTCTCATATATCTGAAAATCTTCTAGCTAACTTTTCATTCAGAGCATTTAACTTTTGCATCCAAAAGCTGCAATGTATTCAGCTTTAGTATTTGATAGTGCTATAGTTGATTGCATCTTGCTGGACCATAAAATCAAGTTGTCTCTATAAATTGAAAGCTTCCAAAAGTGCTTTTTCTTTCAAGTATGTCCAGCGTAATTAATATCACAATAACCCACAAGCTTGTACTCTTTTGATTTTTTATAACACAATAATGTTAATATTATCTTTCAGATACCTGAAGATCCTCTTAACAGTAGTTAAGTGGGATTCACTAGGATCTGATTGGAAGCTAGCACACAAACAGACACTAAACAAAATAGCAGGTTTAGAAGCAATTAAGTATAAGAGAGAGTCAATTATACCTCTGTATACCCTTTGCTTTACCTTACCGCTTACCCCATCCTTCTCAAGAATACATGTAGGATGCATAAGAGTTTGTGATATCTTGCATACTGACATGTCAAATTTCTTCATAAATTCTTTGGTATGTTTACTCTGATGGATGTATGATCCTTTTGGACTTTGATTGATCTCAATTCCCATAAAGAACTTGAATACTCCCATCAGACTCATTTCAAATTCTGCCTGCATAGACTTAGCAAATTCCTTGCACAAAGAAGCATTAGCATAACCAAATATGATATCATTAACATGAATTTAAATAAGAAAAATATCATTTTTGAATGTTTTACAAAACAAAGTTGTATCAAACTTCCCTCTGGTGAAATCATTTTCTAAGAGAAAATTGTGTAGTCTTTAATATCGTGCTCTAGGAGCTTGTTTCAGACGGTACAATGATTTCTTAAGTTTGAAAATGAAATTTGGGTTTTTACGATTTTCAAAACCAGGAGGTTGGTGTACATACACTTCTTCAATTATGTAACCATTCAGAATTGCACTATTAACATCCATCTGATACAAGATGATGTTATGACTAACAACAAATAAAATTAAGAGACGAAGAGACTCTAACCTGACAATTGGTGTTGAGGTTTCAGTATAGTCAATTCCCTCTTGCTGACTATAGTCGTGTGCAACCAGACTGACCTTGTTTCTCACCACTTCTCCTTATTCGTTCAACTTGTTTCTGAAGGCTTACTTTGTTCCAATGATATGAGTTCCTTTAGGTCTAGGCACAAGAGTCCATACATCATTTCTAGATAATTGGTTTAACTCTCATTTCATAGCATGAATCCACTTAGTTTCCAAAAGCGCTTCATCAACAAATGTAGGTTTTATAAGGGACACCAAACCCAGAAGCGTCTCTTCAGAAGGTTTGAATGAGGATCTGATTCTGACTGGTTCAGTCTTATCTCCAAGAATCAATTCTTCAGAGTGTGAGGATCTTTGTCTATGATTCCTCAGAGGAGTCTGAACTTCAACAACTTCTGATTGAATAGCCTCAAAATATTTTGCCTCGACATCTTTTACTTTTGAATTTTTACCTTCAGAGGATGAATAAATGATTTCCAGGTCTGCAAACTTTTCAACTAGCTTTGACTTTTTAGGGTCAAGCTTATCATCAAATATAACATGAATTGATTCCTTACCAATTCGTTTTTCTATGTTGTATACTCTATAGCCTTTAGAGCGTTCAAAGTATCCTAACATAATACATTTTTGTGCCTTAGAAACAAACTTGTTCATATTTTCTTTAGGGTTCAACATAAATCAATCACAACATAATAGGTCTTATAGAGATCATGTTCTGAATGTAACACTCTGTGTTGACTACCTCTACCCATAATTGCTTAACCACATTAGTCTCATTGAACATGGTCCTTGCCATCTCTTGCAAAGTCCTATTCTTCATCTCTACAACTCCATTTTATTGCAGAATTCTAGGGCAGGAGAAACTGTGGGAAATGCCATTCTCATCAAAGAGTTTCTCAAAACCTCTATTTTCAAAGTCACCACCATGATCACTTCTAACTTTAACAATTCTAAAGCCTTTCTCATTTTGCACTTGAGAACAGAAGGTATCAAACACATAATGTGACTCATCCTTGTGTCTTAGAAACTAATATATGTCCATCAACTATAGTCATGTACAATGACTAGTCCATACTTACCATTGACAAAAGCACTTTTCATTGGTCCAAAAAGTTCAATGTGCAAAGCACTTTTCATTAGTCCATACTTACCATTGACAAAAGCACTTTTCATAAATGCTAATTTTGTAAATGTTGTTCTTCCTCTTTCCATTGAAAAGAACTGAGTCATCCTTCTAACTGACAACTTTACAATACTTTTGATTAAAGATTATATCATAACCATTTTCACTTAATTGAATTATGGACAATATGTTATGCATTAATCCTTCAACTAATAAAACATTAGTAATAGAGTGGAGATAACGATTACCAACTGTTTCGGAGCGAATGGTCTTCCCTTTTTGATCACCTTCAAGCTTTGAAATATATGCCTTCTTCCTGTCATGTTTCACGAGCATCTAGAGTCTAGGTACTATGACTGGTGTCTTAACTGCGCTGCTAAGGATATATGCAACATATATTATCTTATCCTTAGGTACCCACATCTTTCTGGGTCCTTTTTGGTTAGTCTTCCCATAGTTTTTAACAAGGAGTTTACCTTTAGGCACAACATCATTTTGTTTACCAGAAGGGAAAAAAAAGGGAAAACAAATTTTTTGGTTTGTCATATTTTTCAGAATTAGATTCTTCATCAAAGTCATAACTAATTACTCTTATTCTGTTTCTGCTTATGCCATAAATCATTGAAGCCATTACGCTTCTATTTAGGCTTATAGCAAGAAATTTTTGAAAGGATTTGTCATATTCATTTATGACATCATCGGATTCTGCAAAGGCTTCTGAAATGTTTTCTTTCTAAAGTTTGGAACTCTTGTTCTGAAGCACAAAGTTATTATTTTTCAAAATAAATTTTTCTTCATTTAAACTTGAGAAATCTTTCTTAAACTTACAATATGCTTCTGAATTAGATACATGAACCTTTTTCAGATCCTTGTATTTGTTCAGAAGCTTTTGATACTTATCCATAACTTTTGTTAAACTGGATTCAAGTTCAGAGCGAGAGAGTTCAACAAATACCTCTTTAGAATCTGACTCAAATTTTGATTCTGATTGAATCTTCTCAACAGGAACTTTTGTGCATGCCATCACTGCCACATTAGCTTGCTCTTCCTCAGAGTCATCTTTTTAGGATTCTTAATCATCTCAGGTAGCCATCACACCTTCTTTCTTTCCTCTAAAGTCCTTCTTCTTTGGTCTGTCTTTCTTCAACTTGGGACAATCATCCTTGTAATGACCTGGCTCTTTTCACTCAAAGCAAATAACTTTTTGTTGGCTCCATCTTTCTTGGATCCATAAGTAGAGTCAGAACGAATGCCTTTCCTTCTTTTTCCTCTAAATTTGCCTTGTATTTTCTTCCAAAGTTGATTCACTCTTCTGGATAGAAGAGACGTCTCATCTTATTCTTCAGAATCTTCTTCTTCTTCTTCTTCTTCTTCTTCTTCTTCTTCTTCTTCTTCTTCTTCTTCTTCTTCTTCTTCTTCTTCTTCTTCTTCTTCTTCTTCTTCTTCTTCTTCTGCTTGAAAGGCTATAGTCTTTTCAGACTTTCCCAAAGACTTAAGAGCAACTGATTTTCTATTTCTCTAGGGCTCATATTCTTTAAGCTCAATTTCATGACTTTTTAAAGAACTAAAAAGTTCTTCAAAAGATGTGTTGTTCAGATTCTTTGATAACTTTAACACAATTACCATAAGTCTCTATACTTTAGGTATACTTCTGATGATCTTAGTCACATGATCAATAGTAGAATTCTCTTTGTCTAGGACCTTCATTCCTGCAACAAGATTCTGAAACCTTGAGAACACATTCTCAACAATTTTATTGTCTTCCATCTTGAACACTTCATATTTATGAATCAAGGCAAGTGCCTTGATTTTTTGACTTGGGAGTTTCCTTCGTGAGTCATCCTCAAAGAATCAAATATCGACTTAGAAGAGTCTCTATTTGTTATCTTCTCGTACTCAGTATATGAGATGGCATTCAGCAAGATAGTTATAACTTTGTGATGTTTTTATAATATTTCTTTTGTTATCCTGTCATTACTCTTCTTTCTTTTTTGTTGTGTTAGCATCTACAAAATGTATGTAGCCATCAACTACCATATCCCATAGATCTAAAGCATGACCAAGAAAGAAACTTTCTATTCTATCTTTCATTTAATCAAATCTTTATCCATTAAAAATAACACATTTATCACTATAATGATCTCTATCATTTACAGCTACAGTAAGGGGAGGTGGAACAACTGCCATTGTGTTTCACATATTGGATCTTTATCTATCACAGTTAAGGGTTTGATACACAATAAATACTAGAAACGAAGCTCTAATTCCAATTGAAGGTGACGAGAAACACAAGAAATTGGGGTTTGAATTGAGTTTCTAAGATAAAACTTTTTCATACCCAAAACACTCAAGGATAAATCAAGAACAAAAATAAATGGAGACAGATAATTTTATGCTAGTTCACTGTTAACTAAGCTAGTCCAATCCACCCGTCAAGGTGATTTCGACTTATCAACAAGGATTTAATCCACTACAATCAACTGATTACAGGCACACAAAGACTATACGTCAATGTCTTCTTGAGAATCCTGACTATACCCCTAGTCTCTCAAAGAATACAAACTCAATCAATGAGATACAAGATGTGTGTTTACAAAGTTGCTTCTAACAAATGAGATTACACAAGTTTAAGTACAATAAATTTATCACACAAAAACTAAAAAAAGCTCTATGTATGTTTTCTATTCTATATTCACAAGAATAATATTCTGTTCAACAAGAGTGTTGTGAAATAATGTGAATTAGCATGAAATAGCAGCAAGCAACTTCATTCAATCTTCCAAGTATCCTTTATATAGGCAGTGAAAAGATCTGTTGGAGGGTAGAATGAAAATCTTCACAAATGAGTTGGCACCTTGCATAACGGTCTGCAAAGGTGGGAGAGAAAATGGTACAATAGTACAGTCCTTATTCCACAAATCAGCATAGTGGAAGGAATATTTGATCTTGTACTGTGTACTATTTTCTCACATAAAACCTTTTGATCTTATATTTTAATCTTTAGAGGCTTCTGGATAAATATTGTTGAAGCATATTTAGAAGGATTAAAACTGAGTAGAGTCTTTTGAACCTTGTCTTCAAAGTCTTAAGAACTTGATCTTTAAAACTCGAAAGTGCATAATCTTGAGAGCTTGATAAACCTTCAGAGGATTTTCTATCAGAGTCACAGTCATAAACTTTAACATAAACGTTCATCACCACCATTTTTTAAGAGTGTTCCAGAACTTGACATAATCTTGTTAAGCACACTTTTGTATCTCTTCAGAGTTAAAGTGTGTTAAGTCCAGAATTTGATGACGTCACACGCCAAATCTTCAGAATCAAAACCTGTTAGAAAAAAGCTACACACTAGACAAAACCATATGGGTTCAAAATTGTTCTTTAAGAAATAATGTATTGTTATCATCAAAACTAAAAGTCAAATGTAGAACCAAATCTCGTTCTTACAATCTCCCACTTTTTGATGATGACAAAACTATGTATTTTGTTGAACAATTTTTACTTGGTTAAATCATATAAAAACATCAGAGTGAGGTTTGTCTGCTCCCCTTGAATTTTATACTATTAAAATTATTTTTCAGCTTAGAATTTCAGAGCTAGGTTTGCAATCTCCCATTTGAATTTAAGACTTTAAAATAATCTTAACATATAAAATATCTCAATCAACATGAAAGAAATAACTTCCCAGAATGCAGAAGCTTGGTTACATAAGTAGAAATCTGGTTACATAAGTATTTTAGAAATGAATTTACCGTGAGTATCAAAACTTCTGGTTATCAGCCTTGTATCAAAGCTTGATTTTTTGGAACTTATATATGCATGGTTATCGTCAGAGCTTATATATGCCTGGTTATATATTCCTGGTTAGCTCAGACTTAAATCAACTTAAAACCCGACCTTCATCGGCACAACTTAGTGTCAAGTCCTTGGGTTGGGACTCTTGAAGCCTGACCCTCTTATTGTATCTCGGCCCAGTTGCTTGCTTTAAAAGGTAAAACATCGTTAATTCATGAGGGAAAAAGATGTCGTCATTTATTCTAAAAGGTATAAATCCTCCCTGATTTCCTAGGTATTGTCTTCTATTAGAAAAGGGTACACCATCCTTCACCTAAGCTCCCTTATTTCCAGAAGAATGACAAATTCAAATTTATAGATGATTCTAAAAGGTGTTTCACCCGTAACCGAGTAGGGTGTAGTCTGGTATGCCCAAAGGACATGTGGAAGCTCATATACTCAATTTCCCATAATTGCCTCCAGCCTTTTATTCTAGACTCACAATAAAACTCGACTCACTGCTTTGGCGTGCCTGTTTGTCTTAGGATGCTCCACTAGTGTGAAGTGGTTCTTTACTTGTAAGTCTTCTAGTAGTTGCTTCATATTTTTATCCAAGAATTGTGTTCCGTTGGATTTTACGATGGACTTAGGGATCATATACCTGACCAAAATGTTTCTCTTGAAGAACTTCAAAATATTGGCGACAATAATCTTTCCTAAGGCCTTTGCTTCGACCCACTTGTTGAAGTAGTTAACCGCCACAATTAGAAATTTGAGTTAGACCGACGCTACGGGAAAAGGGCCAAGAATGTCCGTACCTGATAACTTATTATTTGTGAGATATTTAAGTCTCTTATACTTTTAGAATAAAAGTATGGTTAATTATAATTATTTAATTATGTTTGTTTGATTTTAGTTTACTTAGTATAAAGCCCACTATGTGATCTCTTTTTTTGTTTTCATGTAGTTTGTAAATGTGAAGAAGTAGTTATGATGACAAGTTCTGTCACACCATAAATTCATGAACACCATTCTTTAGGATTTGAGTCATAAGATGTTGGTATGTATTTGATTCTCAATAATATGATTTACATGGAAGAGTTTTAAAGAATGAAATTAGGGCTGAGATGGAAAAACTAAACATATATGGATGTGCAGTAGTGGACAAACTATGAAAAGCTACATTTGAGGGTAGAATGAGCCACCATGCACAATAGGTATGTCGTGAGACATGTTATTTCTTGCAGGCACCGTGTACCATCTCAATACCTATAGTAACAAATAAAATGAGGAAATATGTTTTATTCCTTGGGTTAAATCAATGGATAATCATAATACTAAGATCAAAAGTGTGGGAGCAACTCTAGTAGCAAAGAAGGTTATAAAAGGACTGGTGTTAAGAATTGAAAGAAGGTTCAAGCACTGAAAACACTTAAAAAATCCTATAAAGAAGGAACAAAAGCTAAATCAGATTCTAATGCGCCACTCGCCCTACTATTCCTATAGAATATCACTCACTCAGGTGTGACACAACTCACCTCTTTCTGGTTAATGACTACAAAAAATAGAAGTGTCATTCTTAGGTTTATATTTTCTTTTCCTTTTTGCTAGAAATATTAAGCTGGAGACCCTGTTTTGATCTATTTCTTCTACTCACAATGAGCTAAACTCTTTATGTTGAGCAAGGTGAAGTTTAATGAAAAATAATCTTTTGTGTGATGTGATGTGATTCTAGTGATAATGTTTTAATGATACATGTTTATTTCTTTGGTTGATCATCTTAGAAATAGACAGAAGTTTATTAATATTGAGTAATCCTTTGATAAATGAAAATCATGACAAATATAGATAACAAAAGTAAATATGAATATTTTCCATCTTATTACTTTAGGGATAAAGAACTAGAAGCATAGGGAAAATCAGAACTCAGCAAAGACCTGCACTTATGCTATTTTGAGAATTAGGATTTTTTTCATAGCTATTTGCTGCATTTATTCTGTCATTGTAGGCATAGGCTACTAGGTCACGTTCTGGCCTCACCTGTCATGACAAATCTAATCACACAAACACACTAAGTGAAACTCATTAAATGGATCCTTGCTCAACATGTTCTCATCTCTGATAAATTTCCTTACCTTTAAATTATTAATATTCATTTTGAACCCATGACAACAACAACTATTATTATTTTGTGCTCATGACTATTCACAATTTTTTGATTTGAAAATTAACTTAAGTTAATACAATCTCCGTGGGATCAATACACTTACTTTAAAAACATGTTACCACTTTGACTGTGTACACTTGCATATACAAATATCCACAAAAAGTTTTTGGCGTTATTGTCAGAGATTGTGTCATTGACACTTTGATTTTCATTAAAACTTGTTCAGAGTAAATTTGAGCTTTTGACTTTTTCTGTCTTCTAAAGTCACAGAAGGTGCGTGGCTACTGCATGCACAAGTGGTTAACTCCAATTTACAAAGGAGACCCTGAACTAGAGAAAACATTCAGACTTTTGAAGTGATACAAGATTGCAACACAACAACCAAGAACTCCTATATCGGCTCTCTTGTTTGAATATTTTGAAGAGGACCTTGAAGAGACTCAACAAGGACAAGAAAAAATCACAGATGAAAATGATATCATGACATAACCAATTATAGAGATGAAAATATAAGAGATTATGTTAGTTTTGATCCAAATGCCATGAACACTGATATTATTAGGCTAGAAATCATTGTCGCTCAGTTTGAGTTTAAGCCAATGATGTTTCAAATGATACAAGTCATTGACTAATACTCAAGTGTTGCGTATGATGATCCACATCTCCATTTGAAGTAATTTATGGAGGTTTCAAGCAATTTCAAAATCCCTGGAGTCACAAATGACACTTTTAAGTTGAAGCTATTTTCACATACTCTCTAAGGGACAATGTCAAAAGGTCGTTAAATTTCTTGGAGCCAAATTTCATACCCCCATGAAAAGATTTGGTAGAGAAATTCTTAACCATGTATTTTTCTCCCGTCAAAAATGACAAGATCAGAAATGAAATCACATCATTTAAATAAAAGAAAGATTAATCATTATTTGATGTTTGAGAGAGATTTAAAGAATCGTTGAAACAATTTTCCCATTATAGAATACCCATCTGCATTCCGCTTGAAGCCTTCTATAATGGATTAATAACACCTTCAAAAAAAAACATGTTAAATGCATCTTTTGGTGGTGCATTGTCGTCCAAATCCTATAAAAAAGATATGATTTGATAGAAAATATTACTACCAACATTTATAATGATCAGTCATTAGAGCATCCATAACTATAATGCTAAGGAAGCAAACTGGTGTTTATGAAATCACTTAGACTATAACTCTTTGCAGCTCATGTGACTCAAATTCATCAAATGATGAAAAACATGAATTTACATTGGCATCTCCCTTTAAGGATACATATTAGCATTAGGCAAAAATAACTTCTTTAAATAATTTAATTTCTCATGGAAACTGAGAACCAAAATCTAGAAAATGAGTGTTCAAAATTCTCAAATCATTTTCTTTATATATTGTAGACCAATTCTAGTTTGTTGTTCATATGGAAACTGTAGATTGATATTAAAGTAAGAAAATATGCATTTTCTTAACAAACCTTGGATGAAGAAAACATGATGAATATGCAAAAGCAAAACATTGGTATGTAATGATCTTCAACTTACTGCTTGTTTATGGAGGAGAAACATTTCAATGCATTACTTGAAGCAATAATACATTGGAACTTAATGAATGTTTTGATGGGATATATACTTAATGGAACTCCAATATTTTACAAAATATATTATATTAAAATAAATAAAACATCACTTTCATCAACTTAATGTAAAAGCACTTTTTTAAGAATTCTATTTTTTTACTTCGTATATTTTCCCCTTCACATTACTTTTAAACTTATATTATTATTTATGAGATCTTAAATGTACTTGAGTGGGAATCACACAAACTTGGTCAAATTGTCACACTTAAGCATTAACCAACCAAACGCAAGTTTTAAATAAGTCATTGAGTGTTGTTTGGATTATTTGGAATTTAAGTTCAAAATGATGACTGGTAGTAGGTGAAAATAAACTCATGAAGCATGGAAGAGCCACCAACCTAAATTTTGACACCAACCATTGATTATTACGTTTTACTACTACAACTAAATCAAAAAGTCATTTTCATGAAACATGTCTTTATAACAAACCACGACTTTTAGCCATAACAAGTTGCTATATTTTAATTTTTTTCTTCTTCTTGACAACGTATATTTGAAGTTCAACATTTGACAAATGATTTTATTTAATTGCTATTTTGGTCTAAATTTAATTTGTGTAATTAGACACGCATATGTGTTTTTTATTTAACTATTCTTTTATGAGTTTAATTTTCTTACAATTATGTCACATGGGTTATTATTTTTTATGTGGCGGCGGTGGACTGTTGTAAAAAGTTATATATTTTTATTTAAAACTCATATTTACGTAGTTTCAATAGAAGCAATATATATAAATATTTTGATACTAAAGTTAATAAAAGTTTGATGTGATGACTAGGTTTAAAATGAAACATATTTTTAGTGGCGATGATGTAAGACTTAAATAATATAAAAGATGTGGTATGAAGTTTGAGTTCTTGTTAAGTTCATACCAGAATAACGGTCAATACATTGCAATTATATTTAATTTCAAAAATAATAATGAAAAATAAAGTTAAAATAATATATATATATATATATATATATATATATATATATATATATATATATATATATATATATATATATATATATATATATATATATATATATATATATATATATATATATATATATATATATATATATCAACAATTTTTACTATAATGTTTGTATTTATAAAAGAGAAAATTGGTGATACACTGACGGTGTAATTTATTTTTATTCTGTTAACCAATGACGACTATGAATTCTGCCACATCACACTGATATTTTTAAAAATATTTAATAACATAACAGATTGTTGATTTTTTATTAGATAACAGTAAAACTATTTTACACTGTCAGTGCATATCAATTAAATTCTTTGTAAAACATACAAGATGTGGTATTTTTATAATGAGCGTTTAGTGTAAAATTTGATAATCAAAACAAGTTTGATTTCACTTAAAGAATTAAACTAAAAAATATTCTAGGATATATTATGCAAAAGTTTTATAAGTTTAAACCATGCTTGACATTAAAGTCGAAATTAAAAGAAATTTAGAAACAATATTCAACACAATAAATGACTTTAAATAATTAATTCATAAAGTAGAATGCAAATACATACATTTTTAAATAACTATTTTCTCACCAAACACTTGGAATTTTTGAATTTATAGAATTTGTGTAAAATTGCAAACTCCTAAAACTATAAGTGAGCACTACTTATATATTAATATTAATGTAACTGTCTGCAATGGTCGACTCAACAAATTATGTCACGTCTTCGTCTCCATGCAATCTTCGTTCTCGACAGACTTTCACATGTTTTGGAATATTTGTCTGATCTTATCCACTTATGCTTCGTTCGACCGTGTGGAGAATAACATCACTTTGAAAACTCCAAATTCCACTAAGTCCAAAAAATGACAAATTCATGGTGTTTAACTAACTATTTGGACATTTGACCAAAGTCACCAATATCACTTGATAGAAGTGTTCCGTTAAAAAATGTCTATTCTGATTTCATGGTCGAATGACCATTTTGACCTCAGTAAAAACCCAAGTCATCAAACAATCTTTAACAAATTGTCAAATCTTTACAATCAAGGCTTGTGTCGAAAATTCGAGGTAACAAATTGCCTCCTAAAATATCATGTTTCGACTTTCCTTTTAATCAAAAGGAGAAAAATCGCATTTTTGAAATGATTTTCGACGCTATTTGAGAGCCCAATTGCTGACATCAGCGTCATCGTTGTGCCTTTTCTCTAACGTCTGCTCAACATGATTTTCTGTAGAAAAAACCATCATTACTCCTACTTCCTAGGAGAATGGGAAGTTACTTCCTCCCACTAACTCTTCCATTTCCTAAATAGGAACCATCTTCGACTCCCACGTGAATGCCATTTTTTGGACGGCTGCTTACCACCATCATCTATAAATATCAACCTCAGATGTTCATTTCAAACTCTTCCAACTCCAACCATTCATACGCACCATTGTTCTTACATAAATCTTTTTCACAAAAAGCTTCAAGATAAAAATGGCTACTTTCACCGCTTCTGTACTAGTCACCAGTTACAACCCCATATCATTCACGATTTCGGCGTCAGAAGATGACAAGGGGAGAGATTTTGTACCTGAACCACCACCCGCCAAAGAAAAAAACTCCATCTAGGCCAAACAGGTACTCATTCCTTTCTCCCTCTCTGATAAACTTTTAGCATTCTTAGGTATGCTTCCCACTACTAAGTCACACCCTGGAAAGGTGAAGATCTTCTTTCCATGCTACCCTGTCGTTATGCCTTCTGCATTCGAGGAACACTCTCTCGACCTAACTTTCATGGAAAAACCTATGCATGTTTTCCAATCAGTTTTCCTATCTCATAATATAGGTTATATTGTTTAGCTCGACAAGGTCCAAAACAAAAGGAAAAAAACAATGGAAAGACCTATGTATCTTTGACGTAATCCAATTATCTAGAACCGGTCCTAGGTATAACCTTACCATGCTGCTTGCGTCGATTTTCTTTTGGGAAGGTTTGACAAACACATTTCAACTTTCTTGTGGAATGCTTACACCGACTTTATTCGACGTAGCAACTATCACGGGACTTCGACCTACATGTGAAACTTTCACCCCATATTAGAAACTGTAAATGAGTTCGTATGTGAATGATTCAAATTTTAAAATTACATTACCGGCCATCATAAGAAAAAATAAAAAGAGGTCTCCGACCAAGAGCATGTTGCTTTCTTGACCCTTTGGCTTTCTTATTATTTATTTTGCTCAAGTTCTTTACAAATTGCCAAAAAAAAAATGTTCCCCTAGCAATTCAACTCCATGAAGGTCGAAAAATCTCTCTTTGTAAATTACTTTTAGCCACTTTGTATCAATAAATAGGTAGTGCTTCCTACAAACTGAAACACCTCCCTGAAACCAACAAAAAATACCTTCTTTCTGCCCCTTTGTGGCTTTTAAATTTTTGCTTAAATACCACATTCGAACCAAAGCTACAAAAGTCTCTGCTAGCTTGGAACATAATTTCTTTCTAGTATGCTCTGATATTATTTATTATTCCCTCTATTTCTATTTATAAAAGACAATTTTTTAAAATTCATTCGATAATTAATATATCTAATCTATTACTAAACCAAATATATTAATTGTTGAATACATTTAAAAATAAATTATCTCTTATAAATAAAATAAAATAAAATATTATTTTATCTCAAATTGATGGTAAAACCAATTAGTATGGGTAAAACTTCGAAGACAATGTTGTTGTTGTTATTATGGAAGTGTGTGCTACTGTATATTTGAAGATCACGTGGCATGCAAATGTACCATTAATACAATTTCTATTTAGTTGCATATTTTATAATATTAGTGATGTTGGATTAACAACAACATTGAGATTTCTCCGTCTCATTAAAAAAATATATTTGAGAAATGTAAAATTTTAAGAAATAATTAGATAGGTTGATTTTAATGATAAAGTTAATACAATTTATTATAATAACTTATTAGTTATAGTTGATACAGTAAATGAATAAAGTGAAAGTAAATAACTAAAAATATTTTAGTGAAAAAATAATAATAATATCGCATTAGTATTATAAATAAATAATTATTTTAAAATAAAAAAAAAATATAAATGAAACAATTTTTATGAGACACATCGAGTACTAAAAAGAGGCATGAGCATGATTCTTCTTCGGATGTGATTAGTGATAAGGGTTAACCTCTATAATATTTAAATATGTGGTGATTCTGGTATTTATTTGCAACGTCATGATTAAAGAAACTAAATATATCAAGGCACATTACCTTTTTCCAAGAGGCATAACGCATAAGTGTTAGATAATTTTTTTTTTTTTGGCTTATAAGGACCGTTATTTGGGTGCTAGCTCCTTTTAGGGTAATCTCTATTAAGACCCAATGAAATATATCACTATATTATCCAATATCATTCTTTATATTTAAACAGTTAATCTCAAAATCGTTTTTAATAAAAAAATTTATAATTTTTTTAGATTTTTTGTTTCATTTAGTTGTTTGACTTCTCTCCATCTCCATATGATATACTCTCATTGTCACAGAATCTACATGTATTCTCTCTACATGCTCAAACCATATAAATTTATTTTCACCATCTTCTGTATTATAGGTGATACCTCAATGCTCTCTCTCTCTCTCTCTCTCTCTCTCTCTCTCTCTCTCTCTCTCTATATATATATATATATATATATATATATATATATATATATATATATATATATATATATATATATATATATATATATAAATATATATATATATATATATATATATATATATATATATATATATATATATATATATATATTCTGTATTATTTTTATTTCTAATCCTATAATATCTAGTCTTACAACACATCTAACACAACATTCTTATCTCTGTCATACTTAATTTATTCTCGTGTTGATTCTTAACCGTCCAATATTTTATCTCGTACAACATCACACTCATCTAGGATTCGATGGTTTACATATCCTTATATTTCTCCATCATTTTGTGTTACACATCCAAGATATTTAAACCATGTGACTTCAAGGATGATACGGTCTCAAACTTTCACCTCTTGGTCAGAAACGTTTCTTCTTTTGTAAAACTTACAATCCATATATTTAGTATTACTTCTTCTTAGGAGAAAACCATGTGTTTTCAAAGGTCGTCTCCAACCTCTCATTTAAATCCTTCTTCGACTCTCCAAGTAGGGCTATATCATTTACAAAAAGCATGTGTCTCAATGCTAGCTATTAGACGTGTTATGTGAGTATATCCAAAATTAAGTTAAAAAGGTATGAGCTTAGAGTTAAACCGTGATACAAACCTATTGTAATGGGGAAATCATCCGAGTCGCCACCTAGTGTTCGTACACTAGTCTATACTCCTTCATACAGATCTTGGATAACTCGAATATATGAAATCTTAACCACTTTCTTCTCTAGGGTTTTCCATAAAATATCCCTAGGCACTCTATCATACATCTTCTACAAATAAAAAAAAATTAAGCGTAAGTCTTGTTGGTCCGACTGATACTGCCCCATCACACGTCATAGTAGATAGATTACTTTCATGGTTGACCTTTTAGGCATAAAACCAAATTGATTCTCCGTGATTTGAATCTTTTTTATTAGTCTCTATTAAATCATTATTTCCCTTAAGTTCATGGTATGACTCATAAGTTAATCCCCTTATAATTTTCACAATTTTGTATATCCCCTTGTTCTTATAAATTGGAACTAAAGTACTTCTTCACCATTCATCCGAAATTTTCTTTGACCTTATAATTTAATTAAAGAGTTTGGTGAGACACTCATTACCTCTATCTCCAAGAATTCTACTCACTTCAATAGGTATGTTGTTTGGCCCAACCGCCTTGCTGTTACTCATCATTTTTCACGTTTCCTTTATCTCTTGTTTCTAAATCTGACAGTGGTAATTTTAGGTTCGATCCTTTTCTGAAATGTCGAATCTGCTAGAGTCCGTGAGATATTATATCCTTCATTAAATAAATTGATATCCTTTATATATTTTTCTTGGACCAAAAATTTTTTATCTTCATCTTTAACACACTTCACTTGATCCAAATCTTTTATCTTTCTTTCTCTTCTCTTAGAAAGCCTATAAATAGATTTTTTTATTGCTTCTTAGTTCCTAAATATTAGTATAACCTATCAAAAACTTGGGTTCTTGCTTCACTCACCTCCTTCCTGGTCTCATTTTTAAATTTCTTATACTTTTTCAAGTTTTAAAATTTTTACATCTAGACCATTCTTTACAACAATTTTTTTACTCTAACTTTACATTGAAAACTTTTATTCCACCACCACGATTCTTTACCTCTAGGTCTGAAATATCTTGATTCTACCAACACCTCTTTAGCCACTTTTCTATTCTCTTGGACCATTTTATACCACATATTATTTGCATTTTCTTGTGGTTGTCCAAACCCTCCCTATAATATCTTGTGTTTGAAATTTTTTTTCACCCTTTAAATTTCACCAGTTGATCTGTGGCGCTCCCATATATGTGACTTAATCTCTTTGCTCTCCCCATTAACTTTTAGATTCATAACGAATACTCTATGTGAGGTATTAAAGTTTTAATGTTTTTTATAATAAGTCAAACTATAAATTGTCTAGCTAAATAATGCAAAAGACATACATTATATATGTCAAATATTTATTTTAATATTATCCGTCAACAAAATAAATTATAAATAAGCATCTACATAAGAAAATAAACATTTTTTCTAATTTATAAAAAAAAAACTTAATATTTATCAGAAATTTTGTTAAACTAATATAATAGAATTAAATACACTAATAATATAATAGAAAATTCCAAATATGACTTATATAATAATATTATCCTTCCATTAATTGTATCAAAATTTAACTTAGAGTGTATTTGAATGAGGTAGTTGAAATTTTTTATGGAATTCAAAATTCTAAGTAATTTAAATAATTCAATTGAAATCTATTAATTTTTAAATTCTTTTGTTTGGATGAAATATTAAAATGATTCATTGTTAAATTTTTGGGGTCATTTTCAGAAATTTTAAAATTTTTAGGTCAAATTTAAAATATGAAAATTAGGAATCAATTTGCAAATTTTGAAAATTTGAAGGGACTATTTTGTAAAATTTGAAAATTACTAGGGATTTATTTACAATTTTTGAAAACTTTAGGGATGAATTTGAGATTTTCATAAAATATGAGGATCATCTTACAAAATTAAAAAAATTAATAATAAACAACTTAATATTTACGTTACATAGAGTGAAGGAGCAATTTCAAATTATTTACTTTTTGATGTCATTTGAAATTCCTTAAACTTTATTTGAATAAAATATTTCAAAAAGTTATATCATTTTAACAACTCTTTTTTTTTTATTCAAACAATAAATTTTGGTCAAGTCATTTTAAATTGCCTCAAAAAATTAGTTTCTCTCTTTAAAATGTTTCATCCAAAGACACTTTTAAGATGTGTTTGGATTGATGGAATAAAATGGAATGAGATGGAATGGAATGACATAAATTTAAGTTCCATTGTTTGGATTGATTAAAAAAAGATGGAATGAAACGGAATCAGATGAATGCATTACATCTCATTCTATCACTTTTCATCATTTTTTGTACCCTCCGATTTGGGTAGAATGACAAAGTCTCTATATTCCGTCATGAAATACCCAAACACTGGAACAACATCTTTATTCAATTCCGCTCTGTTCCACTCTATTCTGCTCTGTTCGTTTTACAATATTCAAACATAGCCTTAATTAAATCTTATTTAAGATCAATTATATCTATGTAAGAATAAAAAGAATTATCGTTATAAGCAACTATAATAATTTAATACATAATTTTACATCTTAGAAAGATTGATGTTGTTTTTAATATAACAATTTAATACACAATTAAAGAAGATTGTGTGAGGTTAAGATTAGGGGTGGCAAACGGGCATGCCCGTCCTGTTTAGGTCTGCCCTGCAAAAGCCTGCAAAAAATGGGACGTGGCGAGACGACCATAGTTGTGGATGCGGGTCTAAAATCTAGGTCCGACCCATAAAAAATTAGGGCGGGATAGGGAAAGTCCACATACACTACACTTTTTAAACTTAAAAGTGCTAAAGTTTATGTAAATGCTTGTGTCCACAAAAATTTGTGATGAAAAAAAGACAGAGCGGGGCGGATACATTAAAGGGTGAGGGTTTAAACCCTTGGCCTGTCCCGCACTAAAGTTTGGGTAAATAGGCATGCCCAACGGGTCGAGCCCGTTTTAACACCCTTAGTTAATATATGATGAATTTATCAAAATTTATAGAACTTAAAAATATATTACGGAATGATATAACTATATAAATGAATTGTATTGTGTATGGAAAAAGGGTTAAAACAAGGTGACTATATCTCACCTTATCTCTTTGTTTTGTGTATGGACAAATTATCTAATCTGATTTTAGATGTTGTGGAAAATAAGCGTTGGGTTGGTATTAAAGCGGGTAGGAAAGGCCCAATGGTATCTCATATTATGTTTGTTGATGATCTCTTACTTTCTGGTCAAGCTACTGATAGCGAAATTGTTAATATGATGGAAGTGCTATATGAGTTTCGTGCAGCCACATGACAACAAATTAGCAAGGAGAAAACTAGAATTATATTTTCCAAAAATACTTCTGTGTGCTTTCGACAGAACATAGCTTCAATGTCTAGCTTCAGAGAGGTAGATGACTTAGGTATGTATTTGGGGGTGCCTCTGTCCAGCAAGTGTCTTAGGAAAATTCATTATCTGTTTCTTGTTGACAAGGTTAGAACCAAGTTAAGCCACTAGAAGTGTAACCATCTATCATTTGCAGGGATGGTTACTCTTGTAAAATCACTGATAGAAACACTTCCTACTCATGCTATGATGACTAATAAATTTCCTAAGGAGAGTCTTAAGAAAATTCAAATATTGTAAAAATATTTTATTTGGGGTCATAGTAGTGATTCTAAGAAGATGCACACCATTCGCTAGTTGGATATTTGCAAACAAATGCAATTTTGTGGTTTGAGCTTAAAGACATGTTGTTATGATGAACTAACCTTGTCTTCTAAGCCGAGTTGTAAGCTTAAGTGTGGCGATAAAGCCTTACTGTGCCAATTTTTTTATAAGAAAAAGTATAAAAGGAAAGGGATTAATAGGAATATTTTGGAGGTTAAGCCACATGATTTGAGCTTGTGGAAGCATATGGATAAAGATTGGGCTACTCTTGATAATCATGTGATGTGGGAAATTGGGGATGGTTCTAGGATTCAAGCGTTGGAGGACTATTGGGTGCAAAAAGGCGCGAAGCTTAGAAATGTGTTGATCAATCCTGGCTCTTGTTTGAAGGTGAATCTGCTCAATAATTTGATTGATTGTCAATGAACTGGAATTGGTACATTATTAATGCTAATATTCCTGCAGAGTACTTGGAGAAAATTCGCGCCATAGCTCCTCCTCAAAGAGACAGTCTTTATCAAGATAGTTGCATTTGGAGCGGAACTATGACTGGTATGTTTATTATTTCCAGCTCTTCTAAGGTTTGAAACTCCCTTTATCAGGATGTGAAGGAAAAATAGTGGAGAAAGATTTGGAAGGTTGTTTGAAAGAATTAAATACCTTGTGTGGCTGGTTTAGAATAAAAGGCTAAAAACTAACCTTTTACTTTATAAGTTTAACCATATGGATCTTTTATATGGTGATTGTGTCGGTGTTGTTGAGTTCTTTTACATGTGTTTCGAGATTTTTTGGTGGTTAAGGACATCTGGATGAGTTTGGTTCAAGCTCGACATTGTACTAAATTCTTTTCTCTTGATCTTGATGAGTGGATAACTTTTAATCTTTATCAGAATTTAGACTCTCCTAGCATGGATTGACCTTCTGTTTGGGCCATTTCATGTTATAAATATGGCAGTCGAGAAATCAGAAACTTCATAACTCTGGTTTTGTGTTTCCTAAAATGTTAACTAGTGAAATTCAGCTTGCTTGTGGCTATTACAGAAGTACAATGGCGTTGCAGAAGAAGGTAGTGAGCAATGACAAACCTAGGACTCGCACGAGGTGGGCGCTTGCTGAAGATGTTGGGTGACTGCTAATATTGGTATTATAGTTAGTAGTAATTCTAGAGTTGGGTGCAGAAGCCTTATTAGGAATGTTAACGGTGACTAGTTAAAGTGTTTTGCCAAGTATATTGGTAACTACAATGCACTTATTGTTAAACTGCGGGGAGTCCATAAAGGAATAAGATTGACAATGAATGTTGTCTTTAAATCAATGTTCCAATACTGTTATACTCCTACCAAGTGTTGTTTGTATCTCATTATGTTGGTTTTTAATCATGAGATTTACGGAATCCCAATCTCGACACAAATCCCATTTGCTATTACCGAACCAATTTTTCAAACTAGCATGAGCCAACTCAACTCTATTGGTGGTTGTATTTCCAAGGTGTCAGACATTATGAGTCCATGCACAGACTATTTTCTCCTTCACCTGATTAAGAATGATGCTTTCAACGTATTTCAATAAAGCAGGATACTTTTCACACACTTTCTGGAATTGAATGATGGAATCAACATATAATTATTTTGTGGAAGAATTTAGTATATGATTCCATCCATTTATTATTTTTCAAAAATCACATCGGCCTTCACCAATTTTTCACCTTCGGACTCTACTTGTTTCACCCCTACCGCAGGTTTAACCCGACTTCTCACATTCTTTGTTATATGATATCGACAAAGTAATGCATTAGAAGAAGGAAATACCTTTGCAACCGCATTAACCAACACGGTATCATGGTCGGTAATAATCGCTTTAGGCCCTTAACTTAGTCCTTCAAAAGTCACCGACACACCTCTAATGCCCCTGTAAAATTGTCCTCTTTTTCACACTCCAAAAAAGCAAAACCAACGACATATGTCTTCTCAATAGACGTAACACCAACCATCTCAAATAAAGGAAGTCTATACTTGTTGGTCTTGTAGGTAGAATCAAGAATGCGCATTGTCGAGAACGTGTTGAACATCTTTATCGAATCTAGATGAGTCTAAAAAACATCTCGGACCCTAACTCCATCGTCGTAAGTTCTGTACCGGGACACATAACTGTTATCATTCAATAATTTCAACAGTTGTTGCATCTCACTTATATCTCCCCTAATCTCCTTGTTGGTGCAGTACCGAATGTTATACACTTGCCTTATATTTGACATATTGTCGGGTTCCTTCCGTTTCAATGTGGCAAGTATATTTTTCGATTGGACAAGATTCAATATCATGTCACTAATACATGTCTTCTCTTCTGGCTTGAGCTGACATACAGTAGGATGACCTTGTAACTTTAAGCACAATTCATGGTTATGCAAACAAAAAATAACACTAAATTCCCACTTTTTGGTACTCAACATGTAACCACGAATCTTAAAAGGACATTCATATTTTCTACTATCGGTGTCGTCTCTTTTAAACTTCCGTAGAGGAGTATGATATTTCCCTCTTCTTTCGCACAACAAAGTTACAAAAGCGTTTCTTCTTTCCGAATCATTATCTGATCTTCCTATAACCACTTCAAAATCAAGTCTAGTTGCAGTCCTATGAATCCATGTGAGCATGCTATCACGATAGTCAAACTCTTGCTTGTTATTAAAGTCAACGCCAACATCTACGGACTTTACGACAACCCCTTGAACATTCAGAGAAACATCGTTTGTGGAAACTAATTCTTCTGAGATATTATCGGGGTGCACCATATCTATTTGTAATCAATAAAAAAATAAACAAAAATTACGAATCTGCTATAAAAAACAGAACAGACACGTTCCGGAGATGTACATTCGGAAGTGTTCATCTTCAGCACGCTCCGGAGGTACAGCTCCGGAAGGAACATTACTTTTTCCAAAAGTTTGATGATTAATGTGAGCAATGAGGTGGACAAATTGAAATCTTTACCTGGAATTCGATCTTCTCTTGTTCTCTTTGATTTGTTGCACGAAAAAATTGGAGTTTTGAAGTGAAAATGATATTGATAATGTAGAGTTGTTTAGGTTGGTGAAAGTGAGTGTGGAAGAAGAAAACACAACAATGGGGGGAGTGATCATGCAGGTTTCAAATATAGCAAAAACTTCCGGAGTTGTATCTACAAAACAATATGGCGCTTAGATGTTCCAAATGTGCATCTACGAAAGTTTTCCTGAACTGCATTATTTTGGAGTTTTTTCCAGCGTATAGCAGTTTAAAATGATTCCGTAGATGTAATTTTGGAAAAAAACTATATTTTAGCAACAAAAAAAAGTGCATCCGAATATATATCTCTGAAAACAGGAGACATTAAAGAAAATTCACTAAATATCTAAGAGTATTTAGGGTTGGATTAAAAAATTCTCATTTATTTTAGACCTTGATATTTAAATAAAGTTTGTAAGCCCACAGAAACTCACGTGGGCTGCATATATAGCCCAATTTGTTAAAAACAGACCTTTGCAATTGTTTTCTTATAATAAAATTAAAAAAAAAAACCCAAATTTCAGTTTTTTTATATTTTATGAATTATTTGAAACGAAATTGCTAAAACCAAAATCATCTTTAATTTTTTCCATCCAAATGTTAGTAATGATGTCAACTTTTGTTGATATCGTATCATTCGTTTTAAGAAACGATTTAGGAGTTTTTTTACTGCATTGCTCCACATGTAAAAATTATACTCTAAAGTGTTCTAGTTTTTTAAAAAAATATCAACGTGGAAAAATTTATATTGGTGTTCGTCTATTAAAGTGGAGAGCACCATAATAATTTTTTTTAATTTATTCAATATTTTAAATAATTTTAATGATAAATAAAATATTTTATTTATTAAAAAAACTTATATTAAATATTATAATTTAATTTATTAATAAATATATATAAAAAAATTTATTTATTTATCAAAAACTATCATTTTTTAAATAAAGTTTAAACTATAATAATTATTTATTTATAATTATTAAAATATTTAAAGTATTAAATAAACTGAAAAATGAAATATATATATATATATATATATATATATATATATATATATATATATATATATATATATATATATATATATATATATATATATATATATATATATATATATATATATATATATATATATATATATATATATATATATATATATATATATATATATATATATATATATATATATATATATATATATATATATATATATATATATATATATATATATATATATATATATATATATATATATATATATATATATATATATATATATATATTGGATGCTCTGGACAGTATTAATATGAAAAATTTTCCTTTCACATACTTACCATTTGAATGACCGAATACATATTAAACAAAAATATATTAGTATTTTTTTTTAAACTAGAGCACTTTGAAATATAATTTTCACATGTGTTGCAATGCCGTAAAAAACTCACAATAAAGTTGGTGACTAGAAAGAATTTTTTGGATTTAGATTGTCATCTTTCTTCTTTATTAAATTTGTCATGCCCTCCCTCGTATGGAGAGCTTTGAAATGGAAGAATTAATATGTGAAGATTGATTTATGTGGCTTTTACAGAGTTTGTTAAGGGCACTCCCTTACTGAATTTAGATTTTTAAGTCATAGAATTTGTACATGAAAAATTTAAGCAATTTTATATTGAATAGTTTTATCATTAATCTAAGATATATATTTTTCAATATTTTCCTATCTTAATAATCCTATTGCTGGTTGATATGTATTTGTTAAAATACTGAACTGTAAATTTGTATTTTGTTTTTATGTTGGATTTTCCTTTTAAGCTTTCTTTGATAAAAGATTGTTAAAATTTCTAGATTTATAAGTTTTTAGAAAATTTGAATTTAATGGGTTGTTATTGATATTACGGCCGATGTTTGGAGGTTAAGCTATGTGTTTTCATCCTCTTTATTTTCTATGATAGATTTAACAATTAAGTTATAGTTTAAAATAAGCATGTTTATATTTTTAGTGATGGATTTAGCAATTATTTTCTGAATTTCAAATATGGATAAACTAGATTATTTTAAATATTAAATAATATACTAAAATAATTTACATTTCAAAAAATTTATCAAACTAATTTGGTATTAAAAGAAAAATTATTATTACGAGATAATATTTTCAATATTATTTGACATTAATTTTGATCATTATCATACTTTAAACTATAAATTAAATAATACTCAAAATTTTATATTGCATGTCTTGTATTTTTGGGAGTACACATTGCCATCATTAATTATAAAAATGATAATATCATGCAGCATTATAAATCTCATTTTTATAGCGAGTCAGTCATATAGTAATAAAAATAAATAAAATATATATTAATTAAGTTCGATCGGTTTCGGTTTTTGTCGGGTCTAAAATAAGCATCTGAGCCCGACCAAAGCAACGTTATACTATCCAAATTAAGCAAACAAATCAACCTGACACCCGCCCGACCCAACCCATTTGCACAAAAAAGACAATGGGCCAGTCAGTTTCAATCAGTTGGTTCAAATTTGTCCACCCTTACTTGTGCCACTGCCATGAGTAATGTTCCTTTATATTTCCCATAAACAACCATGTTCTATTTATTTGTATAATAGATTTACATAAATAAAAATCTTTGATGCATGGTTAATACGCTCATAAGAGTCGGTGGAATATGCCATTTCCACTAAAACAAGTTTTGTTTACGGTATATGTCGACAAGGTCTCCAAAATGGAAACAGTCCCTAGAGCATAATGCTTAATTGCCACCAAGTATTATGGAAGTTCTTTGTACGAATCCTCCCAATTTCTGAATACTTTTTCAACCGCCTTAGTCCTAGCTATCCATGCCTTCCTGTACAAGGGAGTTTAATTGTATCGTGTGACGATATACGATATTATAGTACTCCGTTCAACAACGGACTGTTGCTAATGGCAGACAAAATTTCATCGCATATTAACTGAGAGATAAGTTTATGATGAGTTTGCATCGGATTGATGATTATGCAAGTGTGAGCTGGACCCATAGAACCTATCTCCCAAGAATCACTCCTTTTGCGATAAAATGTTGTCATTTAGAACCTGCAGAGCACATTACGACACAAGATCTTGTACCTCATCACATTAGTTCGATTGACCCTATAATTAGTTGAAAATTTCATGTGATACTTTTTAATAGCTCTGACACAGTTTTCTTTTGTGCGAAATCTGTCTCCCACTTTTAATGATCCATTTGTTTGCATATATGGGTTGTGAAATATTTCTGACGATGATTCATCTGCACCAAAGTTTAAGCTTGACATGTGTTGAGGTTGGCAATAAACATGATCAGAAGGTAATGGCTCTTGCTCGTGGTCGACAGTGTCATCGTTCACCATTTGATCAACCAATATCTCATCTTCTTCTTCTTCCTCGTCAACAATATTGACTTCAGCTTATTTTTCATCGTCAATTTCATAAAAAAAAAAAACTTGTGATGGATCAACAATCTGAGACAGCTAAATTTTTTGTTAAAAAATATATAACTCAATATCATTGAACCCAGAATGTTCATGACTGAGAAGCATATTTTGAACATCTTCATCATCTTGAATCTTTAGCTGATAAAACTTGACTTGGTTGTCAGCAAAAAATATGGATTTTTTGTAGATGATTTGTGCTAACGAACTACACTACAACTTCTTTTCTATTCTCTCTTTAAAATCTGAAAAATTTGATCGTCTATTTATTGTGAACCGAGTAACTTCGGTATTACAAAAATTAAAACCGGATAAGTCGCATACAAATATCTCATTGATCATGTATTATGGTGATGAAGCCATTTATGTGAAATGCAATGTATTTTAGTGTACTGGTTGTGATAATAAAGTGTGAGTTGTTTCTAAAATGATGTAGCATGCACTTAAATAAGGATCTAATTGAATTGACAAAAAGCAACCCATGCGCCATAGGGTATGGCGCATGCTCTTTTGTCTTCACCTATGCGCCATTTACAATGGCTTGTCCTTTTGTTTGCATGCATGAGCCTAGTGACACAGTCTACCACAAATGTTGCATGCATGAGTCTAAGAGGTTAGCCTTCCATGAGTCTCTGCATGCATTAGCCTAGGATGCGCCATTTTGACTGGCGCATGCTTTAAAAAAACAACCCATGCGCCATTGCGTATGACGCATATATTGGAGGTCACATGCAACAAAGTTTCACGTGAATGCTATCTCCCATCTATAAATATGGCTATAAATATGGCTATGTTACTCAATCTATCCATTTTGATCGACCTATGCCAACGAGCTTCGTCATCATACGCCCAACAAAAAACACCCACCCGAAAACCAACCCTCACTATTACCGAACCCAACAACCTACCCCACACCATTACCAAACCCAACAACAAAGTCAACCTACCCAAACCCAAAGACCAACCTCACAACGTCACCATACCATATACACCCAACCTCACAACCAATACATACCACATAACCAAACACAAAACCAATAGCATGGCCCATACAACTAAAAATCATATGACTTTACTACATCTATCTACAACCCTGATAATTTACACAATTCCACCCAATCCTACCATAACCCCCCACCAATGTACATCAAAATATCATACTGCCAAAGCACCCAACAACCACATGACTTTCTTACACCACAAGAATCATTGTTTCATTTCTAAAACGATTCAATGTCCCAATTCAACCAACCATACTGTCCATACATAACCCAACCACAATAACCCAACTACAACAATATGGGCACCAAACTCGATTACAACAGCGCAATTGGCGGCACCTAGACTATTGGGGAGAAATGATTGAAAATATGTTAAATACACCAGGACCTTCACACCAACCACCTTTTCCTCAGACCAATACTCAAAGATCTCAAACATCTCAGAGAAATCGTGGGAGACCTTGACGACCGGCGAATCCGCTAGGATGTGGAACCGAGTGAAATTACGATTGGGCGGGTCATTAATTTTCTATTCAATCGTTGTGTAATTGAATTTTATGAAATGTGATATTATAAAATTATTTTTAATTTTGTTTTTAATTTCAATTTTTTAATTAAAATAATTAAAATTTAAAAAACATCCCTAAATAAAGGAGTAGCCATTGTCTGTGGTGCATGCTCCTAGAGGGTGCATGCATGCACCAATTAAAGTGGCATCATATACATGCATGTGCCATTTGGGACAACGCCTATATACATTATCAATGCATGCGCCACTTGGGATGGCTACTCACTCCTCTTGCGTGCAAATTATTTTTGTTTAAAACTTGGTTAGTTTGGTAAATTTTTTGAAATGTTGGTTATTTTGATATATTATTTGAAAATGTTGGTTATTTTAAAAAAAATCGAAAAATTAAATTTGTGTTTAATTATGCATCATAATATTCTGTGATGTAGTTAGTGGCTGATATCTGAGTTTCAATTATACAACTTTGTCTCTTCATATTATACAACAAATTTAGCAACAAATTTCTAAATTTAAGTTATGCATTTTCATCTTCTGCATCTAATATAATAGATTTTGTGAGCGCTTTTGAGTTTAAGATATGCATTTTATTCCTCTATCTTATGTGACGCATTACTAGGTGTATGATATGCTTCTTCATCTTCATCATATTTTGTGGCTGGTTTAGCAACTGATTTTTGAATATGTTTTAATGGAACATGATAAAAATAATGACATGTACGCATCAAACATTTTCATCAATGCCACATAATTGTTGGAACAACCAACCACAAGATTGGTGAAACTAATTTAAGAAATTTTGGATGTGGAGAGAGAGAGAGAGAGAGAGAGAGAGAGAGAGAGAGAGAGAATGCAATATTTCATTAGCTTGGGTGAGAGTGCACCCAACACACTTATATATATATATACATATATATAGGTTACACAATGATTGAAATACATTTTAATCAAGAAAAATAGAAGAAAAGACAAAAACTTGGGCTCGTAACCGATTACGCTAGACTGGGTAATCGGTTACACCAGAGACATAATTAATTCCAAATTAAATCAGATACAGTGGTAACCGGTTACACCAAATCATGTAATTGGTTACGCCAATGAGAAACAGAACCTCCTGCTTTCTATAATGAATATCAGAACTTGTTATAATCGGTTACCAACCCGACGGTAAGTAGCTACAACACTTGAATTACTACACAAACTTCAACTAAGAGTGTGAGAACCTCTCCTTCACTGTTGCCTAGCTCCTCAAATAGATTCATAAGCCATACGGCGTGGTACACAAATAACGAAGCGACAATGTATTCGGCCTCAAAAGTTGAGAGTGCAACCATCGGTTCCTTCTTCGAACACCATGAGATTGGTGTCACACTAAAAATAAAGATATATCTAGCTGTAGACTTTCGACCATCCTTTTCTCTGCACCAATTGGAATCGGTGAAACTGAACAAATTACATTTTTTGCCCGTATCTATTGTGGGAAAGAGAATTTTGCAGCCAATAAAACATTTGACATACCGTAAGATCCTCTTGACTACTTCCAAGTGAGACACCTTCGGTCTCACCATGAATCTACTCAGAATAGCGACATTAAACGCTAAGTCTGGTTGTGTATTGAACAAGTATCACAATTATCCAATCAACCTCCAATATTGAGTTGGATCAACATCTTCCTCGTCTTCATTATTGGACAACTACAACCTTTGTTTAGCTGGAGAAATGGAATCATTGCAATGATCCATTTCACACTTTTTCAATACCTCAAGAGCATATATCCTTTGATGCATGAGCATTCCCAATTTTTACTTGTGGAACTCTATGACTAGGAAGTATGTCATGAGACCAAGGTATGTCATCTCAAATTCTTCCATAAGTTCTCTCTTGAACTTTGAAATACTCTTCTCATTGCTGCTCGTAATCAATAAATCATCCACATATAGACAAAGGATGATTACTCATTCACTTACATCCGTCTTCACATAGACTCCATACTCCGATACACATTTCTTGAAGCCAATATATTTTTAGGAAACCATTAATCCCTTTATTCTAAGCTCTTTCAAACCATATAACACTTTCCTCAACTTGTAAAACTTCAAATCTTGATCTTTAACAACAAAATAATGGGGATGTCTTACATACACCTCTTCTCCAAGTGGTCCATTCAAAAACACGGACTTGACATCCATTTGGTAAACAAGCCAATTTTGGTTATTTGCAATACCAACAACAGGCCTAATGGTTTCAATCCGAGCCACCGGTGCAAATACATCCTCAAAGTATATTCCTTCTCTTTGCAAAAATCCTTTAGCCACCAATCTAGAATTATGCTTGATTATCTCACCCTTGGGATTAACTTTCACTTTGAACACCCACTTTACACTAGTTGCCTTATTCCATTTTGGTAGATCAAATAGCTCCCAAGTACCGTTTTTGTTAATGGATTCCAACTCCTCTTTCATAGCATAAATTCACTATGGATCACTTAAAGCCTCTTCTGTATTGACAGGTTCAGGTTCGGCCATAAGTGCAATATAGACGAAATCACCATCGCCATTGACCTCATTGTCACGAAATAGCTCACAATCTTGGAGTCTCTGAGGCAAACCCCTTTTCCTTATTCCCCTCTTGAAATTTTCTTCATTTTGGGATTCGACGACTTGCTGTTCTGTACTTCCTGCTACCTCATAATCTAAATTTTTTTACCTGTAACCGGTTACAGGATTCTTGTAACCAGTTACTGCCTACATGTAACCGGTTACAGGATTTTGGTAACCAGTTAAGCTCTGTTGCAGCTGCTTCATTTCTTCGATCACCACATCTCGATTGATCATGATCCTTCCATGTACAACATCGAACATTTTGTAACCAATAGTAGAGTGATAACCAATAAGAATCATCACCTCGCCCTTATCATCCAACTTCTTTTTAAGTTGACCCGAAACATGTCAATATGCAACAAAACCAAATACTCTCAAATGGTTCATATTTGGCTTGTACCCCGATCATGCTTCCTCCGGTGTTACATTTTCCAGCTTCTTTATAGGGCACCTATTCAATAATAGGTGGTTATAGATACTGTTTCTCCCTATAGCTTCTTAAATAAGTTTTTCCCCTTCAACATGCTTCTTACCATGTTCATTATTGATTAATTTTTCCTTTCGGATACACCATTTTGTTGTGGTGTATAGGGGATACTACCTCATGTACAATCCCTTCTTAATCACAAAACCTCCCAAAGTCATTTGAGACATATTCGCCTCCACCATCTGTTTTGAGCATTTTGAGCTCGTGACCACTTTGCCTCTCCACCATGGACTTAAACTTCTTGAACACTTAAATACCTCATCCATTTTCTTCATAAGGTATATCCATAGCTTTCTACTATAATCATTAATGAAAGTGACAAAGTACCTATTGCCACCAATGGAATCTACTTGAATACACTACGCCATAATTGACTTTTAGCAGCGCATACAAAGACAACGCTTTTTGAAAAAGCGCTGCTAAAGAGTCATTAAAAAAAAAAGAAAAAAATAGCACACCTTAGACAGCGCTTTTTGAAAAGCGCTGCTAAAGGGTCCCCCTAAGAAAGCGCTTTATTAAAAGCGCTGCTAAATGTATGCCTTAAGAAAGCAATTTTGTAAAGCGCTGCTAAAGGGTGGCCCTAAGAAAACGCTTTTTTAAAGCGCTGCTGTAGGTGTAACATACGAGAGCGCTTTCTCTATAAGCTCTGCTATATGGGGTATATAAGAAAGCGCTTTTAAAAAGTGCTGCTATATGTCATGCCTAAGGCACACCTTAGAGAGCGCTTTTTAAAAGCGCTGCTAAATGCCATTAAAGAGCGCTGCTATAGGCATAATTAGAATTAATTTAACATACCCACCAAATTTTTTAAAAGAAACAGAACGACTGTGTGTATTTCTTTCATTCTTTCTCCTCTGGCGACCTAAACCACGAATGTTGCCCTCCTCCGTTAACCTAAACCACGACCGTCGCCCTCCTCCGTCCGACAGCCGCCGACCGTCGCCCTCCTCCGTCATTCCGTCTGCAGAACTACAAGGTAATCTCATTATTTTGTTTTATAATGGTTGTCTTTGTCATTCCTCTGCTGCAACTGATATGAATATCAGAAAAAAAATTGTTCTCTTTTTCTCTCACTTAAATGCATTCTAAGTGTTTGATAAAATACCTCTTAGAGATTTTTTTTTGTTCAATATTATGATAAAGTGTTTGATATTTTGTTCAATACTATTACTCTCCATTTTCAGTTCTGCATTCAGTTTTGTATTATGTTATTAATTAGTTTTGATATTATGCTAAAATGTCATTTTGAAAATTGGTGTTGTAGTGTTGATATTATGGAACACTGAACATATCTCTTTGCTTCTGGTATGTGTTTTACATGAAAGGAAAGCAACTTAGAGAAGAAAACAGTTACCTGTGCAAACTCTAATTACATCATATACATGCATCACTGCACAATTAAAGTTCCATTAAAAATACAATTCTAAATTATTTCATTATGAGAGCTTGGACATTTTAGATAAGATAGATGAAATATGCATCTAGATACAGGTATAAATGAAAGCTTCTGATAGGTAACCTCTGCTTGAAATTGCAGTTATCCTTGAATATGCATATGTTTTTTTTTACAAAACAGACAGATGCTAAATTAAAGGTGAAAAAATTGTCGCCAATAACTTTGTCATAAATCTAGTAAGAATTCAACCAAAACTTAAATAATATATATGTTTAAAAGACATTCCTTCAAATCACATTAAGAAAATAATATTTCAATGTCAGATTACATCCTGAGCTTCTTTAATTGAAAAGAATGAGAAATCATATCACCATTTCATATTTCTTCATCCCACAAATCTTCAAGACTTTTGAATGGACTACAAGTCCAAAACGTGTTAATGTCTAATACCAACACATGTGATTGCATTCAATCACATTCATTCAAAGCCAAAATTAGAACTAAAAAACCACTCAAAATTCAAATAGAAAGAGTGTCTGGTGTCTAAAAAGTATATTAATGTAACTTGATAGAGCATATTTTTTTTCATAGTTTGGAAATTCCTATTTTTTAAGAGAGTAGCCAACATGAATATAAATATAAGTAAACTCTATACCTATCAAAATGGTTAGATCATATGAGTAGTCCGTTTTATGGTATTTTATTTTGTTCCTCATTTTATAGTTTCTTAGTTGTTCCACCTTTTTCTTTTAATATTATAAGGCTTTATTAAAAGAAATTATCAACTATATAAGAAGTTGTTACATTATTGCAATTTTTATCAACAATTGATGTTCCAAGAATCATTTAATGTTGATGATGTTATTAATTTTGTCTGTTATAAGGGTTACCTGTGAAGAGCAAGGTTGTGATCGTTTCCAAGCATCCTATTGTGTAGCTTTCTTAGAAGTTAGTGATTTCTTTACATGTATTCTCTGTTTTTATTTAACTTTCTTAGTTTAGTTTAGACTACTCAATTAGTATGGATAAAAAACGGATGTCTTCTAATCGATTGCCAAAAGAGTACGAGAATGGGGTATCAAAATTCGTTAAGTTTGTTGTTGAACACGCCAAAGACCCCAGTAGGATCACATGTCCTTGCTTAGGTTGCTGTTATGGGCGTCGAATGGACGCCGTTCAGTTGGAATCTCATTTAATGAGACATGGAATTGATCGAAGTTATACATGCTGGACATTACATGGTTAGATAAGTAACGTGAATGTCGAACCCTGGAATAATACGACCTATGCTTCAAAGAACAATGACAGGGATACATATGATTGTGATCGAGTCGAAGAGATTGCAGAAGCACTTGAAGAAGATCTTCAAGATTGTCCCAAGATGTTTGAGAGGTTGGTAAGCGATGCAGAGAAATCGTTGTATAAAGGTTGCACTACTTTCACAAGATTGTCTGCGGTATTAAAGTTGTACAACTTAAAGGCGGGTAATGGATGGTCGGATAAAAGTTTCACAGAGTTGTTAGCCCTACTTCAAGAGATGCTTCCGGAGGACAATGTTCTTCCCAATCGAACCTATGAAGCTAAAAAAATGTTATGCTCTATTGGCATGAGCTATGATAAGATACATGCTTGTCCAAATGATTGTATTTTGTTTCGAAATGAATATGCATCAGTAAACGAGTGTCCTAAATGCGGTGTATCTCGGTATAAGAAAAAGTTGTCACCGACAAAAGTCTTATGGTATTTTCCTATAATTCCGAGATTCAGACGCATGTTTCATAGTGAAACAGATGCAAAACACCTGACTTGGCATGCAGATGATAAAATTATAGATGGGAAGTATCAACATCCGGCAGATTCACCGCAGTGGATGAAAATTGATAATGAGTATCCTGATTTTGGAGAAGAAGCTAGAAACCTTCGCTTGGCATTATCGACTGATGGAATGAATCTGCATGGTCTGCAAAGTATCTCACATTCCACCTGGCCTGTAATTATTATGATTTATAACCTACCTCCATGGCTATGTATGAAGTGTAAGTACATGATGTTATCTATGTTAATTTCTGGCCCTAAATAACCAGGGAATGACATAGACATATACCTGACACCTTTAATCGAAGACTTAAAGAGTTAGTGGGAGAACGATGTGGAGGTTTATGATGGATATAGGAAAGAAAGTTTCAATTTAAGGGCGATGTTGTTTGGCACAATTAATGATTTTCCAGCATACAGAAATCTATCGGGGTATAGCATTAAAGGTCAGTGTGCGTGTCATATCTGTGAAGAAAACACAGATTGGACGCGGTTGGAATTTGGTCAGAAGAATGTCTTTCTTGGTCATCGTAGATTCTTAAATTCTAATCATCACTACCGTGGGTGGAGAAAAACATTCAATGGAAATTCAGAACAACGTAGAGTTCCACCTACATTGACTGTCGAACAAATTTTTGAAAAGGTGAAAGATGTGAGTACTCAGTTTGGCAAGCCTTTTGCTCATACGCTTGTCACGCGTGGGTGGAAGAAGAGGTCAATTTTGTTTGAGTTGCTGTATTGGAAGTCGTTGTATGTAAGACATTTTCTTGATGTTATGTATATTGAAAAAAATGTATTTGAAAGTGTTATTGGTACGTTACTCAATATACAAGGAAAGTCTAAGGATGGCCTTAAAGCAAGAAAGGACTTGGTAGCAATGGGAATAAGAAATGAATTAGGATCCTTGAAGAAAGGAAATCTCACATATCTACCACCTGCTGCTTATACTTTATCTAGAAAGGAGAAAAAGATATTGTGTAAGTTTCTGAGTGAAGTTAAAGTTCCAGAAGGATACTCTTTAGATATTAGAAGACTTGTTTCTATGAAAGACCTCAAGTTAAAGAGTTTAAAGACACATGATTGCCATGTTATAATGGAACACTTTCTACCAATAGGTATACGTTCTATTTTGCCAGAAAAAGTGAGAGGCGCAATAACTAAATTGTGTTTTTTCTTCAGGTCAATTTGTAGTAAGGTGATCGATCCTGCGATCTTACCAACATTGCAAAAAGAAATGGTTATTACTTTGTGTGAGCTTGAAATTTATTTTCCTCCATCATTTTTTGACATAATGGTACATCTAGTTGTTCATCTTGTGAAAGAGACACAATTGTGTGGACCAGCTCATATGAGATGGATGTACCCTGTTGAACGTTATATGGAAATATTGAAAGGGTATGTGAAAAATCAAAGTCGACCAGGGGGATGTATTGTTGAACGATACATTGTTGAAGAAGCTATTGAGTTTTGTACTAAATATTTGTCCAACGTTCAATCCATTGGTCTCCCAAAATCTAATGTTGTTGAAAAAATAGTAGGTAAACAGTTAATTGGAAATAAAGTTGAGACAATTTCAAGGGATGAACGGGAGCAAGTGCATTTGTATGTTCTGCACAATGACATTGAGGTTGAGCTGTATGTTGAAATGCACAAGGACGTTCTCCGAGGTTTAAATCTCAATCGAAATGAAAATTGGATAGTACGTGAGCACAATCGAATTTTTATAACATGGTTCAAGGATCATATTTTTTCAAAGTTTTATTCTGATCCCGCTTCAATAACAGAAAGGTTGAGATGTTTAGCATATGGTCCAAGTTTTCATGTGTTTTCTTATAGCGCATACGCAATTAATGGATACACATTTTATACCAAAGAACAAGATGATAAGAGTACAATGCAAAATAGTGGTGTCACCGTGCTTGCCGAAGCAATGCACATTTCAAGTGTGAAGTACTTAAACCCCAAATATGCGAATCTGTCGTATTTTAGGGTTATCGAGCGCATTTGGGTGTTTGATTATGAAAAGTTTCAGATTCCTATCTTTGGATGCAAGTGGGTTGAAAATAATAGTGGCATACCAATGGATAAGTCAGGATTTTTGCAAGTCGATCTTAATAAGGTGGGGTACAAAGATGAGCCTTTTATTCTAGCCACGCAAGCTAAACAAGTGTTCTATGTCACTGGTCCGACAAGTACGAAATGGTCTATAGTTCTTTTTTCCAACAAAGTAATCGATGACAACATTGGAGACAAGGGGGATGTTGATGTTGAGAAGGAATCTTATATTATAGATGATCAAGATGAGAATATTAGAGCGGACGAATCATATATTAGAAATGATCATAACGAGGGAATTTGGATCAATCCATCCGTCCGTGTTGTTAAGAGATAAGTAAACCACGTTCCAACTAAGAAAAGAAAGAGATCTTAGTGACAAAGGTACTTGTAAAATTACATATTGTCTCATTGAATAAAATTACATATTTATATCATGCAATACAATTACATATTATGTCATTCAATAAAATTATGTATATTTTTTTCTTATTTATACATTTCTTATGTATATATTTCTTATTTACATATTTGCATGTCATTCATTTGATACTTTGGTTTTTCTGAATTACAGGTATTATGGCCACCAATGAGGAAACATCACATGATGGAAACGAAACAACAAAAGACATGGAAGGCGATATTAAAAGAGGAATAACGATTATGAAAAAAATCATCAGTGCGAGAGATAAGGGTGTTAAGTATGATGTGCATTGGAATGAAAGAGATCAATTAGTTTAGCCTAACGGTGGGATGCTGACAAGTTACATTGGATCACTTGTACGTTCGCAAATTCCGATTACTTGCGATAATTGGAGGATTCCTTCGCTACAACCGGCTAAAGACAAAATTTGGAGCGAGATACAGGTATGATATTTGATTGTTTTTAATTATGTTGACTGTTACATCTTTAAATTAATTATACTAACATGTTATATGTATGTGTATTGTTTTGCAGAGATCTTTTAATATTGATGATTGCAGGAGAAAATATTGTCTTCAATTGGCCGGAAAACGACTGAGGGGGATTTAGAGTGTTTTTAATGAACAAGTTTCTTAAAGATTCTGATGGAAACTTTGTCGACTCGGAGCGTCCAAAGAAGTACGCTGGTCTGATTTCAGAAGAAGAATGGGAGACATTTGTTGCCAAGCGAAGAACCAAAGAATTTTTAGTAAGTACAACTTATCATGAACAATATATAGTATATATACTTCTTCCACAAGAGTTCTGATATGACTTAAACTTGTTTTTTCAGGTTGTGAGTGGCGTAAATCGGTAACGAGCAACAAAACCCGTGTGTCCATACAAAAAAAGGCGTTTGGGATATGCACGCTTAGAAGAAAAAATAGTAAGTATATATAAATGCTTTAATATGATATAGTTACCAAAAATAGAAAGTATATATAATAGGATATGAATGCTTTATTATCCGTCTTAATGCGTAGTTAGAAGAGGAGAAAAGTGATGCAACATCTCTTCCGGAGCATGTTGTGTGGAAGGCTGCCCGTGTGGGAAGAGATGGAGTCGTTCAGGAAGAAGTTCAACAAGTATTTGAACAATGTGTAAGTACAATATTAGTTTTGTCAATAACTGATCAAAAGTGTATAATATATTTATATATGCTTTTATCTATATTTCAGGAGACTCTATCCCATAGTATAACTCCAGCTGAGGACGATGATTGCAGGAGCATACTGAGTCGGGTGTTAAATATCCCTGAGTATTCTAGGCGTGTGAGGGGTAAGGGATTTGGTGTCACTCCATCGCAACTGTATAAGCAGCCAAAGAAAAAAAATCCTAGCAATAAAGAAGTGATGGATACGTTGTAGGAATTGAAAGCTCAGATTCGTGAATTACAGAAGGACAAAGAAAGATACATGTCGGAAAGGCGCGGTCCAGAGGGTAAAGATACTAGTGACAAAGATAGTATCAATTACCCGCAGAAGCTTCCAGAGGTAATTGTATATATTACATTGAAATTAATTTAGCACAATTTTCTTAATTGACACATTAATCGGCATCATTATTTGTTTAGGGCATTTCACCTTGTCGGCTATATTTATCATCACCGACTTATCGCATGGTTGGCAAGGGAAATGTGCATAACACTATGAGAGACTTACTTCACCATAAACCGCTCCCTGCTGGATTTTTGAAAGTATCAGTTGATATTGCGTTAGAGGGGGGTGCGTTGTTGCCTATACCATATGATGTTTCAGATGCAACAGTGGTGGGAGACGCAATAGAAGCGTATGTTGCATGGCCGACAAATCTCATTTTCATAGATGATGAGGTATGTTGAACACCATTATGAACCTTGTAATATTCAAATGTTTTACGGCGCATAGATGAAAGTTATTCTTACATTTACATTTTCTTATTTACATGATGATCTTAGACTCCTATAAAATCCAAATCAAAAGATAAGGGAATCATTGTGCGGGAAACCGATTCAGCTGCATCAAAGAAACAAGTACTACTATAATTACATGATTATCTTATTATACATTAATTACTGAACTTATATGACTTTTAGGTTCATGATCAACAGTTGCAACAAGTCAGCAAGGGTAAGATGCCTGAATCTTCCAAGGTGCCCAACAAAAAAAAGGTCGAGCCAAAAAAAGCATCTGTTCCTCGATTTAGGTTGTGCCTTGAAACATATGTAGGAACAATAGATGTGACTGAGGGTGGCATCCGTCAAATACCTATGGAGGAAGGTATTTTCGGTTTTGAATATACCGAAACAATTGCTAAGGAGGATTTGGACCAGATTTTCCAACATTCTGAATTGGGCGTCGGTGTTATGCATTCCTACATCAGGTACTCCGATCCATTTTAATTAAATAATTGAACATTTTAAAATTTTCTCATTTAACTGAATATTCTAATGTTGATTATGTTTTTCTTTTAGGCTATTGTATGACAAGTTGTTGGTCCCGCATGATTTGACTTCAATATTCACATTCTTATCTGCTAGCTGTATCAACTCACGAGCAATAGATCACACACCAGATGTAGTCAAAGATTACATAGTCCAAAGATTTATGGCCGCGACTACAGAGAAGTTGTTCTTGTTGCCATATAATACTGGCCATGGGTATGACTTCATTCTAAATTTATTTATTATAATTATTTGATTTTTGTCATTCTATATAAAATTCCCGTCTAAACCGTTGTCTTATTTTATAGTGGACACTGGTTGTTGGTCGCGATTAATCTGATGAAAGAAATAGTGTATTATCTGGATTCATTGGATGGAGATCAAACAAAATATCCTGATATGAAGAATATGATTGATACGTAAGTGATGAGATATACTGTTCTGAATAATTATATATCTTTATTTATTATGTGACATTGTCCTAAATATGCGTTTATATTATGTTAGAGCTATACAAATATTCAGAGCACATAGACAAGCAACTGTGCCAAAAAGCAAGGCTAACAACATTAGCTGGATCAGAGTGCAGGTATATTTTCCCATTTTTGACTGTTATAGTGGTCCGACTTGATAAAACTATTTAAACTATATATCCTGATAAATGTTCGTTTGTTTTTTCCATTTACAGTGTCCTCGTCAGCGCAATGGGATTGATTGCGGATATTTTGTATTGCGCTTTATGAAGGAAATTATTCATTCTGGTCAAATAGAGATTCCAATCATGGTATGGATCAATTCATAAATTATATGATTCATTTTGATAATTAACCGATGTTTCATCTGAGTAATTAGTTTTAAAACTAAATCGTGCATGTTCTGTTATATTATGTAGTACTTTGATGAATTCAAGTGCGGTACTTACTCGAAAGCAAGATTGGAAGAAATAAAGGAGGAATGGTGTCAATTTATTCTTGAGTTGAGAATTGTATAAGGTATATGTATCATCCAATATTGATGCAGGATAATAATATTTCTGGAAGTCGTATCTATTTGTAAAGTTAACGGATTTGTAATTATATGTAAATTGACTGTATTTGTGATGTTGTAATTCTGAGGATCGGATTGTGTTGTAATATATTTAAGCAGGTTTATGTGTATTAAAATGATTATGGACAAAGTGATGAATTACAATGTATACTTAAAGGCCAAAGTGTTGAATTGTATATATAAGGCCAAAGTGTTGAAATAAAGGCCTGAATCATAAGCAGGTTTATCTAAAAATATATAAAAAATGTGATTATTAAATATTTTTTTTTAAATTGTGAAGATTAGACAGCGCTTTTACAAAAAAGCGCTGCTAAATGGGACACAGAGAGTGCTAAAAAAGCGCTGCTATAGGTGGGGAAAAGGGGGGGGGGGGTTCTAAGAAAGCGCTTTATAAAAGCGCTGCTAAAAGGGGGGGGGGGAGGGGTCTAAGAAAGCGCTTTAAAAAAGCGCTGCTAAAGGGGGGGGGGGGGTCTAACAAAGCGCTTTCTAAAAGCACTGCTAAAGGCGGGGAGGGGAAGGGGGAATAGGCAGCGCTTTTATAAGCACTGTTAAAGGGGTAAAAAAAGCGCTGCTAAATGTGCTGTTAAAGGGAGTCTTTAGCAGCGCTTTTTCCATAAAAAAGCGCTGCCTTTACCTTTAGCAGCGCCACTTTAGGCAGCGCTTTTAAGCGCTACTAAAGGCCAACAAAAGCGCTGCTAAAGGTCTTTTTTGGCATAGTGATAGGCCCAAACGCATCCGAATACACCACCTCAAGGTGATTCTTGGTTCTCCGGTATGCATCATTGCTGAATTTTCCTCTATGCTTCTTTGCTTGCACACATTCTTCACAAATTTTAGCTAGAATATTGATCATTGGCAGCTTTGTTACCATCCTGTTCTTTTCCAAGTTCTTGAGATCTCTAAAGTTGAGATGCCCAAGATGATAATGCCACACCCACTATTCACAAATTTCTGTAGTAGCAAGTCATCTATGCTCCATAATCTTCAACTCAACTTTGAAAGTTCTATTGTCATTCATAGACGCTTTAAGGACCAAAGCTCCCTTTGCTTCCATAACGTGCAACCCCTTGTTTTCCATATGAATCTTGTAATCCTTCTCAAGTAATTGGCCAATACTTAGAAGATTACATTTTATTCCTAGAATATACAAGACATCTTTGATCAATAAATGTTCACAATCCCTTTTCATGATCAAAACATCACCGATCTCGTCGGCAATTAGAGTGGTGTCATCCGCAAACTTTACTTTGTTCTTCATGGTACAATTGAATTTTACAAACCAATCCTTTCTTCCTGTCATATGAGTTAAATAACTTGAGTCTAAATACCACTCCTTACTACATTGAACTCCTTTCACACTCATCATGGCGTCTTCCTCTTCACGCAACCAGTCAATCGTATCATTCAACCGGCCACAACCCAATTTTTCTGCATTCTTTGAGATGTTGTAGTGGATGTTCTGCGATTGTATATTGCTACAATTTGCTTCCGTGATCATAACCAATAATGTATTCTCTTCATCAAACTCCTCTCTTGCAACATTGAATTCATTCCCTTGAGATTCCTTCTTGTTCACATTGCCAAAATGACCGAACCATTGAAACTTATAGCAATGCTCCTTGCTTTTGTCGAATCTCTTTCTTTCACCTCTATAGTTGCCTTGACCACCGTGTTTATTGTAGTTGCTCTCACCCATTTGAAAAATCGAATTCTTTGAATCTTAGGACTATATTCCACCAAAATTCTAAAAATTCCCTTTGTTTTTCATGGGCCATTTTTCTTTCAATATCTTGTCCTTCTCATTGAACCGAGCTTGTAAAGTGATGTCTGCCTTTACCTTTTCGTTGTTCCTCTCCTGCATCATTTTCTCATGCGCCTTAAGCGAACTTTGCAGCTCCTCTTTGCTCATCGTCGAAGATTCTTCGACTCCTCAACCGCCACAACTATGTTGTCAAATCTTGGTGTTAAAGAACACACGATTTTTGTAACAACATAATGCTCTATAATGGTTTCTCCGCACGTCTTCACTTGGCTCACCAATCGAGGGATTCTCATTGTGAAGTCATTGATTGTCTCATTCTCTTCCATTTAAATTAGTTCAAGCTGTCATTTCTGAGTTTATAACATCACCACCATTGCCTTATCAACCTCTGCATAAGCTTTCTCTAAGATCTCCCATGCTTGCTTCGACGAATCACAATCACCAACTTTTTTGAAATTGTCACCATCAAGACATTGATGAATCAATAACAATGCTTTGAAATCTTTCTTATTTTCTTCCTTATGTGATGTTGCGCTTTTGTAGCATTAGCTTAGAGAGGAGTAACATCATTCTTGATCATCTCAAGAACATCTTGGTAGCCAAACGACACCTTTATTTTCTTGCACCATTTGTCGTAGTTCTTCGCATCAAGGATGGGTAAATTTGCAGTAATTTTTTCATTTGAAATAGAATTCATGTTGCACATAAGGTGTTTGTGGATCTGAACCAGACTCTTAATGTCAAATGTTGGAACAAGTAACCATAAAATTGGTGAAATTAATTTGAGAAATTTTAGAAGTGGAGAGAGAGAGAGAGAGATCATTAGCTTGGGTAAGAATGCAATATTTCATTAATTTGGGTAAGAATGCACCCAACACACTTATATAGAGGTTACAAAATGATTGACATACATTTTAATAAAGTAAAATAGCAGAAAAGAAAAAAGCTCAGGCTCGTAACCGGTTACGCCAGACTGGGTAACAAGTTACACTTGGGACTGAATTAATTCCAAATTAAATTAACTACGGTGGTAACTGGTTACACCAAATCATATAACCGATTACACCAATGAAAAACAAAACTTCCTACCTTTTAGAATGAATATCAAAACTTGCTATAACCGGTTACCATCTCGATGAAAATTGATTACAACACTTAAATTGGTTACATCAATTACACTATTACACAAACTTTAACAATAATCTGATTCATTGAATTTGATTAAGATATAGATGTAACAAAATTAATTTAATACGTTTTGAAAAATTAAGAGATTAATATATAATTTTTTAAAAGATTAGAACCAAATTGAACTTGAGAATGAGACTAAAACATTATTTAGCCAAACAAAAAAAAAGTCCAGGAATCAGAAATTTGAGTTTTTTTTTTAAAACACTTTTTTATTCTGAAAAATTCAGAACAATTTGATAATTAATTAGAATTGTCATAATGCTCGTGGACATAGGGTGATAAACTACTTGGATATATAAAATGAGTCTAAGATTTGCCTATGACTAAATGATTTAGTGATTTTGCATCCACAACTAATTTTAGGCTATAACTAAACTAAAATTGGCATGTTAACTTTAGACCAGTATATTTTCATATATAAAAACTTTACTAAATATAATGAACATGTCCAATAAAGTATAGATAATCCAATCGAATGTAGCAAAAAGAAGATTACGATGATAAAGGAAAACAAATATTAGATTGTAATATTTCATAAACAAAATTAGGGTTGTCTTTTTTATTTATTTTTAAATATGAAAGTAGATATTACTAAATTCACAGCACTCACACAAGCCACCCACGAATCATTTGCTAAAACTTTCATCTCCTGATAATAAAGTTGAAAAAATAAAACAAAATGATATGAAAGTTGAAGAAGTTTAAGGCCAATCAAAATCCACACACACCCTCGAATCAAATTCCAATGGATTATTATCAAACACCTTTTCCTCGTCTTTCTTCTGAGAAGAAGAGGATGAAGAAAGAGAAGAAAGAGGATATGCTGCTATTAGAGCTGTAGCATCCCACTCATGCATCCAAAGAAGGTCTGAAAATAAAAGTATCAACGAAGCCATTACAAATAAATTTCGAGATTAATTGTATGATGAATATGAAGTTTATGGTTATAGGATGAAGATTCTAATTAAAAGTTATATATATAGAGAGAGTGAATGAATGACGATGATGTGAGTTAAGTAAAGTGGTGACAGATTCTGTTTGCTGGAACTGCTGTTTCGTTTGCATAACTAAGTAATAAAAGAGAAACTGTGGTTAGTATTCTATTCTATTGAATTGTTTTCTATGTATGTTTTTGCCACATGGTTTTTAGAGACCATGGTTTCTATTTGCCCGACTAATCCTCAATTTTTGTATATTGTATTGGTATATGTTGAGTCATGCTAACAAGTCAAACCACCTGTATTTATTTTCACTTTTTTCTCCTTTAACTTTAATTTTAAATAGATTTTTTTAATAAGTTACTTTATATTCTACAAATGAGAGTATTAGGAGTACTCTAATTCAATTACAAAAGGAAATCAATTAAGATTGCTTAAGAAAATCAAGTAAACATTTATACCATTCATAATAATTACATTTTTAGCGTTTTTTTTGAAACTGCAAGCCACCATCAACTAAACACTTTGACTTTGAACACAATTTCTTCTGGGTCTCCTACTGCATCATTGAATATGATCTCATTATTTCTAAGTCTTCAAATGCACCAACACACACCAACTATATGACTCCCTCCCTATTGTTTATTACCCTCCCTTTCAGTTTTAGAATTACCTTCAAGAAATGATTGTAGCAATCCTCTTCAAAAGGTATATCTATTTCAAGTCACTGCTGGATCTTCTGCCAAACTATCCTCCTTATAGAGCAATTTAACATAATATGATTAATGTCTTCTTCATGTCTGAAGCAGAACACACAGTCTTTGTCACGGGGACTATAGATGATTCCTCTTCTAGCTAGTTACTTCCTTGTTGGTAGTCTATCGTGGACTATCTCCATCCAAACATCTTTACTGTGAGATATTGAATCGAACTCTAGTATGAAATTAAGCATGAGATCAAAGTCTGTTCGCATGCTGTTGTCGCGAGTAATGTGTGTTGTAGTCAAAGTTTGTTCTAACATGTATTAGTCAATATTACTAGGTTTGTTAGCATGTTGAATTGGGCCTTAGCTTGTACCTTAAGTTATCTTGTAATGGGTAATTGTTAAAAAAACCTATTAGGTTAGTGTGCAATTTTCTTATAAATAATAGGAAGATAAAATCCTAATTTTAAGAGAGAGAGAGAGAGAGAGAGAGAGAGAGAGAGAGAGAGAGAGATGTTATTTTGTTATTCTTGTATACTTGTAATCTTATTTCTAAGAGAAAGGAAAGAATAGCAGTTTATAACCAATCCTTGTTGTTTTACCTTATTTTATTTGTTAACCCTAACCCTTGTGTGTTTTTTTATCATAAAGAAACCGTTTATATTTTGTTTCAAGACATCCGATTCATAACAAATTGGTGTGGTGAGCGTGGAGAAGATGCCTTCAACAAAGTATGAGATTGAAAAGTTCATCGGAGTGAACGACTTCGGTCTGTGGCGCTTGAAGATGAAAGCCCTATTGGTTCAACAGGGTTGTTTGGAAGTGTTGAAGGGAGAGGCAGCCATGGACATTGCGTTAACGACAAAAGAAAAGACGGTCATGATTGAGAAAGCCCACAACGCAGTATTGTTGAGCCTTGGTGATAAAATTCTTCGATAAGTATCAAAGGAGACTACAACATCGGGGTTGTGGGTGAAACTTAAAAGTTTGTACATGAAGAAATCCCTGGTGAATCGACTCTACTTGAAACAATGCTTTCTATTCATTCAAGATGAGTGAAGACAAAGTGTTGGCTGAGCAGTTGAATATGTTCAACAAACTGATTCTTGATCTTGAAAATATTGATGTGAAGATCGATGATGAAGATCAAACACTGTTGTTGTTGTGTGCTTTTCCCAGAACACATGCTTACTTCAAAGAAACTCTCTTGTATGGTAGGGAGTCCTTGAGATTTAAAGAAAGTCAATTTGCCTTGTATTCTAAGGACTTGAACGAATGAAAGGAGCATAAACCTTCGACGGTGGGTGAAGGTTTGGCCGTTAAGGAAAAATTCTTGCGAAAAGATGGTAAGTTCGACAAGAAGAAAGGTACAAGTCAACAGAAGTTTTATAGTGGCAAAACATCTGGTATTTGATGTTATCATTGTAAGAAGGATGGTCACACAAAAAAGGTGTGCCTTGAACGCTTGAAAGATCATGGAGTTAATGGCAACGCAGCCATTGTTCATGATGACTTCGACTCATCTGATGTTCATGTGATTTCAAATGGCGACTCAAGAAAAGAGTGGATTATAGATTCAGGTTGTACTTGTCACATGAATCCAAACAGAGAATTGTTAGAAGAGCTTTGTGATCAAGATGGTGGATCGGTGCTGCTGGGAAACAACAAATCTTGCAAAATTGCAGGTATTGGATCTGTGAGATTCAAGCTCCATGATGAGTTAATAAGGTTATTGACTGAAGTCAGGTATGTACCTGAAATTTGATTTCTCTTGGTGAATTCGACAGGAAGGGATATGTTTTTCAAGGAGAGAAAAGAATCCTAAGAGTCATGAAGGGGTCGAAGGAAGTCTTGAGAGGCGTGAAGAAACAAGGCTTGTATACCCTTGAGGCTGAGGTTGTAAGTGGTTCGACAAATGTCGCATCCATGAAACCTGTGTCGAAGACAAAATCATGGCACATGAGATTGGGCCATGTTAGCAAAAGAGGCCTGGTCAAATTGGGGAAGCAGAACCTGCTAGGAGGTGACAAAGTCAAAAAGTTGGAGTTTTGTGAATCTTATGTATTTGGTAAATCCTGTAGGGTGAAGTTTAACAAAGGCAACCAAAGAATACATGAATCCCTAGATTACATTCATGTTGATCTTTGGGGGCCTGTAAGGAATCCTTCACACTTAGGTGTAAGGTATTTTCTATCCATCATTGATGACTATTCCAGAAAGCTATGGATATTCATTCAGAAGAAGAAGGATGAAACTTTTGAGAATTTCAAAAGTTGGAAGGTTCTAGTCGAAACTCAAACTGGCAGAAAGGTTAAGAGGTTGAGAATTGACAATGGCCTTGAGTTCTACAACGAAGCGTTTGACAATTACTGTGTTGAGTCTGGGGTTATAAGGCATAAGACTGTAGCAAGTACTCCTCAACAAAATGGCTTAGCTGAGAGATTCAATAGAACAATCCTTGAAAAGGTTAGATGCATGTTGGTTAGTGCTGGATTGAAGAAGGTGTTTTGGGCGGAGGCTGTTTTGGCAACAGTCTATCTGATAAATAGATTTCCCTCGACTGCCTTGGGAATGAAGACACCTGAAGAAGTTTGGTCGGGAAATCCACCCAGTCTCGACAGACTGCGAGTATTTGGCTGCGTGGCCTATGCTCATATTAGGCAAGACAAGGTTGAAACTAGAGCTCTAAAATGCATGTCCATAAGATACTCTGAAGGAGTCAAAGCTTATAGGTTATGGTGCCTAGAGCCAGGTCACAAGAGGTGTATCACCAGTTGATATGTAGTTTTCAATGAAGCAGAGATGGCTTTCAAGAAAACTGATGATGCTGACGAAGAGCTGGAACAGGGAGAGATTCCTGTTAAGGTGGAACATGTTGGTGCTGAATTGCGTATCCCAGATGAAGTCGAAGAAGATGTAGAAGATGTTGTCGAAGATGAGGAGACTGATAATGACTACCTACTATCAAGAGACAGGTCGAGAAGAGTCATAAATCCACCTCAGAGACTTGGATATGTAGATCTTATAGCTTATGCCTTAATCTTTGCAAGTGAGGTTCTAGACGAAGAACCTAGAGACTATAAGGAATTTATGAGGCATCGAAAGAAGACTGAATGGATGATGAGATGAAATCTCTTCATGATAACAACACCTAGGAACTGATCAAGAAACCTGCTGGAGCCAAGTTAGTCAGCTGTAAATGGATTTTCAAAGTTAAGGAAGGAATCAAAGGAGTGGCGTCGAAGAGATACAAGGTAAGATTGGTTGCTAGGGGGTTCACTTAGAAAGATGGTGTCAACCTTAATGATGTGTTCTCTCCTATTGCAAAGTACAAATCCATTCGAATGTTACTTGCCAGGGTGGCCCAGTTCGACCTTGAACTGGAACAGATGGATGTTAAGAATGCATTCTTGTATGGTGATCTAGATGAAATAATCCTTATGAGGCAACCTGAAGGGTATGTGTGCAAACTGAATAGATATTTATATGGTCTGAAACAATCTCCTCAACAGTGGAATATGAGATTTGACAAGTTCATGGCACACATAAGTTTCATTAAAAGTCAGTTCGACCACTGTGTTTACTTCAGATTTTGACCGGGTAATTCATTTGTTATTTTGTTGCTCTATGTGGATGATATTCTAATAGGAAGCAACAATGTCGAAGATTTAATGAGGGTGAAGGATGAACTTAATAAGGAGTTCTACATGAAGGATCTGGGAGATGCGTTCAGGATTCTGAGGATTGACATCCAAAGAGATAGAAAGCAATTGAATTGATGCTTATCTCAAGAGGCATACCTACAGAAGATTCTCAAAAAGTTTGGTATGTGGAATTTAAAGCCTGTTGTGACTCCGAAAAACCCTCAATTCAAGATGAGTATAGATCAGTATCCCAACACTGATGTCGAAAGAACTTATATGAATAGAATTCCATATGCTAATATAGTGGGTTCTTTGATATATGTTATAGTCTGTACTAGACCCGACATAGCATATGCAATAAGTCTTGTAAGTAGGTACATGATGAATCTTGGAAAGGATCACTAGAAAGCATTGAAGTGGATTATAAGGTACATAAATGGGTCTCTGAATATAGTCCTAATTTATGGTGGAGCCTTGGGTGAATATAATAAAGCAGCAATTGAAGGATATGTCGACTCTGATTATGCAGGTTGTATACATTCCAGAAAATCTATTTCTGGATATGTGTTCACTATGTTTGGGACATCAATTAGTTGGAAAGCTACACTTCAGAAGGTCGTTGCCTTATTAACCACTGAAGCGGAATATATCGCCCTAACAGAAGCTGTGAAGGAAGCATTGTGGCTTGAAGTTTTTGCAAAGGAGGTAAAACTTCAAGGTCAAGTTATCATTGTTAAATGTGATAGTCAAATTTCAATAAACATGTCGAATAATTCAGCCTATCATGAGCGAACCAAGCACATTGATGTGAGGCTGTATTTTGTCAGAGGGGTAATCGAGCATGGAGAAGTCCAAGTGTTGACGGTTTCGACAAATTATAATGTTGCTGATATGATCACCAAGACGTTGTCCAGTTGCATATTTTTCCAATGTATGTAGTTGATAAAGCTGCATGAAGAAAACTAGTTTCTTGATGTTATAGAGTTAGATCCAAGGTGGAGATTTGTGAGATATTGGATCGAACTCTAGTATGGAATTAAGTAAGAGGTCAAAGTCTGTTCGCATGCTGTTGCCGCGAGTAATGCGTGTTGTACTCGAAGTTTGTTCTAACATGAATTAGTCAATATTGCTAGGTTTGTTAGCATGTTGAATTGGGCCTTGCTTGTAAGCCCAATTGTTTAAGATAGCTTGTACCCTAAGCTAACTTGTAATGGGTAATTGTTAAAAATCCCATTAGGTTAGTGTGCAATTTTCTTATAAATAGCATGATAGTCTCTCATCTTGGTATAAGGAAAAATAGGAAGACCTCCCTTGTTTGCACAAGCTTAATAATAGTTTAGATATTAAACTAACAATGAAAATTGAACTAACCATTTTGTAGTCCAAAATGGCATCACCTAGCCTGAATGTTAGCAGCTGCATGATCCCTACTGAATCATTTGAATGCATATCTTCATCAAATCTCTTCACCATATTGACTATTTTAATTTTTTTTCTTGACCCTTATTTGAACCACAATCTTCTTCTTAAGTTTCCATATCTCTCTTGAATGATCCCCATCCATAATGCTTTATCTTCCTTGAGAAACCTACACAACCAATTACTTAGAAGTGCTTTATTGAAACTGTTCACATCTTTAATTCCAAGACCTCCCACTACTTTAGGCTTACAAATAGATTCCCAACTTATCCATGCAATGCCCCTCTTCTCAATTGACCTTTGCCAAAAAACATTCATTTGCATGCTGGTAATTTAATGTATAACTTTAACTAGAGCTATGAAAAGTGAAATATGATAAACAAGTAGATTTGTGAGAATTTCGTTTATCACTGTAACTCTGTCCCTCATTGACAGTAGGCTACCCTTCAAAGTAGAAAGTTTTTATTTCAATATGGAGATCATAGGTTTGGAAAAATCGACTTTTCGTGGATTTCATCCAACTCTTATACCTAGAAATTGGAAAGGTATACTATCTATCTCACAGGCCAGAAAGTGAGATTCAGCTTGGAGGAACTGATCATTCATACCTAGCTCATATACTTTACTTTTCAATATACTAATCCTCAAACCTGATACCATTTCAAAACCTCTCAAAATAACTTTTATTGCCCAAAGGTTTGACCATGACCCCTCAACCACTAGAATTTTATCATTTTCTAACTATAGTAAACTATAAGATATCATGCCATTTACTTCAAATCCCTTTAACATACTAGTAAGTGAAGCTTGTCTGACCATCCTTGCAAACCCTTAGGCTACTATGAGGAATAAGTATGGAGTCAGTGGGTCTCCCTGTCTCGGCCCCCTTATAACTGAGAACTCCTTAGTTGGACTACCATTAAATAATATTAACGTATTACTAGTAAAAATCCAGCTACCACCACTGCATCCATCTCTGACCAAATCCCATTTTTTAAACATATTCTTCAAAAAGTTTCAATCTACACAGTCATAGGCCTGTGCAAAGTCCACTTTAAAAAAACATATAATTTCTTCTTTCTCTTTTTTAAAAGTATAAATTTTCATTGGTGACCAACACACCATTAGGAACTTGTCTCCCATGAATGAAGGTTATTTGATTGATAGATACTATTTTCCCAAACACTTCCAGGCCTTGTGGGTTCTCTGTTTTAGGAATAAGAGCTAAAAAATATGAAGTTATTGCCTTTGGATGTTTTGTTGTTTTATTGAACTCGTGAATGAATTTGACCACATCCTCACCTACCACTTCTCAGCTTCTCTTCAAGAAATCTATGTTAAACCCATCAGGGCTGGACTTCTATCTCCATCACAAGCAAAATCCAATTCTCTAATTTCTTCCTTTGAAAAAAACTCCTATAAACACTCACTTTCCTTAATTTATAATTTATTAAATTCAATCCTATCTAGTCTCGATCTAGGGATATTATAACTCTGAAACCTAGAAACAAAGTGATTTTTGATTAAACCTTTCACAGCCTCAGCCTCTTTCGCCACACCTGACTCTGTTTTAATTGATATTATGGAGTTCTTCCTAGTTCTAGCCTTCAACATAAAGTAAAAATATTGTGTTCAAGTCTCCCTCCCGAATCCATCTTTGTATAGAATTTTGTTTTAGTATACTCTCCTTGAGGTACATTTTTTCTAAATAAACTCAAAGCCGTCTTTCTCTTCTCTTGCACTTCTTCGAATAGTTGACTACTTACAACCATCAATTCCCCTCCAATCCATTTAAATCCTCCACCCGTCATTGATCTTCAAATTTAGCCATCCAAAGACTATTTTGTTCCACAATCTAAGCCTTTCCCTTAGGACCTTAATTTTTTTCTTTAATAACAAATGATTTTTCACCCTTTACTAAGAACAAATCTCATTCCTTCTTCACAAAATTCAGAAACACCTTATGATCATACCAACAATTGTTAACTTTGAACAACTTAGGGCCCCAGTTTTTGTTACTAGCCTTAATCTATATTGGCCTATGGTCAAATATATCCCTATTTCCAGTTGCTTTAGCCATAACCTTCAACTTATTTATTAGCCCCTATGACAATAAAAATCTATCAATCCTACAATGACACCTACCATTTGAATTTATCCAATTGAACTCGTTCCCCACCCGTTTACCGTGAAAATTGGTAAACAACCGATGGTCTTCCAAAAATGGTTTACTTGCAGGACCAACCAGTGAATCCTTAGGACAAAGGTATTGTTAAAATAATTTCTGAAAATGTCAAGAACACTTTGACAATGCTCATGCTTGTGAAAGATTGTTTAAAATTTTTAAAGATAAACTTGCAAAATTGTAAAGTTGCAATAAAGATAAACTTCAAAGTAAAAGTGTAGTAAAGAGATAAATGGTAAATTGGAAATAAATTTCAATTGAAAATAAATGTGGTGTTTCAGACGTACATTTCTCAATGAAAACTCTTTTCTCACTTGACTTAGATGCTTTGAGTGTTTTTTTGAGTATTTGTACAACAATGAACACACGAAATTCTAAACACTAAGACTCCTATTAATAATATGTCATAAATAATTGTCTTCAATAGATATTCCTCTAAAAATTGACACATTTTGCTCTGCATGTCTTCGTTTCGCCACAACTCTCCACGCGTCCTCTTTGAAAAACGGATAAGGATAAAAGACAATTATTATCAGTACTTTGAATTTCAAAACTTCTGTCGAAGGAGAGCCACATACACCCTCCATCAAAGTTGTATTCCAAACTTAGAAAATATTTCTAAGTGTTTTTCCAGCATGTCCTTCTCATGAGGACTTCTTCGACCAGGATCATTGCATATGCTCCTGTCGAATTTCAACAAAACTCAAGAAACATTTGCTTCTGGCGTAGTATCCTTAAACAAAAGTTTGACATCGAAATTCCCAACCAACAAATTGTCCTTTAAAAATTTCATTTTCGACTAAATGGAGAAAAGGGAATTTTTTGAAATTCTCATTCGACGCCAAAAATCCCTTTGTCTGCCATGACGTCATTATCATCATGACAAAATTTTCCAAATGTCTCCTAAAAAACCCATGTGTGAATCTTTTTAATCATCAAACATATAGTCCCTAAGAGAACGTGGGTCAGATCAACTGCTACCGTTTCATCACGCATCCTCTGCATGAAACGCGTCCCATTATTCCTTCCACTATTAATGTGTACAATAATCCATTCCCACTTCATTCACCTATAAATAGTGAAAACCTCAATTTTTTAATCTTTTTCATTCTCTGAACCTCTTTGAGCAAACTTTTCCAATTCTTCATCTCTTGCAAAACTCTCTTTTTTTTTGCAAATCTACTTCATCAACGGCATCTTTAACTAAAATTTCCAAGGATTCAGGCAAGAAGACTAAAGAGTCCAAGAAATCCATAGAGCTTGCTCCAGTTCGCAAAATTTTGGGCCCAACAGTGGTAGGCAACCAACAATACATTTCTGAACCACCTCGTGAAGAAGAGAAGCGCATAATCTACCAATCCCAGGTACTCATTCCCGTGTCTATTTCGGGAAAAACACATGCCATGTTAGGTCCTCTTCCTAACATTTCTGCTGATCCTGCTAAGGTTAAGGATCTTCTTTTTCCTGCTTATCATCATTATAAGCCTATAACAAATGGTCAAAAACCTAGGTCTTGTGAAGAAATTAAGGCTGATGAAAAATTAAGAGTTGATGGTCAAGGTTCTCCTTCGACTGTAGCTTCTAGAGACCAAATAACTTAGAATACATGAACAATAACTTTAGGGTGTTTAGGTTATACCCCTTGTTCAAAGACCCATCTGGTTATCTTGCTTGGCTAAAAAGATAAAGAAAGCAAAATCCCAAGTCTAGAAAGACATGGGCATCTTCGACATGATCCAGTTGTCGAAGGTGGGACCTGGCTATTGCCCGTCCATGCTAATTACTTCTATATACTTCTAGGATATCACCCACAACAATTTTCATCTTCCTTGTGGAATGATGACTCCAACCCTACTCGACGTTGCTGCCATCACCAGGCTTAAGCCAACTGGAGAAACCTATGATCCTAACTTTTTAGCTGAAGACTCCATAGGCTTCGATACAACCAAAGCAGCTTGCACCACTTATATCGCTCATTATCATGACAAGTACTTCGAGGAAGTATCTGATCAGGAACATGTTACATTTCTTACTCTATGGCTTTCTCATTGTGTCTTTTGTTCAATATCCTTTCAGGTGGTGAAAAGATACTTAAAAATGGCTAATTAATTACACGCTGGACACAATGTTTGTCTTGGCGAAATGATCCTAGCCAACCTTTATGAATCTTTAGAGGAAGGCGTTACAACACTGAGAACCCTTAACTCCAAAGGAAACCTACTTCTCTCTATCCCTTTTTGGCTATTGCAACTATGGCTAAATGCCATGTTCGAAACATATCTTCCTGTTTGTAACCTTATCAATGAAGAATCTGTTGAAGTGAAGAACATGAGAGTAGAAGGCACAAGGCTTGTTATGTAACACTCTTTTCTACCCTACAAATATAATGGCAAATCAATCACATTTATTATAGTAAAATATTAAACACAATAAAAATCACCTCAAAGGGCGTACATTTCTCAATAACTCAAATAAAAGTCAATGCTCCGTAAACAATGGGTTTTCCCAAAATTACTCAAAAATTGCTCAAAAGGAAGCAGAACTCAAAAAGGCAAAATCCAAAGTTTTCCTTGCGCAACAACATACTCAAAATAACAATAATCAATAAAATGTTTTAACTCAAAGACCCCAACCCGATGTTACATTATCAGAGAAAGACCCTCTAAGTCGACCAAAAGTCAAAAACTCCAAAAACTCCTCAACGGCATCCACGGCTAAACCAGGTAATCTGCACGTTACCCACGTGGAGGCAACATTCAAACAGGCAGGGTGAGTAAAATGATTCATAATAATCAATATAAGAATCAATATATAAAATAGCGTCATTTTCTTATTCAACATCATCATAATCATCAAGGAACCATAAAAAGCTATAATATCATAAATTACACAAAATTGTCACATAAATGCAAATGCAACAAGACTCATGCATGTGGTACCAATTCATCAAAGTTCGATGGATATTGGGTCATCAACCCTCCATAGATCCCTATCAATAGGATCGATTCTACACAAGAACTAGAGCACAACTAAATACTTCACATCCGCACAATGGGACTAAAGCCACAAGAATCAAACACTCGACCAAAGTCCAGAATGCATATAAATGCATGATGCACACGTAAACATCATCCACATAATAAACTCATTAGGTGCATCATCATTCATCAAAATCATCATAATAACCATGTCATCATATAATCATCAAAACTCATGGAATCAACATCATAACTCATCATCATTACTCATAGGAATCATCATACAATCATGTATTGATCACATAGGAATCACATTCGTACTCCTGGTAATTCATCAAGAAAATCAAATTATCAAAGCATCAAAATAACACTACACAAGAACACAATTCACAAAACTCTGCTACGTTCGCTGGACAGTTCTCCGTGCGAGTCTGGGTCGAGTGTTCACCGTGCGAAGGATTGTTCGCTATGAGAACTCGCGATTACAGCAAAACACTGTTACGGACCAGTAGCAAAACCAGCCCAAAAGTCCCTACGATTTCCTTCCCCAATCCCTAAAAAACATCCCAAAATCATTTCTAAGGTATTACGGCGATAAAGGCACAAAATCTACGACTTATTAGGCCAATCCCGTATCATATTTACGCCTCCAATTCCCAAAAAATCCTTACAATTTTCCTACATTCATTAGAGTTCTCATAATCAATTACCCTATACGGTTAAAACCTCAATAACAGATTTTGGCCACGAAGGCCTAATTTCCCTTACTCCCAAATCAACCTCAAACCAATCGGACCATCAGTTCAAATCCCTCAAACTCACTAAACTCACCAGAAAGGCAACAACAATTCAAAACTCAAAATCCCTGAACCTTTAAATCGACTTTAAACGCATTGAATCACGTATTGAAAACAGTGAAGGCAATACTCCTCATATTTAAACAACCTCAAAAACAAATTTGGCCACGAAGGTTTAATTTCCTCAAACTCAAAAACCTCCTAAATCCTTAAATCATCTTTGAATACATTGAATACAATGAAGGTAATACTCCTCATACTTAAATAACCTCAAAAACAGATTTGGCCACGAAGGCCTAATTTCCTCAAACTCAAAAACCTCCTAATTCCTTAAATCGGCTTTAAATACATTGAATCATATATTGAAAACAATGAAGGTAATACTCCTCATACCTTAATTGCCGACTCTAAGTCTTTCTCCTTGATTCTTTGAAACCTCGCGAAGCTTTGCCTCAATCCTCTTCCTCAGAGCTATGACCTCTATTTCTTATCTTTTCACAGTCTAACAAGAATGAATCCTAATTCCCTCAAAATTCATTTTCGTTAAACCTAAGTTTGGGCCTTAAAATGGGCTATCCAATTTCACCCTCACTAACTCCTCCTCAAATGTCCATTTTGCCATTAATTCACTTATATTTATTTAAATTAATAATAATACCAATATATTCATATTATATACTATTATTTAAATAAATAACTCAAAATCCATAATTCTCAATACTTCATACCAACCACCGCAAATCACCAAAAATACGAACATTCCTATTTACATAAATTAAATAAATATTCAAATAAATTTGGGGTGTTACAACTCTCCCTCACTTAAAAGAATTTTCACCCTTGAAAATTACCTCAAGGAAATAGAGTCGGATACGACTCCCTCATCTGATCCTCACGCTCCCAAGCCCAACTTTTTCCAGCTGGTTCTCCCAAAACTACCTTTACCAAGGAAATCTCTTTATCTCACAGTTGCTTCACTTCTCGTTTATCAATCCGTACTGGCAATGCCTCAACAGTCAAATTGTCTCTCACTTGTACATCATCCATCTGAATCACATGTGACGGATCTAGAATGTACTTCCTCAACTGAGACACATGAAACACATCATGCAAATTCGCAAGCGACGACGGTGAAGCAATCTGACATGCTACTCCTCCCACCTTCTGCGAAATCTGATACGGACCAATAAAATGCAGTGTGAGCTTTCGAGACTTCAAAGCTCGGCCAACACCAGTTACCGGCGTAACTCTCAAAACACGTGATCTCCGTCTCGAAACTCAAGTGTTTTGCTCCTCTTGTCATGGTAACTATCACACTCCAAATTTTACCCTTAGATTATTAGGTTCTTTTCGCATCTCATCTCATTCTGCATCGCATTTTAACTGACCGCTAACCAGTTTGTCCAGTTTGTTGGTTTTATTTGTAGGAAAATCACGTTGTGTGCGATTTAATCTATGAAGGGCAAAAGGGACTAGTTTGAACTCAGTAGTTACATCAGATTTAAATTGTGCAAGATGATTAATTGTTGAATTTGAGATTCGGAACGTCAACGCTTAATCAGATAATTTTAATTGGATGAAGTTAATTAGACGAATTTATTTAGATGAGTTTCATCAGAGGAATTTAGTCGTTTGAATATAATCGACTGATTTTGATTGGTGGAACGTAATCGAGCGAATTTAGTTTCTTGAGTGTACGCGGGTGAATTTACGTGGAGAAATTTGATTAGAAATTAAATTCAGTTTAGTAAGAAAAATCAAGTTTATTTATTTAAATTCTATGTTTTTTATTACAATGTGCAAAGACAATTACAATTCCAAATTAATTTCTAATTATTTTCCTAAAAAGCCTAATTGTCTTCGCGTCCAATTCTTCAACTTTCGACTTTTTGGACTCGGCAATAATCTGTCCAATTTGTTTCCAAGAGAGAGAAAAAGTGATTTTTTTGAAAAAATGCTTTTTGGAAAAGTGTTTATGTGGGAAAAGTGATTTTTCTTGGTTTTAGCCAAACAAGACTTAAGACATCCAAAATCAATAGAATCAAAGTGGATATCCAGATCCATCAAGAAAAAATGATATCCAAGTTCAGAAACAACTTTCCCAAAATCCTTGCAACCAAACGGAGTCAAAGCCAACAGAAACAACTTTCCCAAAACTTTAGCAAAACAAGGTCAAAGAAATCAACAAACCAACCATGAAAATTGCAACAACCAGCATGCCCAGGCCCAAACAAACAAGTATTATATAAATAGCAGCCTCACCATCAGTTCATCATAAAAAATGGAAATAAAAAAAATCCAGAAGGGGGAAGAAAAAGGGAAGTTCAATCAGCAGAAAAATAAGGAAAAAGAGGCGAAAAAGAACCAACTCAAATCGGTTCAAACCTCGCGAAAAAGGTGAACAATTTTGATACTAACAGTTTTTTTTCGTTTACTTTGTGTTTTCAGAACCCTACCGGGAAGAACAAGAATGGTGGAAGGAATGAACAAAAAGTTTCAAAAGAACAACAATGGAGAAGCTGCGCCGCCCCCTCCCCCATTTTTATTTCAATTGTTTTATATTCTTTTTTCTTTTAGTTTATTTCATTGTTTTATTAATATTATTAAGAGTATTATTTTATGTTTTTTATAGTTTAAGTAAATTAGATTCATTAAAATCATTCATTCATTTTTATTTTAACTTTATATTTTGGTTTAATTAGGTTGATAAAACCTTTCATAAAGTTAAAACTTTTTTTTATTATTTTTATTTTAAAATTTAGTTTAATTAGGTTAAATTAAAACCTTTCTTAAGTTAAAACCCTTTTTTTATATAAATTAAAACCTTTCTTAAACTAAAACTCCTTTTTTAAAGATGAAAGCTTTTGTTTCTTTAAAAAAAATCAAAACCCTTTGTTAAAATTAAAACCTTTTTTTTATAAATCTTTTCTTAAAGTTAACTAGAAACCTTTTTTTAAAAGTTGATTAGAACATTTCTTTAAAATTCAACATTCCTCAATTGAAAAAACCTTTTTTGAAAAAATAAGATTTTTATTAATCCATTAAAATTAGGAAAAATTAAAAATTAACATTTTAAATTCAAACTCTTTTTTTGTAAATTCCTCATTTAGTTTAAATTCCTTTCCTAAAATCGTCTAACGTGGGGATTTCAATTTCACATTGAACCTTGCCGGTTATTCTCGTATGATTTTTATGTCGGTCCATTCATTGTTTTCTCAGTTGTACTGTTATAATACTTCATTTTTCATTTTTCATTTTATGCTTGTAATTTACGCGAGGATATATTGTCGCTTTGCAATTCCCTTACTTTCCGCATTTTATTTTCTTTGGGTTGTAATTTATGCGAGGATATCGTCGCTGTGCAATTCTTTTACCGTTTTCATACCTTTCCTGTATTTTCATACTACCACTTAATCGTATTTTCATTATTTTATTTATCGTTAAATCTCTTCCAAAGGAATTGGTCTAACCGTTTGACCGCCTTGTCAATAGTCCTCGCCTTTGACTTTTTGAAAACCCTAATTGCATTGGCGTCCTGCCGTGGACCAAATTACCCTTTACCCTAGCATTGGGATAAAGAGTCGCCGCACTCCATATTAGGTTTCCCGCTGTGGAATACCTATTTTACCCTTTTTATTTTAATTCAATTACAACATAGAAATAGGAGTCGCCGCACTCCACATAAGCGCTTCCTTAAGAATGCTTATTCCCCATTGAAACCTTGACCACAGTCAAGAAGTTTCTAACCTCTCTTTTAAGGGGAACTGCGATTACTCTGATTCCATCCCGTACCTCAGATACATAGGCACAAGATGCGAATCTTGGCGAGTAAACTTAGGACTAACCCTTAGGTCTCTCTTTCACCTTTAATCCTTAGCAGATAATCAAGCAAAATAGTAAACTTCAAACAAGAGGTTCCTGTAGAGTACTACAGAAGTTTAGGATGCTAATACCTTCCCTTGACTTAACCAACCCCTTACCTAGATCTCTCCCCGCATTGTTTACAATGCAAAAAGTAGGTTTTTCGTTTCTTTGACCTTTCCTTCGGATAAATCAAAGACCGGTGGTGAATTAAAGATTTGCGATTCAAATTAATTAATAATTTTATATCTTATTCTCACCGCAACAGAAAATAGAGACTTCACTGGGGACAATCCTAACTTTTAAGGGTTACCCCTATTTTGTTTATTTTACTATTTGCTTTATTTGCCTGCTTGTATATATATATATATATATATATATATCTTGTACCTTGCTAGGGGTATCTGTATCGTGAGATAAGTCCTACACCCGGACTTGAGTGACATTATTATAGGAAGATGATATATTCGACGAGGCTTATAGGGAGTGAGTCTCAACCAAGCTGACTTGAGAATCACCGCTCAGTGGAGACCCTTCTGAAATTTAGTTCGGTTGAACGAGTATAGTTGTGAAAACCCTTACTATTTTCGACTAGGAGTCCGTGATACTAGGGACCGTAGTACCTTAACACCACTTTGGCCTTATATAGGACGTAATGCAAGGACTATAAGGGAGTAGTCCCAAAATAGTTGATACGCGATACTACACTCAAAAGAGGTTCTCTTGAGAATATTATTAACCACCGAGTGTTAGCTCCTAAATTCGACACCTCTTGCAAATTGAGATATTTAATAAAATGGCATCAAAATCTCGCTGGAGATAAAAGCTGATCAAAGAGTCCAAGGTCTACGAAGAAGAAGTATCAAAATATTTGGACGGCTTTGGAAAAGATCATGAAACGACGAAGGGTCATGCTTCGACCGAGACATTGCTTGATGACTATCTTAAAGATTTGAAATTCAAATAAATTGGAGGGAGTAGTTTCATCCGCTAATGACTAAGAGGACATGTGGCACCCGGTGAGCGAAGGACTTCATACATCACGACATGTGTCGGAAGATGATGGTTTGGGAAGTTATTGTTAGTTATTTCTTCTATTATAAATAGGAGTTTTTTAGAGATTGAATGGGGGTGTTGTAATTTACTTTTGTACAAGTCACTCCGATAATTACTCCAAGTATTCGTGTGTAAGGAAATAGAGTATCAAGGAGAATGTACGTGATGTAAACACACCATGTTTTACTTTAAAATGAAGTTTACTTTGTTCTTTTACTTTTATTAAGTTTTTAATCTTTTCGCCCTAGTTTCCAGTTGTTATGCATTCTTACTTTGCCTTGAACCCCTTTTCGTCCTTTAAAGATTTCTATTTCTTTCTATCCAAATTTATATATCCTTCCTCTCTTCAGTCTAATAAACAATTCTACCCTTAAGAATTTTTCACCCAATATTGTCGAAGTGTGTAACTTAGGCAGATTCTAGAAAACAAAACCTTTTAGCACATGTCCTAGGATCAATCTGATCGATCCTGTGAGTCACCAAAGTTAGATTTGGAAGATCAGTGGTTGTTTTCCAATTTTCAAGGGAAACACCGAGTCAGTCGGGAAATTGATAATATCCGAATGATGGACTAATGATTTTGAGCACCTCTTTAGAACCCTGTTCTGCAGGTACAACTAACCTTTAGTACATACATTTTGGGATGGGTAGACCTTGAATCCGCTCATGTTCCCCTAACCTAGGACTTTTGTTTGCTTGTGTGTATTTATGCATTGCATCCATAAAGCATCATATCATTCCTAGTTTCAAGGAATTCAACTGTCCTTTGCAAATTCAAAAAGTCTTACATTTTAAAGTCTAAAACATTTTCCAGCTTTTCTTAGAAAACATTTGCAATCGATTGTTGAAGTTCTTGAAACCATTGCATTTCACTAGCATCAGGTCTTGCATTTCATTTTTCCCCCAGTTTCTCATTCTCAATTGTCTTTATCTTCCAGTGTCTCTTTGAGTCGTCAAGCTGATTCCTCGACACAGATATCAGACTAGAGCTAACTTTAGACGCCAAATGTCATAACAAGAGACATATAATGCGGAAATCCAAACGGAGATCGATGAGTTGAAATTAGGCATGACCAAGCTCATCGAGATGCTTCAAGTACTGATTGCCAGAGGAGAGCCACCTCAGAGGACCGTCATTCAGGAAGTTTCAAGTGTTGATCCACCTCATATTCAACTGCCACCATCTACTTGGCCAGAGTTTGGTTTACCTCCTAACTACTCTCCACCTTTTACATCTACTGCTATGATTGGTCAGACTGTCAGACCAGTTTTTCAAGCTCTCGTCCTTGCCGAGCCCGGACCTATGGTCCATACTGTTAACCAGACTGTCCAAGCTCCCTTTGAGAACCCTCCCTATGAGTACAATGTTGCCGGTGTTCAAGGGGAAGACCATGAAGATTTTGTTGAGCCTGAGATTACCCGTGAACAGTCTCAGATTATAAATAAGAGACTCCAAGTTGTCAAGGGTACTGATTTCTTCAACGTAGATGCAGACAATATGTGCCTAGTTTCTGGTTTTGTTTTGCCTGCCAAATTCAAGACTCTTGAGTTTGTAAAGTATCAAGGTCACTCATTTCCAAAGGTCCATCTAGTCATGTACTTTCGAAGGATGGCAGCTTACACCAACAATCAGAAGCTGCTCATCCATTGCTTTCAAGATAGTTTGAGTGGTGCTTCTCTCAAATGGTAAATGAACTTAGAGCATAACAATGTCCACTGCTTCCAGGATCTCGCCAACGCTTTTTGGAAGCAATACAAATACAATTTGGACATGGGTTCGGATCACCGTCAACTTCAAAGCATGTCTCAGAAGGAAAGAGATTCGTTCAAGGAATACGCTCAGTGCTGGAGAGAGTTAGCTTTCCAAGTTGAACCCCCTATAGCAGAGAAGGAGCTAACAAGAATTTTCATGGATACTTTGTATCCTTTCTATTGGGAAAATATGATTAGGAGTGTCTCTTCAAACTTTACAGATCTGGTGACTATTGGCCAAAGGTTAGAAGAAGGTTTGAAAAATGGTAAGGTATCCAAAGCTGCCGAATCTTCTAATGGTGCAAAGAAATCCTATGGGAATTTCCAGAAGAGAAAAGAGGATCACACCAATGCTATCATGACTGAAGCAAGAAGGCCTCACCACAGACCTCAATCTGCTGATCATCATGTTGGTGCTACTGTTGCTGCTCCACAGCCAGCTCAGACTCCTCAGCGTCCCATTGTTAGACAGAACCAGTATCAAAATAGGAATCAATTTCATCCTATTCCCATGACTTACACAGAATTGTATCCTGACTTGGTTCGAGAAGGGATGATCAACACAAGGGCTTTACCACCTCCTCCTAATCCCCTTCAGCTGGATTTAGGGCTGATCTCCAGTGCGCTTGTCATGAGGGTGCCTTAGGCCACAACTTGGAGCATTGTTTTGCACTGAAAGCCAAAGTGCGTGAGTTGGTTAGAGCTGGAATACTTGATTTTGAGGATAGTCATCCGAATGTTCAGAGCAATCCTTTGCTAGTGCATCAAAAGTGAAACTTCGGTCTAACCCCTGCGGATTTATTTTCCTAAACGCCAGTGTTTCGGACAGGACGGCTCATCTTTGTACTGATTTAGTCACTAGGCCTTCAAATTATGTTTGTACTTTTATATTAATGAAATGAGCATTGCGACTTTTGATTCAATTCATTTTGTCTATTTGGTTGCATCTTTATGCTTTATCTTTTAAAATATGCATTTTTGTTCAAATTTTTGATATGCAAAGATTGGAGGGAGGATGGCGAAAATGTTATACCCATAATTGCTGTCAGTATGCTTTCAATCAAACTTTGTTGATGATGTAAGGAATTGTTTCAATCCCTAAACACTGGAGAAATAAGGAAGTTAGTCCCTTGTCAACCCCTTCGAGCCCAGAAGTTGGAGTTTCTTTCTTTACAAAAATCCCACAATCTTAACCTGGGGCATGGGTAGTTCTCAGTAACTTAGTTGTGTGTTCCTGTAATACAACTTTCATGTGAAGGTTTCATTCACAAGTTTTCCTTCACACACCACAAGCGAGTGTTGGAGATGTCTTTTAAGTCGATGATGGTTCACTGTAATCATTAGAGCTAGGTTCACTTTCTTCCACACAAAAAAAAAAATCAAAAGAAAAGCCGCTAAGTCAAAAACCTATGAAGGAGACTTAGGAAAAACAGGGGCATCCCGCTGACTGTGCGCTTTATAAGAAATAGTTCAAGCAAAAGTTAAGGATAGTAAAAAGAGGAGATCTTTAAATCCTTACCCTAAAAATCCTCAATGTCAAAATGAACAAATGTTATAGGGAAGTAGTGGCTGCCTTTTCATAGGTCCCTTGACTTCTGAACCATCATTGCTACCATCAGTGTAATTCCTAACCTATAGAAACCTGAATGTATAATATGAGTTAACTGAGCGTAGGACTAAAGATTATCACGTAGATTGGGTGAGTAAAAATAATTTTTGAGCCTTTATCCTTTATTTCATAAACCATGAACCAGACCACGTTACAACCCTCAAAAGACCTAACTGAAACAAGGTTATTTTGAATGCATACTACAACAAGGTTGCGTAAGCTGACTCCAAAAGATCTTTGCGAATAATTTATTTTGGCAATACACCTTTGTTTTAAACTTTGAGCGTCTTGAACCACCATGTTCTGACCAACGACTCATTTATTTTCATCTTTCAAAAATGATTTTGATTTTCAAAAGTTGCATGAACTTTGCATTACCATGTTTGTATGAACACTTTTGCTTGCAAACTGGCTTTTCTCTCAAGGAATTTTCAAACAATCGAGAAACTTGGTCAAGTGATCCTATTAGGGACAAGTTCCTTTTACATCCTATCTAAGAATCAGTTCAAGATTTGTTCAAGGCAAATCCTTCTCAGATTTAGTTTATCCGGAAGATCCTTCAAGACTCATACTGGGGCAAGCCTTCTGAGGGCACAGTAAAGCAGTCATTTACAGAATCAGACAAGCTGAAGTAATTATCAGGTCATCTATAACAGACGGTTTAATCTGGGCAGTTTACTTGGAGGACCATCAACTTGATACAATTTAGAAGTGTGGCAGAGATGTGTTCAACAATAATATCTTTGGTCCCCAAGCAGAATGTTAGTGATCTCTGTGTTGAGGAATCAGTCTTCCAGTCTTGTTATCTCACCAAAGGAGTCGAGCCTTGTCGTCGACGTCTGCATTTGCATATCATTTACATAATTCATATCATATGCATATCATGAGTGTTTCATCTTCGTTTGTATTTCTCCCGAGGTCGTGGTGTTATTCATGTCTCACCTTGTGGTCAAAGTTCAACTCACTTGGCACCTACCAAACAGTTTTGTCTTGACTTATCTGATGGTTTTCCAAATATCCCCTTTGATTCTGATGTTTTTCTGGAATCTTTCCGATGTTTTTTCGGATACAGTTCTCTCTCTGATGTTTTTCCAGAGTGAGTCTCTGTTATGATGTTCTTCCAAAAATGATCTGATGGTTTTCTAGATATCCCTTTTGATTATGATGTTTTTCCAGAATTTATCCGATGTTTTCCCGAATTTGTTTCTCTTTCTGATGTTTTTCCAGAGTGAGTCTCTATTCTGATGTTCTTTCAGAACTTATCTGATGGTTTTCCAGATATTCCTTTTGATTCTGATGTTTTTCCAGAATTTATCTGATGTTTTCCCGGATTTGTTTCTCTTTCTGATGTTTTTCCAGAATGAGTCTCTGTTCTGATGTTCTTCCAGAACTTATCTAATGGTTTTCTAGATATTTCCCTTTGTTTCTGATGGTTTTCCAGAATCTACCCGATGTTTCTCCGGACTTGTTTCTCTTTCTGATGTTTTTCCAGATTGAGTTTTGGTTTTGATGTTTCTTCCAGAACTCCTTTGTTGCTTATCTGATGTTCTTCCATATATGTTTTCAAACTCTTCCCGTACATTTAATGTTTTCCTGAATGTATCGAATGCACCTTCAGAGACTTGTCTTCATCGCATGCTCCTATAGATGTTTTCATTTTGTTTTTGGATACAACCCAGAGTTTATTCGATGTTTTTTTGAGCATCTCTGGTGGGTTTTCAGAGTTAATTCGATGTTCTTCCAGATGTTTCTGATGTTTGTTTCTCCCTGTATATTTTCTGACGATTCCTGAAGATCCCGCTCGATCTGTTCGTTTAAAGGAATGGCCCGAAAACTCCAGCACTTGTCGTTTACCTGATCCTACCACCGTGTGGATCCTTTGTTACCTTGTCATCCGAGAGTGCCAGTCGGTCATGCCTGAATCCGTTGCACAATTACTCTTGGATATTCCCCAGTGGAGGTCATCTCGCTGGTGCCATCTCCATTGAGGATCCCATTCTTACCATTCCTTCTAAAATGACAATCGGTCGTGCTCGCACCAGTTGGTCGTCACTTTATAATTCCCCAGTGTCGTGTTGTTTCCCCAGTGCGTCGTATTCCCTAGTCTGGGTTGTTCGTCGTGTCGTTTGTATTCTTGCATTTATCATTCCAGCATACACATCATATTGGATTCATAACATTGTTAGCATTATAGTTCGTTTCGTTTTGTCCATAGCATTGCATAGCACTACGTCTAAGGGCAAAATTTTAGGTTATCTGTATTTAAATCCCTTTCACCATGATTTCTCGATTCTACGTCGCTCAAATCATCCGGTGAAGCTATTTAAATAGGGGCAACTGTCACACCCCAAATTTTACCCTTAGATTATTAGGTTCTTTTCGCATCTCATCTCATTCTGCATCGCATTTTAACTGACCGCTAACCAGTTTGTCTAGTCTGTTGGTTTTATTTGCAGGAAAATCACGTTGTGCGCGATTTAATCTATGAAGGGCAAAAGGGACTTGTTTGAACTCAGCAGTTACGTCAGATTTAAATCGTGCAAGATGATTAATTATCGAATTCGGGGTTTGGAACGTCAAAGCTTAATCAGATAATTTTAATTGGATGAAGTTAATCAGACGAATTTATTTAGATGAGTTTCATCAGAGGAATTTAGTCGTTTGAATTTAATCGGATGATTTTGATCGGTGGAATTTAATCGAGCGAATTTAGTTGCTTGAGTGTAAGTGGGTGAATTTACACGGAGAAATTTGATCAAGAATTAAATTCTGTTTAGTAAGAAAAATGGAATTTATTTATTTAAATTCTATGTTTTTTTTATTATAATGTGCAAAGACAATTACAATTCCAAATTAATTTCTAATTATTTTCCTAAAAATCCTAATTGTCTCCGTGTCTAATTATTCAACTTTCGAATTTTCGGACCCGACAATAATTTGTTCAGTTTGTTTCCAAGAGAGAGAAAAAGTGATTTTTTTGAAAAAATGCTTTTTGGAAAAGTGTTTATGTGGGAAAAGTAATTTTTCTTGGTTTTAGCCAAACATGACTTAAGACATCCAAAATCCATAGAACCAAAGTGGATATCCAGATCCATCAAGGAAAAATGGATATCCAAGTTCAGAAACAACTTTCTCAAAATCCTTGCAACCAAACAGGGTCAAAGCCAACAAAAACAACTTTCCCAAAATTTTAGCAAAACAAGGTCAAAGAAATCAACAAAACAGCCATTAAAATTGCAACAACCAGCATGCCCAGGCCCAAGCAAACAAGTGTTATATAAACAACAGTCTCACCATCAGTTCATCATAAAAAAAAGCAAAAAAAAATCCAGAAAGGGGAAGAAAAAGAGAAGTTTAATCAGCAGAAAAATAAGAAAAAAGAGGCGAAAAAGAACCAACTCAAATCGCTTCAAACCTCGCGAAAAGGGTGAACAATTTTGATACTAACAGGTTTTTTCCGTTATTTTGTGTTTTAAGAACCCTACTAGGAAGAGCAAGAATGGTGGGAGGAATGAACGAAAAGCTTCAAAAGAACAACAATGGTGAAGCTGCGCCGCCCCCCCTCCCATTTTTATTTCAATTGATTTCTATTCTTTTTTCTTTTTCTTTATTTCATTGTTTTATTATTATTATTAGTATTATTATATATTTTTATAGTTTAAGGAAATTAGATTCATTAAAACCATTCATTCATTTTTATTTTTATTTTATATTTTGGTTTAATTAGGTTGATAAAACCTTTCATAAAGTTAAAACCTTTTTTATTATTTTTATTTTACAATTTAGTTTAATTAGGTTAAATTAAAAGCTTTCTTAAGTTAAAATCTCCCTCTTTTTTTTTATAAATTAAAACCTTTCTTAAACTAAAACTCATTTTCTGAAGATGAAAGCCTTTGTTTTTAAAAAAAAAAAAATCAAAACCCTTTGTTAAAATTAAAACCCTTTTTTTAAAAACATTTTCTTAAAGTTAACTAGAAACCTTTTTTTAAAAGTTGATTAGAACATTTCTTTAAAATTCAACATTCCTCAATTGAAAAAACCTTTTTTGAAAAAATAAGATTTTTATTAATCCATTAAAATAAGGCAAAATTAAAAATTAACATTTTAAATTCAAACTCTTTTTTTGTAAATTCCTCATTTAGTTTAAATCCCTTTCCTAAAATCGTCTAACGTGGCGCTTTCAATTTTACATTGAACCTTGCCGGTTATTCTCGTATAATTTTCATGTCGGTCCATTCTTTGCTTTCTCATTTGTACTGTTATAATACTTCATTTTTCATATTTCATTTTATGGTTGTAATTTACACAAGGATATTGTCGCTTTGCAATTCCCTTACTTTCCGCATTTTATTTTCTTTGGGTTGTAATTTATGCGAGGATATCGTCGCTGTGCAATTCCTTTACCGTTTTCGTACCTTTCCCGTATTTTCACACTGCCGCTTAATCGTATTTTCATTATTTTATTTATCGTTAAATCCCTTCCGAAGGAATAGGTCTAACCGTTTGACCGCCGTGTCAATAGTCTTCGCCTTTGACTTTTTCAAAACCCTAATTGCATAGGCGTCCCGGCGTGGACCAAAGTACCATTTACCCTAGCATTAGGATAAGGAATCGCCGCACTCCATATTAGGTTTCCCGCCGTGGAATACCTATTTTACCCTTTTTATTTCAATTCAATTACAACGTAGAAATAGGAGTCGCCGCACTCCACGTAAGCGCTTCCTTAAGAACGTTTATTCCCCACTGAAACCTTGACCGCAGTCAAGAAGTTTCTAACCTCCCTTTCAAGGGGAACTACGATTACTCTAATTCCATCCCCTACCTCGGATACGTAGGCACAAGATGCGAATCTTGGCGAGTAAACTTAGGACTAACCCTTAGGTCTCTCTTTCACCTTTAACCCTTAGCATATACCCTAAAGCAGATAATCAAACAAAATAGTAAACTTAAAAACAAGAGGTTCCTGTAGAGTACTACAGAAATTTAGGGTGCTAATACCTTCCCTAAGCTTAACCAACCCCTTACCTAGATCTCTCCCCACATTGTTTACAATGCAAAAAGTAGGTTTTTCCTTTCTTTGACATTTCCTTCGGATAAATCAAATACCGGTTGTGAATTAAAGATTTGCGATTCAAATTAATTAATAATTTGATATCCTATTCTCACCACAACAGTAACTGTTCTGTCGACTCTGCGAAACTTTCATCTTTTCTTGGATCCTCTTGATCTTTTCAGTCGTCTGGTGAACAATCTCAGGTCCGAGCATAACACTCTCGCCTGACTCATACCAACATAAAGGAGTCCTACATCTCCTACCGTAAAATGTCTCATACGGTGTCATTCCAATAATAGAATGATAACTGTTGTTGTAGGTAAACTCAATCAACAACAACTGACGATCCCATGATCCACCTTGATCCAACACACAAGCTCTCAGCAAATCCTCTAAAGAATGGATAGTTCTCTTTGTTTGTCCATTCGTCTGCGGATGATAGGCAGAACTCAATCTCAACATGGTACCCAAAGCGTCTTGCAAACTCTTCTAGAATCTTGATGTAAATCTCGGACCTCCATCTGACACAATACTCGACGGCATCCCAGGCAACTTCACAATCTCCTCAATATACATCTCAGCTAGCTTCAGCATAGAACGATTAATCCTCATTGGTAAGAAAAGAGCTGATTTAGTCAATCTATCCACAATCACCCAATTAGAATCAAACCCGACACAAAATCCATGGAAATAGTATCTCATTTCCACTCTGGAATATTCAACGGTTGCATCAGACCCAACAGTATTTGATGTTCAATCTTTGACTTCTGACAAGTTTAACCAGCATATACAAACTCAACCACTTCTTTCTTAATCCCTGGCTACCAAAACAATTTCGTCAAATCCTTGTACCTCTTCGTAGCACCGGGATGAATACTCAATCTACTTAGATGTCCTTCCTCCAGAATACTCTTTTTCAACTCAACAATATCTGGAACACAAACTCTATCACGACATCTCATGATACCATTTTCATTAATCCAAAAATCAGCTCTTCGACTTTGATTCATCAAATTCAACCGATCTACCAACTCAAATCAAATTTCTGACTTTCTCGAATCTCATCAAGAATACCACTAGTAAGCTTCAACATACCAAGCTTAACTCTATAAGAAGTCTCTTCACAAACCAAACACATATCACGAAATTGCTCAATCAGTTCTAACTCTTTTACCATCATCATTGGTATATGCAAAGATTTCCTACTCATTGCATCAGCTACCACACGTGCTTTATTTGAATGGTAATTCAAACCAAAACCATAATCCTTCCGAAGTCCCAATAATCTCCTTTGCCTCGCATTCAATTCTTTCTGATAAAAGAAATACTTCAAACTCTTATGATGGCTAAACATCTCAAATCTCGAACCAAACAAATAATGCCTCCAAAGCTTTGACACAAACACAATAACAACCAACTCTAAATCCTGCATTAGATGACTCCTCTCATGCACATTAAGTTGCCTTGAAGCATAAGCTAAAACTTGCTGATGTTGCATTAGCAAACCTTCCCATCCCATTAATGAAGCATCACAATATATAAGAATGGTTCTGCCAGATTCGGCAAAATCAAAACATGAGCTGCTGTCAGCCTTCTTAAAAGCTCTTGAAACTTTCTTCACACTTTGCATCCAAAAAAAAACTTGAACCTTCCTAGTCCACTGCGTCAATGGCAAAGATAACTTGTAAAAATCCTTCAATGAATTTTCGATAATAATCAAAATAACAATAATCAATAAAACATGGTTTAACTCAAAGACCCCAATCCGATGTTACACTATCAGAACAAGATCCTCTAAGTCAACCAAAAGTCAAAAAATCTAAAAAGTCATCGATGACATCCACGGCTAAACCAGATGATCTGCACGTTACCCATGTGGAGGCAACATTCAAACAGGAAGGGTGAGTAAAACGATTCATAATAATCAATATAGGAATCAATATATAAAATAACGTCATTTACGTATACAACATCATCATAATCATCAAGGAAACATCAAAAAGCCATAATATCATAAATTACACCAAATTGTCACATAAATGCAAATGCAACAAGACTCGTGCATGTGGTACCAATTCATTCAAGTTAGATGGATATTAGGCCATCAACCCCCATAGATCCCCATCAATAGGATCGACTCTACGCAAGAACCGGAGCACAACAAAATACTTCACATCTGCACAATGGGTCTGAAGCCACAAGAATCAAACACTAGACCGAAGTCCGGAATGCATATGAATGCATGATGCATACGTCAACATCATCCTCATAATAAACTCATTAGGTGCATCATCATTCATCAAAATCATCATAATAATCATGTCATCATATAATCATCAAAACTCATGGAATCAACATCATAACTCATCATCATTACTAATAGGAATCATTATACAATCATGTATTAATCACATAGGAATCATAGTCATACTCCTGGTAATTCATCAAGAAAATCACAGCATTAAAATAGCACTGCACAAGAACACAATTCGCGAAACTCTGCTATGTTCGCTGACAGTTCCCCGTGTGAGCCTGGGGCGAGTGTTCGTTGTGCGAACTCGCAATTACAACAAAATGCTGTTACATACCAGTAGCAAAACCAGCCCAAAATTCCCTACGATTTCCTTCCCCAATGCCCCAAAAACATCCCTAAATCATTCCTAAGGTATTACAGCGATAAAGGAACAAAATCTACGACTTATTAGGCCAATCCCGTATCATATTTACGCCTCCAATTCCCATAAAATCCTTACAATTTTCCCATATTCATTAGAGTTCTCATAATCAATTACCTTATACGGTTAAAACCTCAACAACAGATTTTGGCCACGAAGGCCTAATTTCCCTTACTCCCAAATCAGCCTCAAACATATCAGACCATCAGTTCAAATCCCTCAAACTCATTAAAATCACCAGAAAGGCAACAACAATTCAATACTCAAAATCCCTAAACCCTTAAATCGACTTTACACACATTGAATCACATATTGAAAACAATGAAGGCAATACTCCCCATACTTAAACAACCTCAAAAACAGATTTGGCCACGAAGGCCTAATTTCCTCAAACTCAAAAACCTCCTAAATCCTTAAATCGGTTTTAAATGCATTGAATCATATATTGAAAACAATGAAGGTAATACTCCTCATACCTTAATTGCCAACTCTAAGCCTTTCTCCTTGATTCTTGGAAACCTCGCGAAGCTTTGCCTCAATTCTCTTCCTCAGAGCTCTGGCCTCTATTTCTTCTCTATTCACGGTCTAACAAGAAGGAATACTAATTCCCTCAAAATTCCTTTTTGTTAAACCTAAGTTTGGGCCTTAAAATAGGCTTTCCAGTTTCACCCTCACTAACTTCTCCTCAAAAGTCCATTTTGCCCTTAATTCACTTATATTTATTTAAATTAATAATAATACCAATATATTCATATTATATATTATTATTTAAATAAATAACCCAAAATCCATAATTCTCAATACTTCATACCAACCACCGCAAATCACCAAAAATACGAATCTTCCTATTTAAATAAATTAAATAAATATTTCAATAAACTTAGGGTGTTACAACTCTCCCCCACTTAAAAGAATTTTCGCCCTCAAAAATTACCTCAAGGAAACAAAGTTGGATACGACTCCCTCATCTGATCCTCACGCTCCCAAGCCCAACTTTCTTCAGCTGGTCCTTCCAAAACTACCTTTACCAAGGAAATATCTTTACCTCACAGTTGCTTCATTTCTCGTTTATCAATCCGTACTGGCAATGCCTCAACAGTCAAATTATCTCTCACTTGTACATCATCCATCTGAATCACATGTGACGGATCTGGAATGTACTTCCACAATTGAGACACATGAAACAAATCATGTAAATTCGCAAGCGACGACGGTAAAACAATATGGTATGCTACTCCTCCCACCTTTTGTGAAATCTGATACGGACCAACAAAATGTGGTGTGAGCTTTCGAGACTTCAAAGCTCGACCAACACCAGTTACTGGCGTAACTCTGAAAAACACATGATCTCCCTCTTAAAACTCAAGTGCTTTCCTCCTCTTGTCATGGTAACTCTTCTGTTGACTCTGCGAAACTTTCATCTTTTCTTGGATCCTCTTGATCTTCTTAGTCGCCTGGTGAACAATCTCAGGTCCGAGCATAACACTCTCGCCTGACTCATACCAACACAAAGGATTCCTACATCTCCTACCATACAATGCCTCATATGGTGTCATTCCAATACTAGAATCATAATTGTTTTTGTAGGTAAACTCAATCAACGACAAATGATTATCCCACAATCCACGTTGATCTAACACACAAGCTCTCAGAAAATCCTCTAAAGAATGGATAGTTCTCTCAGTCTGTCCATCTGTCTCCGGATGATAGGCAGAACTCAATCTTAACATGGTACCCAAAGTGTCTTTCAAACTCTTCTAGAATCTCGATGTAAATATCGGATCTCCATCTGACACAATACTCGACGGTATCTCATGCAACTTCACAATTTCCTCAATATACATCTCAGCTAGCTTCAACATAGAACGATTAATCCTCATTGGTAAGAAATTAGCTGATTTAGTCAATCTATCCACAATCACCCAATTAGAATCATCCCCCCTCACAGTCTTCGGCAAACCCGATACAAAATCCATGGAAATACTATCCCGTTTCCACTTTGAAATATTCAACGGTTGCATCAGACCTAACGGTCGTTGATGTTCAATCTTCGACTTCTGACAAGTCTAACCAGCATACACAAACTCAACCACTTCTTTCTTCATCCCTGGCCACCAAAACAATTTCCTCAAATCATGGTACCTCTTCGTAGCAACGGGATGGATACTCAATCTACTTCGATGTCCTTCCTCAAGAATACTCTTTTTCAACTCAACAATATCTAGAACACAAACTCTATCACGACATCTCATGATACCATTTTCAATAATCCGAAAATCAGCTCTTCGACTTTGATTCATCAAATTCAACCGAGCTACCAACTCAAATCATATTTCTGACTTTCTCGAATCTCATCAAGAATACCACTAGTAAGCTTCAACATACCAAGCTTAACTCCATAAGAAGTCTCTTCACAAACCAAACTCATATCACGAAATTGCTTAATCAGTTCTAATTCTTTTACCATCATCATCGGTATATGCAAAGATTTCCTACTCAATGCATCAACTACCACACTTGCTTTATTCGAATGGTAATTCAAACCAAAACCATAATCCTTCAGAAGTCCCAATCATCTTCTTTTCCTCGCATTCAATTCTTTCTGATTAAAGAAATACTTAAAACTCTTATGATAACTAAACATCTCAAATCTCGAATCAAACAAAAAATGCCTTCAAAGCTTCGACACAAACACAAAAATAACCAACTCTAAATCCTGCGTTAGATGATTCCTCTCATGCACTTTAAGTTGCCTTGAAGCATAAGCTAAAACTTGTTGATGTTGCATTAACACACCTCCCCATTCCATCAACGAAGCATCACAATGTATAACTATGGTTCTACCAGATTCGGCAAAATCAAAACATGAGCTGATGTCAGCCTTCTCAAAAGCTTTTGAAACTTTCTTCACACTTTGCATCCAAAAAAAAAACTTGAACCTTCCTAGTCCACTGCGTCAATAGCAAAGATAGCTTGGAAAAATCCTTCAATGAATTTTCGATGATAATCTGCCAACCCAAGAAAACTTCTAATCTCAAAAACAGGTTTTGGAGCTTCCCATTGCAATACAGCTTCAACCTTCGACATATCAACCGCAATAACTCTACTTGAGATTACATGACCAATGAAACTCACTTCCTTCAACCAAAACTCACAATTTGACAGTTTTGCATACAATTGCTTCTCTTTTAACGTTGCTAACATAATTTTCAGAGGCTCAACATGATTCTCTTTACTCTTCAAATATATCAAAATATCATCAATGAACACAACCACAAACTTGTCCAAATAGGGATGAAAAATCCTGTTCATATACTCCATAAATACATATGGTGCATTAGTCACACCAAATGGCATCACGAAATACTCATAATGTCTATACCTTGTTTTAAAACCAGTCTTCTGAATATCTTCAACCTTCACACGAATATGATGATACCCAGATCTCAAATCTATCTTACTGAACACACTTGCAACAACCAACTGATCATCAAATCATCAATCCTTGGAAGTGGACACTTATTCTTGATAGTCACCTTGTTCAATTGTCTATAATCCACATAAAGCCTCACATAACCTTCTTTCTTCTTAACTAACAAAATTGGTGCACCCCACGGTGACATACTCGGACAAAAGAACCTCTTCTCAAGAAGATCTTCAAGTTGATTCTTCAACTTTTTCGATTCCGGTGTGGACATACGATATGGAGCCATCGCTACCAAACTAGTTCCAGGAACTAGGTCGATTGTAAACTCCACTTCACGTTCCGGCGGTAAATCACTTATCTCATCGGTAAAAACTTCCGGATAATCATAAATAATTGGCACAACACCAACTTCCCCATTTTATTATCACTCAAAGTTTCCATCAAAATAAACATCTCAACACCATCCTGCACCAACTCACCAAAACAATCTGTAAGCACTTAGCTTAACTCAAATCAATTTACTGCACACGCCATCTAAGCTTGCAAGACACGTCTATCCCATGCAACATGACTCCGTCTACTATCAACAAGAGATTAAGAGTGATCAGTTTCTCAATTTGTCAATAGACAGCCAAAAATCATGATGGGGACATAAATTATCTTTACCAAACTATAAGAGCGTTCATCGACACACTGACCCCAAGATTGCTAGCCACAAGACTTAATCCTTTAAGGCTTTGATTTACCCTCATTAACTACCAACCAAACCACGTCACTCGACAGTTTGGTCTTATCCAAATCAAACCAAAACTACTTTTCCCCAAGAAAGGCTATTGATTCATTACAACATGATCCACACTGAAGTGGAGTGTAACATATCAGTGGCTAAATATACTGGCCTTACACAATTCACCCCTGTAGCCTTCAAACCATCTTTCCTTTGCAGCAAATAGTTCGAAACTTGGTGGAAAGATTACTATAATAAAGAAGTTTTTGATGTAGCTGCTTTCAACCAGCATCTAACTCATGCCTTTGCTCTTGTGTAGGAAAAAGTGAAGAAAGGTATTTCGACACATATCAAAGAGATCTAAGCATTCCAAAAGTAATTTGAAACTTCTTATAGATCTGATGATCTTAGTCGAACCATTAGCGAAGCAATAATCACATTGAAAGAAAAATTTACAAAGAAACTAGAGGATTTAAAGCTACCTTCGTACATTAAACCTAAACAGCGGTACAAGTTAGCTTTTAACGTATATCCCCCAAAATTCCCTCGACTGATCAGTGTTGAATTTGGGGTGGCTTTTAGTCTTCCATTTCTAGACTGGTTCGTCTGTGGGGAATTTGTAAAAATCCTTCGACAAGAATCACAAAAACGTGTTAAGCGAGTGGTTCCGACTAAGTATACTCTGCACAATTTCAAAGGCCACCTTCATATTGGAATAGAACACATTCGCATGGAGTCCCCAATATACGAAGGTGTGGAATGGGAGGTCTTTAGACATCACTTATTTCATAAATTTCTTTATTTATCTTTACTTGACTTGTACTAATTAATTGCATTTATTGTCTTGTAGCTGTGAGGATTCCTGCTAAGAAACCTGTCGCTACTGAGAAGGATGTCGTTGAAGAAGAAGGCGAAGACAACACCAATAAAACAACAACAAAGGTAAACATGAGGATTACTTGCTCCTCAAGATTAAAGAGAAGGTCTTCGTTGCTGACTTGTTTCAACTTTTGGAGAAAGATACTTCAGCTTGCTTTGGAATCAAAGATCTCCTAAAACAAGTTAATGTTTTGGAGGTTTCTCCAAAAGTTACGGACGTTACTATAGAACTGGGCTTGTTGGTTGACTATCTTGTTGCAGATCTTAACCGTATCAAAGATGCTTCGAATAAAATTTAGAGAAAGTTAGAGACCCAAATGGCTGAATGGGATGCAACCACTGAATCCACTGCAAAAGTTTTAGAATTGGAAAAGGCTCTGAACAAAATAAAAAGGAAATCAAAGCCAGCGACCAAAATGTCAAAGCTTGGGAGCAACATATCAAAGAATTGCAAGCCAAAATTTCAAAGGCCAAGGAGCACAAAGACGAACTCCTAAAGTTTTACCATAATGAAGCAGCCAAAGAACTTCAAGTCAACATGCATCACGTCGAACATGCTCAAAAACATGGGAAAGAAATTGAAGAAATTTCGACCAACGAATCTCTCTGTGAGCAACGCTTGATGCTTTAAAGGTCGAAATATCAAAAGCTGAAAAAATTCCCATGCTTTTTAATTTGATTGTAATTGATGAAGTGTTTGTCTTTACATAATCTTGGTTTTTTATGTAATGACTTTAAGTCCTTCGTGGAATTTGATGTAATGACTTAGCCATTTTGGCATCCTCTTTATCTTGATCCACCATTTTGGCATCCTTCGTCAACATATCCTAACTTCATTGTTTCCAAGTCCGTTGGGGATAGTGTAGTAGTTGCAACTCTTCCTCTGACCTCGATTGCATCTTGTAATTTTTCTTTCGAAATTTTGTATCCAGAAGTAATCTGCGCCAATTCACTGGCCTCTTGATTCTCAAGTCGAGGTATGTGCGAATACTCACCACTTCGAATCTTCGTAAGAACCTATTGGCTATCACAAAGTACATGATAAGATTTTCCTTAACACATTTATACTCCTTTTTAATTTGTTTTATAACCAACTCCGAGTCACTCATTATTTTGACTCGAGTTGCCCCCCGATGCCAACAAGATTTTAAGTCTAACAATTAAAGCTTCGTGTTCAGCTTCATTGTTTGAACAAAGGCCTTCGACCTTGTACTTGAATTTTGTTGGAATTTTGTTAGGAGAAATAATCAATACTCCCACACCCGTTCCATCCTTCTGACTAGAAACATTGAAGTACAACTTCCAAGGTTCAAGCTCCACATAGTTTTGGGAGCTTTCGACTATAGAGTGGTTGACTATAAAGTCTGCCACCACTTGTCCTTTAACAACCTTTGGAGGTATCTAAGTCAAGGAATATTCAGTTAAGGCCAGTGCCCATTTTCTAATTCGACTATGCAAACTTGGTTTAGAAAGCATATGTTTAATAATGTCAAAATAAGATGAAACATAAACTTCAACTGACTTTATATAATGCTTTAATTTTGTACATGAGTAGTATAGACATGAACATAATTTTTCGATTATACTATATCTAGTTTTTGCATCATTGAAGACTTTACTAAGATAGTAAATGGCTCTTCCAACATCATTTTAATTCTCTTGAGCCAACGTGCTCCCTAAAGTCTTGTCAGACGTAGATATGTATAATCTCATACTCCTATCCCTACAAGGAGGCACTAATATTGGAGGGTGAGCGAGGTAGTCTCTGATCTTGTCGAAAACCTCTTGCTGCACTTGCCCCCATTCAAATAATTCTTGCTTGAGTCGAAGTAGAGGTAAGAAGACTTGAGTCTTGCTTAAATTGGAGATGAATCTCATCAGGAAGTTGATCTTTCCTAGCAATGATTGCAACTCTTTCTTCGTCAAAGGCGTGTTCACCTCCATGATGGCCTTGGTCTTGTTCTGGTTAATTTCTGTTCCTTTCTTATGGACCACAAAGCCTAGAAAATCCCCCGCCTGCATACAAAAAGCACACTTAAGAGGATTCATCTTTAGACCATGCTTCCTTATTCTTTCAAATGACTATCGAAGATGGTCTGTATGAATTTTTCCTGAAACTGGCTTGACTACAATGTCATCAATATAAATCTTCATAAAAGTTTCAATAAATTCATGAAATATAGAATTCATTGCTTGCTGATAAGTTACCCCAACGTTCTTTACGCCAAAAGGCATTACCACCCATTCGAATGTGCATAAGGTTCTAGAGCATAGAAATGTTGTTTTCGATACGTCTTCTTCGACAATGAAAATATGGTTGTATCCAGAATACCCGTTGAGCATACTTAGATACTGATGTCCTACAATAGAATCGACTAACATTTTTGCCACGGGCATTGGGTATTCATCTTTTAGGGTGTATCAGGAAAATTTGTGAGTGTAAGCTATTGATTAACTTAACTAAAAAATGCAAGAGTCACCACCACACTTTTATTTTATCCAAAAAGGAAAGGAAAAAGAGTGAACAAAACCTAAACAAGTTCTAAAACAAGAACAAACAGACATAGACTGGGTAAGGGGGATGGTTACGCGATGAGAAGGTGTTAGCACCCAAAACGTCTATAGTACTCTATAGGAGCCCTTTAAAATATTTACGCTTTTTGGTTTGAAAAGGTTTATTTAAAATGAGATTGGGGAGATGAGAAGAGAATTGTTTTTTAAGATTTTTGTGTTTGGAGAGACTTATCGCCTCATGCCTACGTACCACAAAGTGCAATATAGGATCAAAACCACGTAATTTGTGGTACAAATAACAAAAATGGTTTGTTTTAATTGATTTTTAAATGTAAAGACAAGTCGTTATTTTAAGGAGAACAACGACTAGTCGCCCACAAGTATAAGACAACATTTGCATCACCTAAAGATGGAGGATTTTGCTTGGATTAAAATAAAAAAGTATATCACTCAACATCTAAGTGGAAAATGTTAACATCTTAAATACTACAGGGAATGGAAGAATTAGATATCAACTATGAAAATGACTCATGTCTAAACTTTATGAAAAGTTTTAAAATGAAAAGTGCACAAAGACACAAAATGTTTGAATGAGGTGAAGTGTTATTTTTATATCTTTTTAAAATTGGTCAAAATATGATTAACATTGATTGACATTTATTAAAGAAAACAAAGTTTGAAAATCACTTGACAAGAGCGGTTTTAAGTTTGCAAAACAAGAATTTTTTTAAAAAGGGAGAAGATTTTGAAAATTTAAAGGGAGGAGATGAAGTGACTACCTAGAAAGCAAAATAAAAGCTGGGGATAAGAAGGATCTAACCAAATTGTATCACACCTCATAGCAAGCGAAAAGAAGAATTTCATCATTCTTGAAGCATAAGCAAATGAGCAAGTCAAATAAAGGCAAAGATATGGTCCAAGATATGGTCCAAGTGGACAAAAGAAAAATGACGGAAACATAAACAATAATATGATATGAGATGATATTAATAGAGCATAAAAATAAAAGAGAGATAGAGAGGAAGAAAGAAACATAAACAAAATTAGTACAATAATATTGTTAGTGAGATAGTGATTAGTTGTTAGAACAAATGACCAACGTATGAAGAAGAGTTCTTCTTGTCCTTGACTATAGTTTTGATGAAGACAAACACATCAACAAAAAGAAGAGTCAAATCTTAAAGACTAGAGCAATCAAGTTCAAATTATCAAATAACTTTGAAAAATTAATGGAAGAATCAAGATGGTTGAATATGCATTACAATTCAACTATATATATCTTAATTTCTCATAAAAACAATGCATATTCATCTTAAATATTTCATGAATCTTTTAAAATAATTTTTAAATTAACTATTCTATTTTTTGTAAATTACGATGTTTCAAAACCGCCGTAATCGCACTTTAAAACCGACAAAATTTGACAATTTTCTCAAATTATAAAAATATAATTTTTGAAAATGTATCAGGTGTAATCAATTAACCATTATTGGTTAACCGATTACCACTGAACCATTGGCACTTTTTCATAAAAATTATGATGCAAACGAATTTTTGAAAGCCTTTTTGAACATGACATCTTTTCATGTATTTGTACAATTTTAGAGAGGTGTTAAGGCTATATATATAAACCATACTTTTCAAAATTCAAACTCATCTCTCTTTCATAGCACTTCAAAACTTATATTCTCTCATTTTCAAAATCAAGTATTTTTGACATAACGTTTTGTTAAAACTTTTGCACATTAATTTCATTACATTTTCAAATAGTTTCAACTACATAAATCATTATACACTTGTACTATATATTAAGAATTGCCTACTTGATATAAAATATCAATTCTAGGAATTGATATAGATTGTTATACAACTTCAAACACTTGTAAAAATTCGTATTGTTGTGATTTCCTTACTGTCCAGGATTTTTGGAAACAAGAGAGTGAATAAGGGATGATTGTTCTCTTGTTGCACTTTGTAAAGATCATAAGAGGACTGTCCTTATTGATTATGTTGCTTATGTTAGAAGATTGTAGGATAGGTCTTGGTGGAAGACTTGTACAAAGATCTGGCATAATGGAAATCTCTCACGGGGAGTGAGGGGACTAGAGTACTCTCAGATTGTGAGGGGAACCAAGATATATCATTGTGTCCTTTACTTTCCGCAATTTATTGCTTCCATAACTTAGTAAATAATTAGGAAAGAAAACTCAACATAAGATAAAATCGAAATTTTTTCAAAGTTTCTAACTCACCCTCTCTTAGAGACCGCATATAAACTTGCACAGTGATGGTTAAATATTGCACTTAGGCAAAAGTTAATGAAGACTCATAGAGGATGTATAAAATCAAAGCCTCCTAACAAGTTTCATAGGTAATAGACCTAAGATAAATAATCAACCATACTTGGATTTTCAACATAAGTTTGAGCCACAAATGATTATTTTCCGATTACGGGATAATTTAACGCTATGTTAAGCAATCATAATCGAGTTTATGTAGAAACCACGACTATCTGAGGCCGATAAATAATAATGTTTGTGCTAATGCATTCTAGAGAGTGATATGTAGATCACTCTCCGAAAGCAATACCGCCCGAAAAGAAAAGTGGTAACGATCTCATCTTCATCAAAAAATAAGTTCCAATGATATCGAAGATTTTCATCGATCAAAAGAAAAAAGAGAAGAAAAACGGGAAAGCCAAATTGAATTACAATTTTAAGGTCATTCCATCTTTAAGTTCATCAACTTGTCTTGGTGGATTAAAGCACAAAACATATCATTAACACAAAGCACTTAAAATGAATTAAACAATTCACTTTAAAGATAGATTTGAATTAGTTAATGTTTATCCAACTACATCTACACCCTAAGTCCAATGAATTTAAAGAGAAATAGGACTTTTAAAAGTGTATTCAAAGCAAAAACCAAAGGGAAATGGGAGAAGAATAAGAAAGAATCAAAACAGTCCTAAAACAAAGCCAAAATGGCAAAATCAACATTGTGTAATCGATTAGCACCAAGAAGGTAATCGATTACACCTGTTAAGACACCAGAAAATTCACTTTAAAATGTGCAAAAACTTGATCAATCATTTCTTCAAACACCTCATGATCGAGAATGCAATTGAGCATAAAAATTCAAGTAAAATAACAGCAAATAACACCAATGAAACACAATTTACAAGATCCAAAGATCAAGTAACAAGAATCAACAATAGATCACATTGTGAAGGCTGAATCAAGAACAACAATAGTGGATCAAGAGTTTACCACTTCAAATCTGAAAATTCTTCAAATCAACTCCAAAAACCACACTCCAAAGCCTTGATCTACATAAATTGATGATGAAAAAGTGAATGGATAGAGGTCTAGCTCAAAGATTAGTAAGTTCTAATGATGAACTTTCTAACTTTCAATGGAAGAAAGAGCTTTGGTGAATTTGGTAGTTGGATAAAAGGAGAGTTAAGAAGAAATTTGACAAGGTAAATTTGGCAATTAAAAGCTTGTGAAATGATTGAAATGAGACCTCTATTTATAGGATTTAGGCTTTGAAATTTTGATGGTTTCGAATTTGGTTTGGAACCAAAATTAGGCTTGGAATTTGAATTTGGAGGCAAAATCAAGATCAAGTGGTGATTAGTGAAGATGCATGGTAGGAATTAATTATGATGAGGTAGGGGAATAAAAATGAAGTGGTATAGAATATTCTCATGATGAAATATTTGAATTTTGTACCAAAAATGCTGCAGAATTTGAATTTGGTAAATTTTCACAAAAAATGCACAGGGTAATCGATTACCCTAATACTGGTAATTGATTACCACATGCAAAACTTGTGAAAAACTGCTTTTTGATGTGTTGTCTTGGCTCTGGCTCGATTCTTTTTGCTTGTCAAAGAAGACATGGAAATAAACACATGAACTTTAGAATCTTTTGAATAATTATCAATTAAATCTCAGAAACCCTTGACCAGATGATTTTGAATTGTTTGTAGATCGACTGTGTCTTTGTTCAGATGAAATTTATTCGAGCCGAGGGACTAGTAATTTATATCCTTGATCCAAATTTTTCTTGAAAAAGTTAGTAAAGGAAAAACAAACATTTTTTTTGGATTTTAATTAATGGTTAGTAAATATAAATATACACAAATATCAAACAAACAAGGAAACAGGAGCGCCTGGTGATCTCCCAAGAATGAACACACAGAGGAAAACAAGAGAACCAAAGCTTGTGATCTTGTTTGTGGAATAAGATGCAAATGATATGTGGAATCTTAGGGGTAAAAATTAGGGTATTACATAGGGTTGCCGCATTTAAGTCTCTAAAATTTATGCAAACCCTCAAAGTTCCATTCTTCTTAATGACATGAACAATATTAATAATCCATTTGACATAACTGGTCGTACAAATGAACTTGCATCTTAGAAGTCATTCAACCTCCTCTTTTGATCTTTGAGAGAACTTCATGTACAAAACGCCTTGGAGTCTGCTTAATGGGCTTCTTCCCAGGCTTTATAGGAAGCTTCAGTTTGACTAGATCTCTACTTAAACCAAGTATTTTGTTGTAATCCTATGTGAAGCAGTCTTTAAACTCCTTCAGTAGTTGGATCACTTTGACTCTGAGTTGTGGGTCAATGTTGGCACTGATGTATGTTGGCCTTTTTGTTGCCTCCTCTCCTAGGTTGATTTCTTCCAAAGGGTCTTGCGCCAGCATCTTGATATTTTTCTCCAGCGGATCCTTTTTGAATCCCAAAGGCTCGTCATCATAGAAGGCATCTAGCCTTTGGCCTTGCACTTCGCTTAGATCCTTATTTGGTGGCTCCGGATCGAATTCCCTCCTAGGAACTTCAAAGTGGTCTTCTTTATTTTTGGCTTCAATAACCATGTATTTTCTTCAGCCTATAAGGCCGCTTTCAATTTATTTTCAGGCATGTAGACCGAAATCTTTCTAAGGGCCAATGAGTCAGTCATCGTCACCAAACTTGCTACCCTAACCAGTTGGTTGGATTCCTACTGTTCCAAACATGTAGTCTTCTTCGCCTACCACTTCCATATCCCACTGGAAGCCATGGGTTAGATGTAGGTACAAGGAACAAAATGCATTATCTGCAGGTGTGAGGTCGAACCCTGCAAGGTCCCAAGGCACTACATGGACTAAGTTTCGGTCAACATGTCGTCCATTACTTGATTGAACTCAGCCATATAGTAGCTTTGGTTCGCTTCTATGTTTTCCACAATCCTATTGCTTCGCCAAATAGAGATGCGTTGGTAAAGTGATGATGGAACTGCGCCTACTCCATGAATCCACTCTCGACCAAGGATCAGATTATAGTTTTCCTTCGACGTAAGTACCATGAACATTGTTGGCCTTGCGATTGTGCCAACTGTCAGATATACTTGTATGACCCTCATGGTGGTGCCCATTTTTCCTTCATAGTTGAGAGGACCATGTTGTGGGGTTTTGTATCAGAGTCATTCTTCCTAATTTTATTCATCATGTAGTGCGGCATCAAGTTTACAGCCACTCCATTGTCAACTAGGATCTTATTGATCCCAACATTTTCTATTTTTCCTCTAATAAACAGAGGTTTCAGACGGTTTTTCATGGTTTCGTCGGGCCTTTCAAAGAAGTCATTTTGATCTTCGACGCAACCATTATTTAATATATAATAACAGACCGGCCTGTGACTAGCCACTTCTAATTCAACTTCATCCTCTGGTTCATCCATCTTTGTAACCCTATCGTATTCTCTATGTAGTACAAACACTACATTGCAGATGGTATCTAACGACGACTCTGAACCTGAGTCAAAGTCATCCATCATCATGTCATCATCTACAGGAACTTAATCATATTTTTCCCTTACTTCCCCCATCTGGTCAGCAAACAACTTTCTCTCGATTGGCTTCTTTTCTACAGGTTTCCTGTCCTTCTTGATTGGCATGTTGCTGCTTGACTCAGTTTTTTCTTTTTCTGAAGCCTCTCTTTCAACTTTACGTTTTCTTTGTTGTCGTCTCCATTGAGACCTAGACATTGGGTTTTTTCCCTTATAATTCTCCAAATGCCATGCTGATTGTTTGGAGGCTTGAAATTCTCTACAGTAAGCTATTGACGAACCCTTTTCCACTTCAAAATTCTGCCATTTTTTATGGCCTTGTTCCCTCTTTTCGACTGGTTTTACCCACTTTCCCCTAGGGGCGTCAGCAGTGGGTTTGAACATGGTTGGATTACTTCCACGCAGCCCTTGCCCACCTTGGTCATGTCTCCTAGGTGCTCCCTTCCTGTTGAAAGCCCCACGATTCTGAGAATCCCTCCAATTGTTTTTGTTTCTTACTCGTCCAACTCCCTGTATATTCTCTCCAACTTTCCTATCAAAGAATGCCCTGCACCTTGGGCACAACATTACTTCAGAGTTCTTTCTTTGGCATCTATGGAGGAATTCGACCAAATTCTCGTCCTGCTTTGGATAAGCCACCTTGACGTATTGTTCCTGCTTGAAGATGTGTTTGTCCACCTCCATTGTAGATTCCTGGGTTATTTTGACCATATTGAACCCTATTTGGTACCCTCAATAATGCCCAACTCTTGAAATTTGGTCTTAAGGCCTTCAATAGCCTTAGTTTCGTTGTCAACTTGTATGAAACCTTGAACAATCTCATGGGTTGTGATTATTTGGTTGGAACCTTCAGTGATCTCTTTGTTGAAGCCTTCAATAGCTTCCTTATCGAGGTCATCAGTGACCTCTTGATTGAAGTTCTCAGTAACTTCCTGGGCAAAACCTTCAGTGGTTTCTTTTTCAGAATCCTCAGTGATCCCTCTGGCGAAGTCTTCAGCAACTTCGACCATCACAACGTCGCTGGCGAAGTCCTCAGTAGCTTTTACAATGTTGACCATGGATGGTTCAGAGTAATGTACATATGATACTAGGAGAGGATCAGAGTCTATCTTTATTTAATTCTTTGATTTATCAGCAAACCTGAGCCTTCCCTCCTTGATTGCGTTTTGAACAAGATCTCTGAAAAGAAAGCATTGAGAAGTTTTATGACCTAAAAAGTTATGGTATTTACAAAAACCTCTCTTTTTCCTTTGCTCTAAAGGAGGAATTTTAGCACCAGGGGGTATTATCATCTGGCCATCCTTAACTAACAAATCAAATATTTTGTCACACTTAGTGATGTTGAAGGTATAAGTTCTCTTAGGGAACCTATCACTTTTCTCTGAATTGACTGGATTTTTTCCATTCGACGGTGTTAAGACTTTGATAACGCGAAATCGTATATATATATTGACATATAATTCAACTAATATTTGACTGGTTTCAATCCGATTTCGGGTTTTTCCATGTTATTTGTCTGATATTTTGCAGGTATTTGAAGATCATGTCCAAACAAAGCAATATGAAGAAAAGAAGCAATTACAGATGAAATATGGACGAAAATCAGATGAAAACAACATGAAAAACAGCAGATGCGAATTTTGCTGCTGTGACGACCGTCACACATCCATGACGACCGTCACACGGGTGACGACCGTCACACACCATGACGACCGTCATGCAGGCAAAAATGCAGAACTTCATTGAACGTGCAAAAACCAGTTCCAAGTCCCAAAATAATGGACCACTACTTCCTATTTTCTCTGACCCCAAGTCCACCTTCTGCAAAATATAACCGTTAGTATTTCACCTCTACAAAAGGAGAAGGAGGGGAGCTGAGAAAGGGAGCCGCATTCAGATAACGAAGTGCTGCCCAAATATTTTCCAGAGCAAATTTAGTTTAAGTCTTGTTTTTGTTTTCTTTTCCTTTTTCCTGTATTCCATTTCTGCAATATTCATTTGTGCGCTCTATTGGCTTGAAGACACAATCCTGCCGACATCGTTGGGATTTGGCCAAAAGCCAATTGGGTACTTACAGGTTTTTATTATTTCGTTAATTGTAACTTTAATTCCCAGCAGTATGTATGTTCTAAATTTCTGCTTTTATTTACGCTTTACCTATTCCAAATCCATGTCTAGCTAAACCAGAGTAATCGGTATGTAATAATAATTCAGACGGGATTTGATAATAACCGGTTAAAACCTTTCTTTTTCAAAAGTTGTTTATGGCCTGAGTATTTAAACTTATTTCCTGAATAAACGTTCGTCGCGACAGCGAGAACTTATTTAAAAGTAGTTTTGCCACGACAGTGGGAAATTAATTAAGGTACGAACCAACAAGCGACAGCTGTGGCTAGGACCAGATAGTAAACACTAGGCATTTGTTTTAATAACAGCGAAAGCACTTTAAAATAGATTAGAACTTAGAGATTTCCAAAAAGAGATTTTAACCCCGAACGGGATAGCGACAGCATACGTTCCGCCTTAAAGTTGCGACCAGCGTTAACAACCATCGTGAGACGAAGGTCTTTAGATCACTATCTTCTTCTTAAATAAATTCTGAAAATATTTTATATACCGGTGACTTGTCAAATCCCCGAAGAACATAATTATTGCATATCGATTTGCGTAATTATACTTTAAGTAACGTTTTTAGTTCCCTTTAGTAATAGCAATTATTCCCTTAAACATCATCTACCTAGCTAAACATAGTAACTCCCGAGAACACTAGTTTGATTACGAGTCCCTGTGGGATCGATATCTTTTATTACTACGCGATAGACTGTGCACTTGCAGTTAAGTTGTATTAGACATAGAAAGTCGCGATCAGACTTTATAGGAATAAGGTGGACCTTGCTTTAGTTCAACAAGGTCAATTTTTATCTCGTCGAAAATAGGATCACTATACATTTCTTGTTCTTCTTCGTCAAATTCGTTATAGGAAACTCTTTCTTTTCTATTGCTCTTGCTCGCCTTGGCTTTCTCAGCCTGTAGATGTTCTACCTGTCGATCTTTGTCAGCTAACTGGGCCATGTCTCTTAGGTATTTTGTATCCAATTACTTCCTAATTGAGTAATCAAGGCCACCAGTGGCCATTTCGACCAGTTCATGCTCAGGCACTTGTGTGAAACATCTGACCTTAAGCAATCGAAACCTATTTAAGTAATCATCAATTATCCCAGAGAATTTCCTCTTAATGCTGGCCAATTCTTTCAGACTTATTTTTGACTGTCCCATATAGAATTGTTCATGGAACAAATTTTCCAGTTGAGTCCAATTATTAATCGAATTTGCTGGTAATGTGGTGAACCAAGTAAAGGCATTCTTGGTAAGTGAACTTGGGAAATATTTCATCCTTAGGTTCTCATTATTAGCAATTTCTCCCGCCTCTATCAAATATCTTGCCACATGTTCGACTGTGGACTCACTGGTAGCCCCAGAAAACTTACTAAATTTGGGGACTTTCCAACTAGGAGGTAATTTTGTTTGTAGAACATACTCTGACAATGGTGATGTATAAATTGGCCTATGAAGGCCAATATTCACCCCATTTCTTGCCATAATTCTTTTGACCATTGCTGTTAGGTCATTGTCTGTTGCCACATCCTCACGTTAAACCTGATTTATAACCTCATCAGTGTTTTAGTTTCTATTTACCATCACTACCCTAGGTTCCTTTAGAGTTGGTTGTTCAATTCTAGGAGGTTCGACTCTCACTCCTAGATCTACCATGTTTTCCTGAGGTCCATTTCGTTGGACTCGGTTAATAGTAGGGTCTACTTCCAAGACTAAACCTGGGTTTTCTCTTACCCATTCCATTTGAGGCTGTCGAGGAGGTTGAGGGACACCAAAGAAATCAGCAATGCGCATCATTTGTGCTGCCAATTGTTGGTTTGTTTGGGTAGTGTTTTGGATTAAGGGATTGAATATAACACCCATTTGTTGGGCAAGGATCTGGACCATTTCATGATTTCTTTCGTCCATTTGCTTCCTTATCACCGCTGTAGAATTATTAGTGATATTGAGCTTTTGAGTGGGAAATCCCGTCCCTAAGGGTTGACTAATTCGACCCAGATTATTAACGCCTAAACCAGATCCTTGTAATGGCTAAGTTGCATTCACCACTGGGTTTGAGAACATTGATGATGAATTATTTAAAATTTCCATCACCGATGTAGGCATGTCATAATGCTGCTCACTCCCTATTGGAGGTATTGAAAATCCAGGCATATAAGGCATGAATACATTAGTCCCCACTAGAGAGGGGGGGGGGGGGGTCACTGGTGGACACTGTATTCCCACATAAGATAAAATGGTCCATTTTGTGCAACCGACTGCACATGCGTCGTAGACATCATGGATTGCACTTGCTCCGACAGTGACGCTGGAACCGTAGTTCCCCCCTGTCAAAGACGAAGAGGGTGGTTCTTCATTTTTAGGTGGATTTTGATTATTTGGTGGATTTTGATTCACCATCCTTCTTACGTATATTCTCCTTGGTATCTCTTTGTTGTTTGTGGCTATTCTACCCCTCCTAAGTCTCATGCAACGAAGTTTTTAGAGATAGTAAAAATGAAGAGCTTATAAAAATAAATTTTCAAAATAGAAAAAATTATCTAAACAAAAGCACTGTCCCACTGGACGTGCCAATTTGTTTACCGTGAAAATTTGTAAACAATCGCTGATCTTTCAAAAATGGTTTACTTGTAGGATCAACCAGTGAATCTTTAGTACATAGCTATTGTTAAAATAATTTCTAGAAATGTCAACAACACATCGATAGTGCTCATGCTTTTGAAAGATTGTTTAAAGTTTTTAAAGATAAACTTGCAAAATCGTAAAGTTGTAATAAAGATAACTTCAAAGTAAAAGTGCAGTAAAGAGATAAATGGTTAATTGGAAATAAATTTCAATTGAAAATAAATGTGGTGTTTCACACGTACATTTCTCAATGAAAACTCTTTTATCACTTGACTTAGAACTTTTGAGTGATTTTTTGAGTATTTGTACAATAATGAATACACGAAATCCTAAACACTAAGACTCATATTTATAATATATTGAAGATAACTGTCTTCAATGAATATTCCTCCAAAAATTGACACGTTTTTCTCTACATGTCTTCATTTCGCCACATCTCTCTATGCGTCCTCTTTGAAAAATGGATAAGAACAAAAGACAATTATTATCCATATTTACTTCTGTCGAAGGAGAGCCACATACACCCTCCATCGAAGTTGTTGTCCAAACTTAGAAAATATTTCTAAGTATTTTTCAAGCATGTCCTTCTCATGAGGACTTCTTCAACCGGGATCCTTGCATATGCTCCTGTCGAATTTCAACAAAACTCAAGAAGTATTTGCTTCTTGCTTAGTATCCTTAAAAAAAAAGCCTGGCGCTGAAATTCCCAGCCAACACCACCACTGGTAAGTTTACAAGTTCCATTAGTTCTATGAAATTACCAAATTCCCCCATTTCAAAATTTCTACCATAACTACTCCTACCTCTCCTTTAGCCCCTAGATTTAGTTGTATTAAAATCACCCCCACCACCCATTCCCATGAATCTAATTAATTTTTAAAATTCAATAATTATGACCACAAAAGTCATTTACCTACTAGCTTACATGGAGAGTAAATATTCAAAAAATAAAAATTAATACTTTTTCATAAAGCATTTATTCCAATATATCCTTTTCTATTGAAGCTGAATACATGTACAATCGAATCTTGCCTCCATATATTTAAAATCCCTTCAGAAAGACGTTATGACTCCTTTGTAGACCACTCAAAATCCCTAGATCCCCACATGCTTGACACCATGAAATATTTCATTAGATGGACCTTTGAATCTTGAATACAACACATATCAGCCGTCCCTTTTATAAGAATTTGACTTATTTTTCTTTTTTTAAGAGAATCGCCATACCCTCTAATGTTGAAGATCCTAATATTCAAGGAAACTTAGTAATAATCTCCTTCATTGATTAATTTCTTATGTGATCAATGGTTTCTAATTAACGAAAAATACCTTCAAATACTTCATCATCATCATCCCTTCAATTCCCAGATCTTTGATAGTCTTCTACACTTTAGCCAGATCATCTTCAAATAAGCTCCAAAAACGTGAGTTTTCTTGATGAACGTTTGAATCATTTTTAGATTCACTGCCTAATATGGATCCCCCAGAATATCTTGATGATTGGTCCTCTAATTCAGACAAATAAGGGTTAATCTTTGAAATTAATTTCAGAAGATAAGTGGTTCTAGAATTATTCCTAGGAGGAATTAGGGATTAGAAGTATGATGGAATAGTGAGGATCTTGATGTTGTTGTAAATTTCATCCATAGGCTTTTTCTTTTTAGGCCTCATAAAATTTATTTAGCCTTTCAACTCAACTACGGAACAAGAAATTAGGTCTGAAGTCTCTACCTCATGGACCAACTCCCTATTATTCACATGCTCTAAAACCTTTTCACTAACCTCCCTAACATCACGCTCCATGTCATCTAACCTTCTCTTCATTTCTACTCACGGGCTCTTTGAAAAATGCATTGTTTAACCCCAGCATTTAATGTTTACTCTTTACTAGGTCTTTCATTGATCACCTTTTATGAGTCACCTCTTCCCAAGTAATGCTTTTCGCTGAATTCATCTAAATTTAAAAGAGTGTAAGCCTCCATCCCGTCCGCCTTTTACTCCTATGTAACAACAATCCCCTTTCCATATTTTCTTCTACTTTCATGCTCTAATTCAAAATTATACTGATACCAAAGCTTTCCACAACTTCTTCATCTTTCTCTTCTAATTCGTTTTCATCCCACATGCTTTCATCTTTGTCAGAACTACTTCCTTCGTAGTTTTCTCCTCTCATGGATTCTTTTGGTATAACAACTTTTTTCGGCTCATGCATATCCTCTACCAACTTGACTCTATAAATTTTATCATTGATTTCCACATTAAAAGTTTCATTTATTACCAAGATATACTTACTTCAGAACAAGATTCTAGTTACGTTCATGTTGACTTGTTCCCTTTCTTTCATCATTAGAACACACATACACCCCAACTGGACATATAATGAATTCAAATAACTTTGATCCCATGCACTACGCCAAAAATGATTTTTCGCAGCACAGCAAAGACAATGCTTTCTATAAAAGTGCTGCTAAAGATTAAAAAAGAAAGAGGAAAAAAGCGTTGGCTTTAGAAAGCACTTTCTTAAAAGCACTGCTAAAGGTTGTTCTTTTTGAATAGAATAGAAAGCTCTGCTAAATGGGAGGGGGGGATATGAAGTGCTCTCTAAAAGCGCTTCTATAGGGGGGAGATACGAAAGCGCTTTCTTAAAGCGCTGTTATAGGTTCTGCCTTAGGCAGACTTTAGAGAGCGCTTTCTTAAAGCGCTGCTAAAGGTGGGGGTTACGAAAATGCTTTTAAGGAGAAAGCGCTGCTATAAGGGGGTTTACAAAAGCGCTACTATAGGTCTTTAGTTTTTTTTAAAAAAATATTTTCATTTCAGACACAATATTATTTCTCTCTCTCTCTCTCTCTCTCTCTCTCTCTCTCTCTCTCTCTCTCTCTCTCTCTCTCGTGTACATATTCTTTCCATATCTCAACACAAAACCCCATTCCCTGCGTCTGTCTCTCCGCCTGCCATACTACGTCTGTCATACTCCCTCCGTCCATCTATCCGACCACGTCTCCCTCCGTCGTACTTCCTCCGTCTGACCACCGTATCCCTCCTTCTGCCCGATGACCACTTCCACCATTTTAAACAATTAGTGAAGTTGTTCAGTTAGATATGATATTGTTCTTCGCAGTCCATAGATACAGAGTCGCCAACACCACAACCTTTTTCTCAAGAAATTTCTCCTAAAGCTTCCACTAAATTTCTCCTATTATACATGAATGAATATATTTTTTATTTCTTGATTAGGAAAGAGGAGGAAAATAAGAACGGCCATCGCTATCGTTTTGGCATTTGTTGTAGCTGGCATAGTGGTTGTTGGTGGATGTATTTATTTTAAAAGGAGGAAGCTAAGATCTGAATATACGGCTGAAATTGAAGGTACATATACAAGTTAAATCTTCTCTTATGAATTTGAAACAAAAATTGTAATTTATGAACAAGTCTTTCTTGTTTGAGCACACACAAGACAAACCGTAAGATTTAAAATGTTTCTTGAGTTGTTTGTTGTTATTATCATGAGTGAAGTTGCGGTTAATTGGTGAATGCAATTAGTGAATCGAATATGAAGTTGGTTAGGTTGTTAGTTGAATGTGAGAAAGTTAGCTTGAGATGAGTCTCCAAGCTTGTTGTTTTGTTATTGATTGTGGAGGAAAATGATCAAAGAAAAACTTAATAGAAACTCTAGAGGTTATTATATAGTTTTGGAAAACAGAGCAAACCATGGTAACTGAATCTAAAATGAATATTAGAAAAATGTGAATGTTGGGAAATTATTTGAGAGTCGATCAGTCAAATTTGAAGATTTAAAATTCAAATCAAATGTCTCAAATTTCAAAAATGTATCCATATATATCAAAGCAAGGAGTAATGATAAGTCTTTATGAATTTATAGTATGAAAAATGATATAACTAGTTGTTGAAATGAGAGTTTGTTAAGATCTTATAAATGTTTGTTTTATTTTAAATTTGAGATAAATTTTGTTATGTTTTATTTTTAATCAATAGTCATGACAATACTAATAAGGATACAATTTCAATTTAAATTTTATGTTACACTCTATAGCTATCTTTTAATTATTGAAAAATGATGGGAACTTGAATTAAGTAACGAGAATGTTGTTATTGATGTTGTTAATGTTGATGTTGTTAATGTTGATGTTGTTGATGAAAACATGAACTAATTTTGTATGTTAATTTGTTATAGTGGTTACTTGTGAAGAGTAAGATTATGGTCATTTCCAAGAATATTACTGTGTAGTTCTAGAAGTTGCTAACATCTCTACAGTTGCTACAGGTAATCATTGTTGTTGTTTAACTTACTTAGTTTAGTTTAGCCTACTTAATTAGTATGGATAACAAATGGATGTCTTCTAATCGATTGTCCAAAGAGTACGAGAATGGGGTATCAAAATTCGTTAAGTTTGATGTTGAACATGTCAAAGACCCTAGTAGGATCGCATGTCCTTGCTTAGGTTGCTATTATGGGCGTCAGATTGATGCAATTCAGTTGGAATCGCTTAAAGAGGCATGGAATTGATCAAGTTATAAATGTTGGACATTACATGGTGAGATAAGTAACGAGAATATTGAACCGGGGATAATACGACTTATGCTTCAAACGACAATGGTACAGATACATACGACTATGATCGAGTCGAAGAGATTGCAAAAGCACTTGAAGAAGATCTTCAGGATTCTCCCAAAATGTTTGATAGGTTGGTAAGCGATGCAGAGAAACCGTTGTATAAAGGTTGCACTACTTTCACAAGATTGTCTGTGGTATTAAAGTTGTACAACTTAAAGGCGGGCAACGTATGGTCGGATAAAAGTTTCACATAGTTATTAGCTCTCATGAAAGAGATGCTTCCGGAGGATAATGTTCTTAAAAAAAATGTTGTGCTCTATTGGCATGAGCTATGATAAGATACATGCTTGTCCAAATGATTGCATTTTGTTTCGAAATGAATATGCATCATTAAACGAGTGTCCTAAATGCGGTGTATCTCGGTATAAGAAAAAATTATCCTCAACAAAAGTGTTATGGTATTTTCCTATAATTCCGAGATTTAGACGCATGTTTCGTAGTGAAAAAGATGCAAAACACTTGACTTGGCATGCAGATGATAGAGTTATAGATGGAAAGTATCGACATCTGGCAGATTCACCACAGTGGATGAAAATTGATAATGAGTATCCTGATTTTGGAGAAGAAGCGAGAAACCTTCGCTTGGCATTATCTAATGATGGAATGAACCTGCATGGTCTGCAAAGTATCTCACATTCCATATGGCCTATGGTTATTATGATTTATAACCTACCTCCATGGCTATGTATGAAGCGTAAGTGCATGATGTTATCTATGTTAATTTCTGGTCCTAAACAACCAGGGAATGACATAAACGTATAATTGACACCTTTAATCGAAGACTTAAAGAGTTTGTGGGAGAAAAGTGGAGAGGTTTATGATGGATATAGGAAAGAAATTTTTAATTTGAGGGCGATGTTGTTTGGCACAATTAATGATTTTCCAGCATACGAAAATCTACCGGGGTATAACATTAAAGGTCAATGTGTCTATCCTATTTGTGAAGAAAACATAGATTGGACGTGATTGGAATTTGGTCAGAAGAATGTCTTTCTTGGTCATCGTAGATTCTTAAATTATAATCATCACTACCGTGGGTAGAGAAAAGCATTCAATGGAAATTCAGAACAAGATAGAGCTCCACCTACATTGACAGGTGAACTGATTTTTGAAAAGGTGAAAGATGTGAGTACTAAGTTTGGCAAGACTTTTGCTCATATGCTTGTCACGCGTGGGTGGAAGAAGAGGTCAATATTTTTTGAATTGTCGTATTGGAAGTCGTTATATGTAAGACATTTTCTTGATGTTATGCATATTTAAAAAAATGTATTTGAAAGTATTATTGGTACGTTACTCAACATACAAGGAAAGTCTAAGGATGACCTTAAAGCAAGAAAGGACTTGGTAGCGATGGGAATAAGAAATGAATTAGGACCCTTGAAGAAAGGAAATCGAACATATCTACCACCTACTGCTTATACTTTATCTAGAAAGGAGAAAAAGATATTGTGTAAGTTTCTAAGTGAAGTTAAAGTTCCAGAAGGATACTCTTCAGATATTAGAAGACTTGTATCTATGAAAGACCTCTATTTAAAGAGTTTAAAGACACATGATTGCCATGTTATAATAGAATACTTTCTACCAATAGGTATACATTCTATTTTTCCAGAAAAAGTAAGAAGCTAATAGCTAAATTGTGTTTTTTATTCAGGTCAATTTGTAGTAAGGTGATCGATCCTGCGATCTTACCAACATTGAAAAAAAATAGTTATTACTTTGTGTGAGCTTGAAATGTATTTTCCTCCATCACTTTTTGACATAATGGTACATATAATTGTTCATCTTGTGAAAGAGACACAATTGTGTGGACCAGCTTATATGAGATGGATGTACCCTGTTAAGTGTTATATAAAAAAAATTGAAAGGGTATGTAAAAAACTAAAGTCGACCAGAGGGATGTATTGTTGAATGATACATTGTTGAAGAAGCGATTGAGTTTTGTACTGAATATTTGTCTAATGTCAATCCATTGGCCTCCCAAAATCTCATGTTGTTAAAAAAAAAGTAGGAAAACAGTTAATTGGAAATAAAGTTGTGACAGTTTCAAGGGCTGAATGGGAGCAAGTGCATTTGTGTGTTCTGCACAATGACATTGAGGTTGAGTCGTATGTTGAAATGCGCAAGGACGTTCTCCGAGGTTTAAATCTGAATAGAAATGAAAATTGGATATTACAAGAGCACAATCGAAGTTTTATACCATGGTTCAAGGATCATATATTTTCAAAGTTTTATTCTGATCCCGCTTCAATAACAGAAAGGTTGAGATGTTTAGCATATGGTCCACGTTTGCATGTGTTTTCTTATAGCGCATACGCAATTAATGGATACACATTTTATACCAAAGAACAAGATGATAAAAGTATAATGCAAAATAGTGGTGTCACCGTGCTAGCTGAAGCAATGCACATTTCAAGTGTGAAGGACTTAAACCCCAAATATGCAAATCTGTCATATTTTGGGGTTATCGAGCGCATTTGAATGTTTGATTATGAGAAGTTTCAGATTCCTATCTTTGGATGCAAGTGGGTTAAAAACAATAATGGCATACGAATGGATAAGTCAGGATTTTTGCAAGTGGATCTTAATAAGGTGGTGTACAAAGATGAGCCTTTTATTCTAGCCACGCAAGATAAACAAGTGTTCTATGTCACTAATCCGACAAGTACGAAGAAAAGAAAGAGATGTTAGTGATAAATGTACTTGTAAAATTATATATTATGTCATTCAATAAAATTATATATGTTTTTTTTATTTATGTTTTTCTTTTCATATATATTTGTCATTCATTTCATAAGTTTGTTTTTCTGAATTACAGGTATTATGGCTAGCAACGAGGAAAAATCACATGATACTTCTAAAAATGATGAAAACGAATTAGCACATGATGTGGAAGGAGATATTACCAGAGGAATAACGATTATGAAAGAAATCATTCGTGTGAGAGATAAAGGTATAAAATATGATGTGCATTGGAATGAAACAGACCAATTAATTGAGCCTAACGGTGCAATGTTGACAAGTTACATTGGGGCACTTGTTCGTTCGCAAATTTCAATCACTTGTGATAATTGGAGAATTCCATCGTTGAAACCCGCTAAAGAAAAAATATGGAGCGAGATACAGGTATCATATCTGATATTTTTTTTATAATTATGTTGATGGTTATGTCTTTAAATTACTTATACTGACATACTATATGTATGTTAATTTGTTTGCAGAGGTCATTTAATATTCATGACGACCGGAAAAAATATTTTCTTCAATTGGCCGGAAAAAGACTCAGAGGATTTCGAGCGTTTTTAACGAACAAGTTTCTTAAGGATTCTGATGGAAAATTTGTTGAATCAGAGCGTCCAAAGAAGTATGCTGATTTGCTTTCACTTGAAGAATGGGAAACATTTGTTGCCAAGCGAAGAACCAAGAATTCTATGTAATTCTAACTTATCATGAACAATGTATAATATATATACTTCTTCCACATGAGTTCTGATATGACTTAAACTTGTTTTTTTAAGCTGTGAGTGACATAGATCATCAACGAGCATCAAAACCCGCGTATCCATACAAAAAAGGGTGTTTGGGATATGCACGCTTACAAAAAAAAATAGTAAGTATATATAAATGCTTTAATATGATATAGTTAGAATACGAGAAAAGTGAAGCTTATTATCTGCCTTAATGTGTAGTTAGAAGAGGAGAAACGAGATGCAACATATCTTCAGGATCATGTTTTGTGGAAGGTTGCTCGTGTGGGTAGAGATGGAGTTGTTCAAGAAGATGTTCAACAAGTTTTTGAGCATGTGTAAGTATAACATTAGTTCTGTCATAAACTCAAAAGTTTAGTAACATATAATATATTTATGCTTTTCAATCCCCACTAATATTTATCTATATTTCAGGAGAGTCTATCCCAGTCTATAACTGCAGCTGAAGATGATAATTGCAGGAGCGTACTAAGTCGAGTGTTAAATGTTCTTGAGTATTCTGATCGTGTGAGGGGTAAGGGATTTGGTGTCACTCCAACAACATTGTATAAGCATCCAAAGAATAAAAATCCTCGTAATAAACAAGTGATGAAGTCGTTTGAAGAATTGAAAGCTCAAATTCGTGAATTTCAAAAGGACAAAGAGAGATACATGTCAGAAAGGCGCGGTTCAGAGTTTAAAGATACTAGTGACAAAGATAGTATCAATTGTAATTTTCAGCAGAAACTTCCTAAGGTAACTATATATATTACATTGAAATTAATTTTGCACAATTTTCTTAATTGACATATATACACATTAATCATATTCATTATTGGTTTAGGGAATTTCAACTTGTCCGCTTTATTTATCGTCACCGACTTATCGCATGGTTGGCAAGGGAAAAGTGCATAACACTTTAGGAGACTTACTTCACCATAAACCGCTCCCTACTGGATTTTTGAAAGTATCGATTGATATTGATTTAGAGGGGGGGTGTTATTGCCTATACCAGACGATGTTTCAGATGCAACATTGGTGGGAGGCTCAATAGGATCATATGTTGCATGGCCTTCAAATCTCATTTTCATAGATGATGAGGTATGTTGAACACCATTATGAACTTTTTAGTATTCAAATGTTTTACGAACCATACATGTAAGTTATTCTTACATTTACTTACCATTTATTTACATGATGATCTTAGACTCCTACAAAATCTAAATCAAAAGATAAGGGGATTGTGCGGGAAACCGAGTCAGCTGCATCAAAAAAAAGGTACATTAATTGATATATATGCATAGAAAATGTCAATTATATCCTTCGATTTCAATAGCTTTATGATCTTATACATTAATTACCTAAATTATATGATTTTTAGATTCATGCTCAAGAGTTGCAACAAGTCAGCAAGGGTAAGATGCCTGAATCTAGCAAGGTGTCCAACAAAAAAAAAGGCCGAGCCTAAAAAAACATATGTTCCTCTATTTAGGTTGTGCCTTGAAACATACGTAGGAACAACAAATGTGATGGAAGGTGGCATTCGTGAAATACCTATGGAGGAAGGTATTTTCGGGTTTGCTTATACCGAAACAATTGCTAAAGAGGATTTGGATCAGATTTTCCAACATTCTGAATTAGGCATCGGTGTTATGCATTCATACATCAGGTACTCTGATCAATTTTAATTAAATAATTAAACAATTTATTTGCTCATTTCAATGAATATATTCTAATGTTGATTATGTTTTTATTTAACGTTCTTGTATGACAAGTTGTTGGTCCCAAATCAATTGACAGAAAGATTCTCATTCTTATCTTCTAGCTGTATCAACGCACGGTTAATTGATCACACTCCAGATGTAGTCAGAGATTACTTAGTCCAAGCATTTATAGCCACAGATACATAAAAGTTATATTTTTTGCCATATAATACTGGCCATGGGTTAGATTTCATTCTAATTTCATTTATTATAATTATTCGTTTTTTGACATTCTATATAACATTTTCATCTAAACTTTTGTCTTATTTTACATTGGACACTGGTTGTTTGTTGTGATTAATCCGATAAAAGAAATAGTGTATTATCTGGATTCATTGGATGGTGATCAAACAAAATATCTAAATATGAAGAAGATGGTTGATACGTAAGTGATGCGATTGTTCTGAATAATCATCTTTATTTATTATGTGAGATTGTTCTAAATATTCGTTTATATTATGTTAAAGCTATACAAATATTTCGATCACACAGACAAGCAAGAGTACCAAAGAGTAAGGCTAACAACATTAGATGGATTAGAGTGCAACTATATTTTCACAATTTTGATTGTTATAGTGATTCTACTTGATAAAACTAGTTAAACTATATATCCTGATATATATTCGTTTTTTTTCATGTGCAGTGTCCTCGTCAGCGCAATGATATTGATTGCGGTTATTTTGTATTGAGGTTTATGAAGGAAATTATTCATTTGGGTCAAATAGAGATTCCAAACATGGTATGAATTTATAAGTTATATGATTTATTTTAACATTTAATCGATATTTTATCTGATAATTAGTTTTTAACTAAATCATGCATATTATGTTATATTATGTAGTACTTTGATGAATTCAAGTGTGGTACTTACTCGAAAGATAAATTGGAAGAAATTAAGGAGGAATGGTGTCAATGCATTCTTGAGATGAGAATTATATAAGGTATATATATTGTCTTTCTGTCTTTTGATCAGAGTTTATGGTCTTTAGAAATTTGTGTTGTTGAGATGTTATGTACATACTACTAGATAATTATAGTTCTGGAAGTCGTATATAGTTTTGGAATTTATTGATATACTTCTAGAAGTTGTTGTGAGGATCCGGAAATATGGAATTTGTAATTATATGTATAGTGAATATATTTGTTAAGTTATTGGTTTTGGAATATATTTTAGAATTATAGATCGTTTATGTTGAATTATAATATATATATATATATATATATATATATATATATATATATATATATATATATATATATATATATATATATATATATATATATATATATATATATATATATATATATATATATATATATATATATATATATATATATATATATATATATATATATGTATTTATGTATGTATGTATGTATGTATGTATGTATGTATGTATGTATGTATGTATGTATGTTGAAATAAATGCTTATGTTGAATTACAGTGATTATAAGCAGGTTTATGTGTTGAATTGTTATGGTATATATAAGACCTAAGTGTTGAAATAAAGGTTTGTGTTGAATATAATTGTTATAAGCAGGTTTATGTGATAAATTATAAAGAATTGTGCAACAACATTCAACAAAAAACACTTCATAAAAATATGCACAATAGACAGCGCTTTTACCAAAAAACGCTAGGAAAAAAGTGATTTTTAAAAGAAAAAAAATTCAATGACGTGTAGAAAAGGCAACACTTTTCTTGAAAAAGCGCTGATAAAAGTTGGGGGGGGAGGGGGAAGAGAGCGTTTCTAAAAGCGCTGCTAAAAGGGGGGAAAAGAGACCGTTTTTTTTTATAAGAAAAACGCTGCTAAATGTCTTCAGCAAATATATTTTAGAGAGTGCTTTTAAAAGCGCTGCTAAAAGGGAGGTGTTGCAGTAGAAATAGGATACCAAACTTTTAATTAGTTTGAATCGCAATTTTTAATTCACAACCGCTCTTTGATTTATCCGAAGGAAAAGGTCAAAAGAGAGAAAACCTATTTTTGCATCGGAAACACAATGCGGGGAGAGACCTAGGTAAGGGGTTGGTTAAGCTTAGGGAAGGTAATAGCACCCTAAACTTCTGTAGTACTCTACAAGAACCTTTTGTTTATTGTATGCCTTTTATTTTTATTTATTATCTGCTTTAATATATATATTGAGCTAAAGGATAGAGTGACATAAAAACCTAAGAGTTATTCCTAAGTTTACTCGGCAAGACGTCGCATCTTGTGCCTACATATCCTGGATAGGGAATAGAATCAGAGTAATCGTAGTTCCCCTTAAAAGGGAGGTCAGAAACGTCTTGACTGTGGTCAAGGTTTCAATGGGGAATAAACGTATCTTAAGGACACGCTTATGCGGAGTTTTGAAACTCCTATTTCTACATTGAATTTGTTAAATGAAATTATGGTTAAATTAGGGATTCCACGACGGGAAACCCTAAAACAGAGTACAGCGACTCTTTGACCTAATGCTAGGGTAAAGGGCGTTTTCGTCCACGGCGGGACACCTAGGCTATTAGGGTTTTGAAATGGTCAAAGGTTAGGGTTATTGACTCGACGATCAAACTGCTAGACCTAATTCCTTCGGAGGGTGATTAACGGTAAAAAAACATGCAAACAACAAATATTATCATACGGAAGAATTAAAGTACGAAAGATAATGAAAGCGGTAAAAGAAAGCATCGCGACGATCACTCGCGTAAATTACAAATCGCAAAATGCAAAAATAAATAACTGCGACGATAGCCTCACATAAATTACAACCCAAAGAATGTAAAAATAATAACAAAATAAAAGCGACGATATCCTCGCATAAATTACAACCATAAAAATAAATGTGAAAAAAATAAAGGATTAGCAGCCACGACCAAAATGAAAGCCAATAAAAGTCAGATGCTAATTAACGGGAATGTTGGGAATTTTTATTTTAGACTTTTAGGTTAGAAATTAGAATGAAAGAGTTTGTAAGTAACTGAAAATAATTTTAAGTCTAGTGTTGAAAAATGTTAGTATTAATTTATTTAAAAAGTTTTAAAATAAAAAAAAGGTTTTAATTTTAAAAAGGGTTTTGATTTTTGAAACACAAAGGTTTTCATCTTCAAAAAGGAGTTTTAGTTTAAGAAAGATTTTAATTTTAAAAAAGGTTTTACTATAAAAAAAGTTTTAATAACAAAAAAAAGTTTTTAATTTTAAAAAAGGTTTTACTATAAAAAAAAAGTTTTAATAATAAAAAGAAGGTTTTAGTAATAAATTAAAATATAACGTGATTACTAATTACTGCTTTTAAAATATAATAATAACAAGATAATATGATAATATAATAATAAAGGGAGTGGGGATAGGTGGATGGTTGTTCTGAGAATTTGTTGATGATGCTTAATGAAGGAAGGTGATGATGATTCTTGTTGATCTTCTGAACCTTCTCTTCCTCAAAACTCCTCCTCAGCTCTTTCGGTCTCTTTTCCTTTTCTTCTTCCTCCCCCTTTCTCAAATGCAACTCATGCTTATATAGGTAACAAATTAGGGTTAACTCTAACCTAATGCCCACTTTAAAGCCCAACTTAAATAATTAGTCAAAGCTAAATGAAATTTAAACAAACTAAAACAAACTTTTTAAATAAAATACGAAAATAATAATTAAATAATAAAAAACTATTTTTGTTATTTTTTTTTATGAAAATAGCAAAGTTAGAATAAAAATAAAAGAAACAAAACAAAAAGTGAAAAAGGTGAGATTCGAACTCTTGACCTCTCACACTCACAACTCCTTACACATGGTCTCTTGCCAATTGTGCTATTTTATTGATTTAAAATAAAGTGGCATTAGAAACCCTGTAAACTAAAAGAGCACACCACATGATATTTTCCTGCAACAATCAAACAACTGCACAACCCTTTAGTGGTTAGTTTAAACGCAATGCAAAATGAAATGGGATGCAAGATGAAACGACTAATCTTAGGACAAAATTTGGGGTATTACAGGAGGGGAGAAAAGAGAGCACTTTTAATGAAAAAGCGCTGCTAAATGTCTTAAGAAAATATACTTTAGAGAGCGCTTCTAAAACACTGCTAAAAGGGGTGAAGAGAGCGCTTTTCTATAAAAGCGATGCTAAATGGGGGTCTATAGCAGCGCTTTTTACTTAAAAAAAAAGCGTTGTCTTTACCTACAGTAGCGCCACTTTAGGCAGCGCTGCTAAAGGTCTTTTTTGACATAGTGATGCATGACAAAGTCTTCAGTATCACCTCAACCATGTTAATATTTCATTATCTGCATCTTCTAGCGACCAATGATGAATTTCAGATAACCATTTTCCAATCCATTCGCTTGCCTCATTTACCCACACTTTTATCTCCCTCGCTTCAGTTTCCTCTAAAAGACACAAATTTTCTCCTACTGAGATGTGAAATAACCCTCGATGTGAAACACTTTTTGAATGTTGTAAGTCATACCTACATTTTCCACCTCCCCAACGTAAGCCTTTTCGAACCTATGCATGTCCTTTTCTTCAATATTGAACTGTGAATGTGCAAACTTTGATTTTTTTTTCCCTTTAGTCTCTAGCGTGGTTGCATCTAATTTACTTTCCTCTATTGTTGGATTTTTTTTTGTTGCTTATTGGTACTTCCTCTATTGCTTTCTCTTTGTAATCTATCTCTCTGACCACTTGAGCATAATATTTCTTAATGCTTTTCGCGTCTATTTAGTGATATCTACCATAGTTCCTTTGTTGATGGGAGAACAACTAGTGACTTCCACTCAAACCTTCTCTTGCTCTTCATGATGGCGCTGCTTAATTGGCTGGTCGACTGGTCGACCTCCCTACCTCGTTGGAACCGTAACACATTCACATAAATCTTCTTAAACTTAATGAAAATGTTGCCCAATTTGACTGGAAACAATTTTTTGTTTAAAACCTTTTTGAACCTTACAAAACCATATATTTTTCCTCTTTTGTCTCTCTTGGACCGATTCACAACTTCTACAATCAATCCATACTTTTTGAATACCTCATACATCTCCTTAGCATCATGGGAATCGGGAATTTCAATTAAAAAAAATAATGTAGATATGTGTTCCCCTTTCAATCAATTCCTTTACCTTTTCTTGAGTCCAGTGCAACCCATGCTTAGTCTTAAGGTTAAAATCCCATATATGTTACTTTCTTCCAACCCCCCAATTCCTCAACCCCATTCTTTTCTCTAGTTGACATTGCTTTTAGAAGATCACTTATGAATTCACAATAAAGATTAAATTAACTTCATTTAACTTTTTTATAGACTAAAAATAACTTCTATTTTTAATGGACTAAATTGAGTCTAGAAAATTCTTTTAAAGAAAAAAAAAAGGTGAAATATTTATGATGATCCTTTATATTTGGCATTTGTAACAATTAACTTTTTTTTCAAAACCATTTTTTAAGTCACTATAATATATATATATATATATATATATATATATATATATATATATATATATATATATATATATATATATATATATATATATATATATATATATATATATATATATATATATATATATATATATATATATATATATATATATATATATATATATATATATATATATATATATATATATATATATATATATATATATATATATATATATATATATATATATATATATATATATATATATATATATATATATATATATATATATATATATATATATATATATATATATATATATATATAAAAGTTCAATATTTGTAAAACAACGAGTTCTTTAAATTATTATTGTGTTGTATATAGTAATTATTTTTTCAACAAAATACTAATAGAAGAATGTTTCAAAACAAAAACAACTAAAGAGACCAATTAATTACAAAAACAACACATAAAGGATCGCAAGAAGCATTTGATATATATTTTATTAATATACTGACTCAATAACTATTAGATCATATTGATTTTTTAATAATTCTTCTTTTACTACTAGATCGTACTCATATTTTGTTAGTATACTCAATCAATAACTATTTGAAAGCAAATTTGAAATATCTGATTCTCCATTTATGGTTCGGATAAAGAAAACAAGATGTAAGTAAAGAGAAAACGGGATCGCACTAAACAGTTATTTGCAAAGAGAGTGAGCTCAACAACGAAGAAGAGAGAGGGTCCTGAGTCTGTGGTGAGAAATAGTTGGAAGAGGGAACCACGGTTACTAGGATGGCATAAATGAAGTGTCTTTACTGAGAACAAGACAGACTTCATCAATGAAAGTATCAACATCAGCGATCATGAGAATGTCCTCTTCAATGATGGGTTCAATGATAGCGATCAAGGTGCAATGGTTCACTGGTGGCGATTAGAGGCACTAAGGAGTAAACAAATAGAAAAATAATTGGTCAACAAGCAAATAATAGAACTGATCAAAGATTCTGTAAAGTTGATCAAACTAAAAGCTTTTATTTTATCAACGTCCCATATACAATCATAAACATATATGTCTTTTCTAGGTTTTTTTGGGGTCTCAAAATCATCATAGATAATAATATATATTTGTGTTTCATGCACAACTAAGGAGATAGACGATAAATCATGAGAAGAGCATCCATGAAGTATAGTTAGTACTCAGATTATCAAAGGGGTTCATTCCATCAATGTCAAGTCTAAACCTAAAGAAACTTGGCGCATGACCAAAATCCAGAAACAACGAATCAATTTTTCTTCCATAGTAAAGAATCCGCCACATGACAAATTTTTCCATCACTTTTTCTTTCATCTCCATTTCATCTAATATTCTTTGTGTCGTTCACATTATAAAACAATCTCTTGAACCTTGGAATTATTGGGAGATACCATAACACTTTGGCATGAGGACATTTCTTACTAACATCGTCATCATCATTACCATTGTTGTCTTTCACCTTGTAGTGCAACTCACACATTTTGGGCATCAATTCAATTTTTCATACTCTTTACTGTATAATTTGCAATAATTATGAAATGCATGTATTTTGATATACTTCAAATCCATTGAACACTATCTTTTTGATCTCATAACTATAGTCCAACAAATTGTTACCTTCTGGAAGCATTTGTTTAGCAACTCTAGCAATTATGTGAAACTATTATCCATCCACCCACTTTTTGCCTTCATATTAAACAATTTTATCACGTAAGACAATCGTGTAAAATCGATCACTACTAAAAAGTTTGTGTTTAGTGACCGAATTAGAAATCAAAAAAGTCTAAAAATCGGTCATTATAACATTTAACGTTCAATACCAAATTTTGAGGCTTTTGGGTGTCCACTAAACTATTTGATTTTTGTTGTATAAATTTACATTTGAAATGTATATATTATTAATGAAATAGAACTTTCAAATATTATTTAAAAAGATTCTTACACAAGGCTCTGTCAGACACCACCATTTTTGGACTTATGACTTATAACTTATGGCTTATAGCTTATGGATTATAACTCACATGATAGTAAAAGACCTGTTTGATAACAATCTTTTCATCTCGAGTTTATAACTTATTTACTAGCTTATAGCTTATTTTACAAACGCTAGTTTAAATAGAATTTTAGTTTATAGCTTATAGCTTATCATTTTTCTACCATTTTTGCTTTTATTATTTTAACTAAAATCTACCACTGTCCTTTATAATTTATTTTATTTTAAATAAATCAATTATATATTAAATGTCTTTTATGTCATTTTAATTTATCAACTAATTAAACCGCTAATTTTATCAAACACTTCAATTAACTTATCAGTTATAAGTCATCAGCCATCAGCTATAAGTTATAAACTATCAGTCATCAGCCATCAGTCATAAACTATAAACTATCCGTTAACTTATCAATTAACCGCTATTTTTACTAAACAGAGCTTAATTGTCATTAAAATTATATTTTATCTAAATTAATAAATTTGTATGAGTTAATTATTTATATGAATATATGTTTTATTTGTTAAAACAATAAAAATGTAAAATGTTTACTAAAAAATTATAAATAAATAAATAAAATGAGAAAATTGAGAGGTAAGTAACTTAATAATTAAAAAAATCAAAAAAATATTAGTGATCGAAATTTTGGTCACTGAATTTTTTTTATGAATTAATTTATATAAAAATGATTATTTGAAATTGAAAATTATGGTTACAAAATATCAGTCGCTAATTCGGTGATTAATTTTATTTTGTGACCGATTTAGTTACTTTTAAAATTTTACTAACATGATGTCTAATTTTGGTGGCTAATTCGGTCACTAGAGTGACCAGAATTTTTCGGTCACTAAAAATGATTTTTCTAATAGTGTGTGCACGCCTTATATGATGACGCATCCTTGTCACTATATAGAGTATCATAAATATGAGCTTTTCTAAAATAATCTTCTCCAATATCATATATCATGGCCGATTATCACATCTCCATCAACTTCATGTCTTTGTTACGTCACAGTATGGTTTTTATCTATTTCACCATGCCACGTCCATGTTGTATAATTTTTAATATTTCAATCACAACATAAATGATGAAATATTTCTTTCTTTTCAATTTTTTTAATAATCTCGCATATAACACAATGTCAATAAAAGATTTCATTATTGTCAGAAATTTATTTTTCCACAAAAATAAGAAATTCAAGAACTCTTTTCTCATACATCAGATCTAATATATCCGAATTCATCTAACTAAGATCCATAAAACATTATGAAATTTATATCAAATACTTCTAAAATCATCTAACAATACAACACAACAACATTCTCAATACAACAACTTACTAATTCACTTTTTGACAATATAATATATATATATATATATATATATATATATATATATATATATATATATATATATATATATATATATATATATATATATATATATATATATATATATATATATATATATATATATATATATATATATATATATATATAACAATAATACAACAACAATATTGTCAACAACACAATAAAAATATCAATACAACAACAAAATAACAAAAAAAAAAAACAATGAAACAGTACAAAAACAATATATAACATTTTCAACGCCACAAAAATATTTTTAATGTCACTCAATCACAACAAGCAGGATTATGAATTTCGAGATTTTGTTTTTAGTCAAGATCACATAATCAACATAAACAGGCAGGATTGTGAATTCCGAGGTTTTGTTTTTAACAAACAATGAATGATCTAAGGAAGCTTGTTTGTAGACATGATGAATAAGAAAATATGTTAAATTATCATACCATTTCTTACTAGCCAGTTTTAAGACCATATTGAGATTTGATCAACCTGCATACTTGGTTGGACTTATAGGGTGTAACACTGAGGGGAATTATCATATATATACATCTTCATCTAACTCACCATGTAAAAAGGAATTATTGATGCAAGGGTTATGACAAGTCTGATTGTAGTGAAATTTGCAACAGGTGAATATGTGGCAGAGTAATCCAATCCTTCTATCTGATTTTAGTATTTGTAAACTAGTCTTGCCACGAGTCTTTCAATGCTCCCATCTGAATTGTGCTTAATTTTATAACTTCATATGCAACCTATTAGTTTAATGTTGGGTGGAAGGTTTGTGTGGTAATTGAAAGACTAATATGATCATGAGAAAGGGATAATTGAGAATATGAGAGATAATTAGATAAAGCATAAATAGTACTTGATGAGGATTAGTTTTGGTGCATCTTTAAAACAAGCATATATAATGGTCCCACACAACTTGGTTAAAATCAAAATCTCAAGAACTTGAATGAATCCATCAATAAAAGTAACTTGTTCTTGATGCTAAGTGCTCGTTGCATGGAACGGGACCATGACAGATAACTGGAGGTGTTAGTTTCACCAAGCTTAGACCTTCACTTGGACGAATGCAGTGAATGGAGTCAATATCAGCATTAGAAACATGAATTGGAGGTTGATTTGCACGAAGAGGCAAGTTCAATAGATCGAAAACAATGCACAATCAAACAAGGATGAAGAAGATGTGCAAGAAAAAGGAAGATTCAATGTAAGAATTTGTGAAGATTGCATACATGTTTCTTAGTTTAATTATTCATCAATCGTCAATATATACATAGAGATGAAGGTCTACCATAACCAGCTTATTGCACCTTTATTGGATTGTAGCTTCTACAACATGTAATGTAGACTAATTAGCAAACTGAAATGGACATTTAAGTACATTTAACTGATTTTCATTTTCTCTAATTTCTTAATTGTTTTCGTTTTTGTTATAGTGAATAGAACAAAATGTAATTGGGACTTTTGATAAAGATTGTGGGCATATACTCATATAGTGATAATAATTTGGATATATAAAATATGAGTATACAATTTGCCTATATGAACAAATGTTCAACTGATTTAGACAATTGAAAAATGTTAACTAAACCAAAATTGGCTTTGTTAACTTTATACCAGTATTTAATATATAATAAAAGTAAAGAAGATTAAATAAAATTACACTGTGTTATTAGATTACAGTGATGTGCATAAGTTTTCATCCCCTCCTAATTAAATGAAAGTTGAAGAAGTTTAAGGCCAATCAAATTCCACACACACCCTGGATTCAAATTCCAAAGGATTATCATCAATCAGCGTTTCCTCATCTTGCAAAGTTTTTCTCTGAGCAGCAGCAGGAGCCGATGAAGAAGAAAGAGAAGATGGAGGATATGTGGCTAACAGAGCAGTAGCATCCCACTCGTGGATCCAAAGAAGGTCTGAAAATAAAAGTATCAGCGAAGCCATTGCAAGATTAATTGTATGATGATGAATTTGAAGTTTATGGTTAAGATGAAAATTCTGAAAGTTATATATAATGGAAATGAGTTGAGTAAAGTGGTCATAGATTATGATTTTCTGTTAGCTGATGCTGCTGTTTTTTGTTGCGGTCGCCGTTGTTTTTTACTATGCATGTTGTCGCCATCTGTATTGTCTAGGGATATTGAAAACCACGTTTAGGGAACGTGAATTCTATTTGCCCAACCAATCCCTTATTAATTTTATGCACGGCACACCCAATTAATTTAGGAGATTGTTTTAAGGAAAACTTTTAAATTGAAATTTTCTAAAATATACTTTGTATAAAAAAAATTCTTAAAAAAGTTAAAAAGAATTTTTAAGTAAGAGAATAAATTCATTGGATAATTTCTCATAAAAATTATTTCAAATATTTTATTCTTCTACTATTTTTTTTTATATTTTTTTTTGTGAAGAACTCAAGTTTACAATGTTGATGTCGAACTAATGGAGATTGTGTGATTGTTGGCGTTTTGATGTTCTGGTGTGATACCGGGGTATATATGCAAACACTTTGAAGTTGAAGTCAGTGACTATTAAATGTGAGAAATATTTTAAGTTTAGAAAGTGTGTACCTTAGTGTTCATAGGTTAAGTTTATATAGACTTGAAGTAGGCGTATTAGACTTAGATCAAGAAAAAGCGCATATTGGAATAGTAGTCTCTCAAATCTTTGACTGATAGAGTCTTGCGTTTGTAGATTAACGTTCTCTTGTTGGGACCGTTTTCTGTTTAAAAGGTTATATTGATGATTGATTCGAGGACCGTGTTGTCTTATCAACATAGTTGTTTTGACATTGCAGATGATGCATAAATCTTTAAGGTTGCGCTTTGATCCTAATTTTTCTTTTGTGTCTTCAGATTTATCAACACTCTATCATCTCTTGGGAAGAAATTGTCAGCCAAAAGTGTAAATATTCTCTTCCCAAACCTAAGGAGTAGTCCTCCGATTGAGGTGTATACGATGGCATAGTCTGACAACCCGGTGCCTAGCCGAGAAATGAGATTACTAAAGAGTACATGGATTCTCACTTAACCAAGTGTAAGAGCTTAGAGGGTGAATTAATCAATACATATATAAATTTATTAGTTGAAAGGTTGTTAAATGATATGATGTGTTTAATCGGTTAACTTGGTCGGATGTGAATTTGTCTTGGTGAAATGTGTAACTCATGTGACTTCACATAAAGGCATTGAAGGTTTTTCTATCATCTCTAGTGACAACTTCATTTTTGCATCTCACCACCATTATAATTGTATGCATTGATAGATATGTTTTTTTTTTTGTTGCAAAAATGAGGAGGATAACCATGTCTCCTGAAATACACATCTATGATATGACCAAGTCCATAACAATGAGTGCAAAATTTAGTATCCTTCTTGTAACCTTATAACGAGTAAATGTGTGAAATTTACCACGATCTTGCATCATAAGAATTTATCAGAGTATTTAACTCTTTAGCATTAACAAAATCATTAACTTTATGAAGTAAAGCAATATCGTTACTCTTCTCTTGAAGTACCATCGATTAAATCTTGTTAATTAAAGGTAAAAGTTCCATCAAAACAACTTGAGTTTCAATAACAGAAAAACCATTATTCAAACCTGTTAAGAGCTGAATGATTTGATATTCAAGGCGAAAATCTCTTATAGAGCACATTGATTCACATCTACATTGCTGAATACAAGTACAAACTGAAATTGGTTTGTGTAAAATAAGTTCCCATATAGACCACACAACTCAGTAAAATAACCAAGGACATATTTAGAACTTTGTTTGAGATTATTGATATTAGCACATAGATTTGAGATACAGATTTAATCAACTTTGATAAAGTGTTCCTTGATATCAATCCAAACATCTTAAGCATTTTTCAAAAAGACAATGGTTTGAGTGATTAATGTTAAGTGCTCGTTTCATGAAACATGACAATTATAGATAATTGGAACCGTTCGATTGAGGTGTTAGTGTCACCGAGCTAGAACCTTCACTTAGAAGAATCACTACTACAAAAAAACACATTTAACCTCCGATGTGAAGTTGATTTAACCTCAGTTGCAAAGACGAGGTAATGAATGGCGTCATAAAAAATCCCCACTATACCCCCCGATTTTAGAATAACCGAGGGGATAGTTGAAATGGTCATTGGTTCGATCTTTAACAATAACTTTTTAATATTTTCAAAACTAATGCCACATACCTCTCGGTTTATGACCAAAATTGAGGGAAAAGATAAATTCTTTTTTTATAAATACTCAATCCATTGTTTACACATAAGACTATTAAATTAACTTCTTTACAAACTATATTGTTTATACATAATATTATATTGTTTACATAGAATATAAAAGTAAAAATATATAACAAATTTTGAATCTGATTCATTGTCATCACTGTCGGTGAAGAATAAATGATGGATCCTCGTTTCATTAAATCTTGGAGAAGATCAAATGATGAATATTTCATGCATCTGTTTCTGATATAAAAGAAAAAATGATTGGATAAATCAAATAAATTATTTAAGAACACAAACATTGAATCCAAATAATTTCTACTCTTACAATCCAACATAGAGAACTTTTTCAAACTTCTTTAAGTTTCAAAGTTTTAATTTCAAATGTTCCATTATCAATTTTTGGTATTCAGAATGATTTTATAATATATTTTAGGTTTTATTTTCATCACTAATGGCAGTGTTTTGATCGTTGATACTCATTAAATAGACGACAAAAATGTGTTTAAGGACAGTGAAAAATTCAATAAACAAGTTTATATTTCCCCTCGGCTATGAAACAAAACCGAAGTAAAATGTGTTTATTTTTAAATAAAAAATAAAATATGTTTCATCCCACGCGTCATATGCCTCTCAGTTTCTATTTAAAACCAAGGGGAGTAAGCTTTTTAATTAAATTTTTTACACACAATATACATTGTTTAAATAAATTCAGAATTTGACAAATCTGATTCATCATTTTTGATGTTATTCTTGAAGAACAACAAATCTTTGTTGTTATCCAAATTTTGTTGTATATCCTTTGTGTGCATTCTTTTCAAGTTCAATGGGTTGCATGTATTCAATTTCTGATAAGTTATATGTTCCAACCATGGGAAATTTTTTTCCGTTCCATCCCAGAGATTTGTTCCAAGATTTCATTATCTTGAGCAAATGATTTTATGGAAAAAAATTTCACAAGAAAGAGAACATGATATATGATGGTGGATGTAGAGAGTTTCTTGTAGATTGATGTGTTGACAATATCTTGAGTATTGTTACTTTATGAATGTAGGGCATAGTGTTTTTCTTTTTTAATTAAAAAATAAATTAAAATAAGGACTTTTCCCTCGATTTTATAAAAAGTCGGAGGTAATATATTATTTCCAAAAATTGTTGAATGATAAAAAATTGAAAGTAACATGTCTTGTTTCATTTTCAACTATTTTATCATTCAGCATTTTTTATGCTGCAATTGCTTGCAATTGACAACATGTTTAGGAATAAATTTCTCAATATTGTCAACCAAGGAAAACAATAAATTATGGAGTATTTTTTTATTGAGAACATATGAAGGTTATTCCAAAAATACAACAACAACATTAACACCATTATGTGAGATAGATTCCAAGGGCAGAAAAAAAATGTTTTGTTCAAGATAGAAGAACAACATACAACACAAAACATTGAAGATTTTTTCTGTCTTGTAATCCATTCCAAAGAATGTTGTGCATAAGTTTGTAGCGGCTACATATAAGTTAGGTTTAAGATAAAATCTAATTAACTAGTGCTTTTACTACTACAAAAAATCCTCTCACAATGGTTGGAAAAGGGATACCACCACACCTGACCAGTCGTTGTGAGGAAAAAGGTGGTTGTATGTATGCTTATTTCCATCACTCGCATCTACCGTTGTGATAAACTAGGAAGCACGCTACCTATTACACGATTATATTAAATAACCTTTGTGATGCTCTTTTTCACCACTCGCGTCTGACCGTTGTGATAAACTAGGTAGCGTGTTACAATTCGCCAAGTGTAGAGACAATTATGTTGCTTCTTCTGATGCTGAGACCTTTAGCTTCACAGTTTACGCTAGACATCACTTAGCAAGTGATCTTTAGATTCCGCATCACCAGAATTTAACAATTCAGCTTCTCTCAAGTGTGCCTTTGTATATTAGATTTTGTATCTAATATTTATAAGTGTTTGAACCTGCATACAAGAAACACACATAAAATAAAATCATTGTTCTTTAAATACTTTATTATCATCAAAACCCAAGGAATATATGTCATGAACAAATCTTGTTCTAACAATCTCTCCTTTTTTTATGATGACAAACATAAGTATTTAATAGAACAATGTTGGGAAGTTATGATTTTCTTTGCAACATCAGAGTATGTTTGTGTCAATTCGGCAGTCTGTGTCAATCCAGTAGCAAGCTCCTCAATTTTTACTCTCTTTGTCACACGAAACGCTATTGAACGAGCAAAACCCAAAAAGGCAAACACAAAACCCGTTATTCCACTCATAGTTACCACTAGCAGATTTTCTGCATCCATACCATAAAGAGGTCACGAGGATTGCTACCAAGTTTCAACAAGATGATTGACATCCAATCTATAAAATAAACTTATTCTAACCTTTTAAGTCAAATGAGTTTTGTGACGTGGCCTGCTTCTCCTTTGATACAACATCTATAGTCTTGTCAACATTTATAGTCTGGATAAACATAAAAACAGATGTATTCATTTGTTATTTGTTGCAAAAAATTTATTATTTTGTAACCTCGTCATTTATATATGATTACTTGCCTCATCTTTAACTAGAGTCAATGTAGGGTTCATAGAATTCCCATATGCTTTAGAAGAGGTGATATCTTTAGCTTTAGATCTTGATTCTCCGGTAGATGTGTAACCACTTATTTGTGATCTCAGAAACAAAATCTCAAATGATGATTTGTGATAATTATTACATCTCATCATCATACAGTATCTAAGATAGCATCGATAAACTTTGTTGTCGAATAAGATGTTTTATCACATTCAATCACCCTCCCCTTGTCGCTCGAAAGGGTTACTATTTGTTTACAACATTGCACTTTACCACTAAGAACCAACTGCGTGCACATAACTATTCTAGTTGAGTCACAGTAAAATGCAAAGTAAAACCAAATACCCGATTGAAATTTAATAACAAGAGTCCTATGATTATATAATAAGTAGGAATCCTTTAAAGTCTTCGGGTCTTGCCACGACCCTTTACCAGATCTCATATAATAACCATGATCTTCACAAGTGCAACTACCACCTAGAAATTTTGGCAGTTCACTAAGAGCTTATAGCAGGTCATAATTTTCAAATAACAGTATAAGTAGATTGAAAAATAATGCCAATAGCAAAACTAAATGTTAAGTTACCTCGCATCTATAATCTCGAGTAATTTACTTTAGAACTTGTTTCCAAGAACCTAACAAAAGGTTCAAGTTTCAATTCGTCTTAATCTCAAGTGATCTTATAAAAATCTGATACATGAAAAAATGACTGAGGTAATGAACACATACATGAGTATTTGAAGTAGTTTTAGTATCAAGAAATTTTTCACTGTGTTCCAGAGAAGCTTAAAACCAGGACCAACATTGATGATAAACATTTAGCAAAGTGTCTGCAGTGTCAAAAATGAATTCATACTTGTATACTTGTCACTGATAAAGAGGGCCACAATTGCAACCTTTACTGTTTCTATGTTCAAATTTCAGAGCCATCTGGAATATGACAAAATAAAAATCAACTCAAAATGCCATATCAGTCTCAAATCATAAGGCAACAAACCATATGTAAAATCAGAAACTAACGTCCACAGTTCCAGGAGCATTAACACACTCACGAAGGCCAACAAAAACCTTTCAAATCCACCTTTACCAAGTTTCCTTTATGTTGGAATTCAACCACGATCTATGGTGAATTATTCTAAATCTTGATCTCAAGATTGTTATGTAATGACAATGAACAAAAACAAGAACACGTTTAAAGAAGATGAATATGAACTGCAGAGTAACTCTCTGCCCAAACCCGTGGAATTTTATTATCACTTTGCAACTGTAAAGCCGTGATTATCAAACTTGATTATTACAATGATAACGGTTCCTTCCTATTTATAGATTTAGGTTAACTTACATCTCAAGCTAAAGGCCAAACTATAAAAGCACAAAAATATCTAATCTAATCTAATCTTTCTAGATCAAATCTTCTCTTTCTAAATCAAATCGAATCTTTCTAAAATAATGAATTAAATATTTAACACATCACCTAATGCATTGTGTCTAAACTATCTACATTCATCATAGAGCTTAACTTCTTGAACACTTCGACTAGCACTCCCTTCGTCATGATGTTTGCAACCTGATTCTCATTTCTACAGTGTTTTAAGTTCATATTCCCTTCTACTACCTGTTCTTGAAGATAATGGAACCTCATTTGATGTGCTTTCTTCGACCATGTGCTATTAGATTTTTCGCCAAGTTTATAGCTAACATGTTGTCGATCTTTATGGTAATTACTCCATGACTCTTCGTTGTGATCTCTTCGACCAAGTTCACCATCCAGGTTGCTTGATATGCAGAAAGAGAAGAAGCTATATATTCAGTTTCACATGATGACAATGCCACTACTGGATGCTTTCTCGAACTCCAAGTAACTGGTGTACCACTTAACATAAACACATAGCCAGTTGTAGATTTTCTATCCTCAACATCAGTATACCAACTTGAGTCAGTGTATTTCACTAACTTGCATTCTTTTTCCTTCATCAGCTGCAGAAAACAAAATGTCGTAGTCAAGAGTCCCTTTCAGATACCTCAGTATCCTCTTCGTTGCTTCTAGGTGTGATACCTTTGGCTTCTGCATGAATCTACTTACCATACCCATACTGTATGCTAAGTCAGGCCTTATGTGACAAAGGTATCGAAGTAACCCAATAAGACTTCTATATTAGGTTAGGTCGACATCATATTCATTTAAATCCTTCGGCAGTTGCAATATGGTCTCAACTGGAGTCGAAGTTGGGTTGCAATCTTGCATCTCAAGTCTCTTGACGATTTCGCTTGCTTATCTTCTTTGGTGCTTCATCAAACCTCTATTGCGCTTGTAGAATTCGATTCCAAGGAAATATGAGAGATTTCCTAAGTCTGACATTTCAAACTCCTCACTTAGGTCATGTTTGAAATCTTCGATCTCTTTCTTGCAGCTTCCTGTTATCAACATAAAGACATAGTATAAGCAATTCACTATTTCTTCTCCTTACATATACTCTATGCTCAGTTTTGCACTTCAAAAATTTCTTCTCCCTTAGAAAGCTGTCTGTTTTCTTATTCTAAGCTCTTGCAGCTTACTTAAGTGTATACAGGGCTTTATGCAACATGTACACCTTTCTTTCTTCAACTTGTTTCATAAACCTAGCTGGTTGTGCAACATAAACTTCTTCGTCTAAGAGGCCATTCAAGAATGCATATTTCACATCCATTTGACATGTGTGTCAATTGTTCATGTTTGCTATACCAACAACTAACCTGATTATTTCGATCCTAGCAACATGTACAAACACTTCGTCAAAGTCTATTCTTCTTTCTAAAGAAATCCTTTCGCTACAAGTCTCGCCTTGTGTCGAGTTACCTCTCCTTTAGGATTCACTTTCACCTTGTAAACCCATTTCACATCAATTTCCTTATTTCCTTGAGGCAATTCGACAAGTGACCAAGTGTTGTTGACTTTGATGGACTCTAACTCCTCATTCATAACTTTCACCCACTTCGAATCCTTTAATACCTCAGTTGCATTAACTGGTTTGACATTTGTATAGAAAGCATATTGTAACAACTCACACTCTTCATCGACCACACCATTTGATGTAAGAGCACATTCTTTCAACCTTGCAGGAATGTGTCTTGTTCGTTGAGGTCTGCTTGGGCTTGCTTCACGTCTATCTTCTTCTTGTCGAACTTCTCTTTCAAATTCATTGGTTGGTTCTTCACAAGAAATTCTCACTAAATCCTTCTTGACATTCTCAGTCCAATCCCATTCTTTAAGCTCATCTATGATTACATCCTTGCTGATCACTACTTGCTTATTCACTGGGCCAAGCAAATTGTAACCTCCAGTCGAATGATATCCTATCAAGATTATCTGATTCAACTTGTCATCAAGATTTCTTCTCAATTAATCTAGAACATGTTAATGCGCTATAAATCCAAACACCTTCAAGTGACTGAGACTAGGCTTGACACCAGACCAACATTCTTTTGGTGTGATTCCTTCAAGCTTCTTCGTCGGGCATCTGTTTAATATGTATGTTTCTGTCGAAACCGCTTCTCCCCATAATTCTTTGGGTAGATACTTTCCATTCAACATACTTCTCACCATGTTCATGATGGTTATGTTCTTTCTTATGCAATTCCATTTTGATGTGGAGTGTAGGGTGGAACCACCTCATGCATAGTCCCTTTTATTTCCACATAATGCATCAAACTCTTTCGACACATACTCTTCACCATCATCAGTCCTCAAAATGTTTAGCTTTCGACCACTATGTTTTTCGACTATAGATTTGAATCCGGAAAATACCTCGATCACGTCATTTTTCTTCTTGATGAGGTAGGTCCATAATTTTTGATTGTAATCATCTACGAACGTGACAAAGTATCTGTTACCTCCAATCGAATCCACCTAGATAGGACCACATACATCAGAGTATATGACTTCAAGAATTTCCTTCGACCTACTTCCTACATCCTTGATGAAGTTATTCATGTGTTGTTTTGACTGAATACACTCTTCACAGACTTTACATGGAAAGTCGATCTAGGTAATCCTAAAGCCATATTTCTTCTCTTTAGCTCTTTGATGTCATTGAAGTTGAGATTCCCTAGTCAAAAATGCCATAACCACTCATCTCTGCAGGCTGCAGTTGCTAGACACTTGTGCTCCATCACATTGAGTTCAATCTTGAAGGTCATATTCTGAGACATTGGAGCCTTCAAGATCAACCTACCACCTGCGTCGAGAACTCTCATCATCTTGTCTTCTACAACTATCTTGTAATTCTTTTCAATAAGTTGTCTTATACTGAGCAGGTTACTTTTCATGTCTGGTATGTATACCACATTGGAAACTATTGATTTCTTGCCATCCTTCCTCACGATCTGAACATCACCAACACCTTCAGCTGCTAGAGTGTTGTCATTTTTAAACTTCACCATGTTCTTCGACTAGGGCTTCATGTTAAAAAACCAATATTTCCTTCCAATCATGTGTGATGAGCATCCTAAGTCCAAGTACCATTGATCCTGAAATCTTTCTTCATCTCTTGTTGTAACCATCAACAACATCTCTTATTCTTCATGTTTCGTCAGATTTGCATCAGTTTCTTTATTCTTTCTCTTTTCTCGACAATCACTAAAATAGTGATGATACTTCAGACAATTGAAACACTGAATGTGGCTTTTGTCAGGCTTTCGATCATCACCCATTCCTCTACCTGCAACACCGCCTCTTTGGTTGCCTTGGTTCTAGAGTTTTCTCTGATTCAACTAGTTTCCTTCATGCTGATTTTGAGCATTCGAAATGGTGTAGCCTCCTCTACTTTTGTGGCCATTCCGACTTCCTTTCTTTTTTTTTTCTTTTTTTGACTGCGCTTGCAAAGCCGTATCACTCTTTAACTTTTCTGTAGCTCTTTCAGCCATCATTTGTTCATGAGATTCAAGTGTCCCTTGAAGCTCTTCCTTTGTCAATACTGATAAGTATTTTGACTCTTCTACGGCTACTACCACGTGGTCGAATTTTGGAGTCAATGGCCTCAAGATCTTTGACACAAATGTCCTTGATGTCAATATTTCTCCACATACCTTGATTTGATTCACCAGCTTTGTAAATCTGGTAAAGAAATCTGTTATACTTGCATTGTCTTCCATCTGAAGCAATTCATAAGTCCTTTTGTGAGTTTGTAACCCCACCTCTTTCACCTTCTCTGCGCCTCCAAACGATTTTTCAAGAATCTCCCAAGCTTCTTTTGCTGATTCTACATCACTAACCTTTTCAAAGTTATTTGGATCAACACATTGATGGATTGTAAAGAGGACTTTGTAATCTTTCTTCTTCAATTTTTTATATGCTCCTTTCTCCTTATCTGCCATAGTTTCTGCAAGTGGTGATAATCCCTCCTTCACAAGATCCCAAAGATCTTAGTAACAGAAAACCACCTTAATCTGCTTGCACCAATTCTCATCATTATCTTTCTTGAGAATTGGAAGATTTGTTGGAAAGTGACCGTCCGGGTGATTCATGCCATCACAGTTGATCTTCCCTTGAATCAAAACCGGAGCTCTAGATACCAGATGTTAGAGTTCAACCACGACCTATGGTGAATTATTCTCAATTTTAATCTCAAGATTGTTATGTAATGACAATGAACAAAAATAAGAACACATTTAAAGAAGATGAGTATGAACTGCAGAGTAACTCTCTGTCCACAACTGTGGAATTTTATTATCACTTTGCAACTGTAAAACCGTGATTATCAGACTTGATTATTACAATAATAAGGGTTCCTCCCTATTTATAAATTTAGGCTAACTTGCATCTCAAGCTAAAGTCCAAACTATAAAAACCCAAAAATATCTAATCTAATCTTTCTAAATCAAATATGATCTTTCTAAATCAAATCTAATCTTTCTAAAATAATGAATTACATATTTAACACTTTTTACCTTGTAGTGAGGTGATCCTTCTATTTGGACCTTAAATATTAAAATTATAAACTCATTAAGTTTTAAAATCCATTAGTCTTTATAAACACTAACAAAGTATCATAATCAAAAAACACAATCACCAACACAATAACATCAAGAAAAAAAGTATTAATAATTTTATCTATACCCAATGCCACAAATATCTTAATTTCCACCATAATACATTAATCCAAGGATCACAAGAATAATTAATCCTAACTCATTACTGAAGTTAAATTCAAAAGAAAAATCATAAACAAAACATACAAAAACTTTACACCCTAGCCCAATGTTTTAAAGTTAAATTCAAATATGAAATAAGAAACAAAACATACATAAATAGTAATCCCTAACGTACTATTATTAAAGGTGGTGCTTTAGGACCAAGAACTACAATGGGGACCAAGAACGATGACGGAGGATTGAGAACAGGAGCGATAAATGTGGATCGAAAATGGAACCAAGGAGCCGAATCGAGGACTAGATGACAAAAGTGGATCGAGACTGGAAAGGCGGGAACAGATAGAGACTGGAAAGGCAAAGACGGACGAGATTGAAAGTCGGAGGAGAATCGAAACCAAACAACGGAGGCAATGTAGAATCGAGCAAATGAGTGAGTCTAGAATGGAGTGACAAAGCAAATCTATAACAGAACATCGACGATAGATCCCAAATAGGAATGAGAACGGCAATGAAAGAAAACGAAAAACTGAAAAAAAAAATAAAATAGGTTTTATGATTAAAATTAAGTTTTAATTTTTAATTAATAATTTAGTAGAGTTAAGTTTTGTGTTTTTTTAGTGAAAATAATAATTTTATATTTTATATTAAAATATTATTTGTTCAGAATACAAAATTGTCAAATTATTTTTAATGAAATAAGATATGACTCTAGAAAAAAGTAATATAGGTGTAGGTAAAAGTTATATTTAGCGACAAAAATCATGACATCACTAAATATGAGTGTGACAATATATCATTATTTTTGTAGTGACAAAACTGAACTGTATTTATAAAAATAAAATAAAATTATTGGTCTTGGATTGAGTAATTGATATACTCTCTCCGTCTTATATTATAAACAAGTTTTACTTTTTTTAGATATATTGAATAATTAATATATTTGATTTATATATAAATTAAATCTTATTCAATACATCTAAAAAATAAAATTTATTTATAATATGAGATGAAAGGAAATCAAATACATTAATTATTTAATATATTTAAGAAAATAAAATTTGTTTATAATATAAAAGGAATGAATATAAATTTTGAGCATCATTATCATTGTCAATCTTAAATATATATATAATCATTCAATTTGATTTGGCAAATCAATCATCTTTTAAGATTTCAAATCATGGATTACATTTGTATTAAAAGAGTAAAGTACATAATTAAGGGAATGAAATAATTTGGAAACAGTATTATTGTGTTGGTTACATGATGAGCTCTCTTCTCTAGTATTAACTTGATTTTCTAACACACATCTATGATATGGTCAAGTCTATTATAATGAGTGCCAAATCGAGTATCCTTATTGTAACCATTATAAGAATTTATCAGACTATTTTATCTTTCTGCACTAACATTAGAGTCAACTTTAGAATTTAAAGCAATATTGGTACTCTTCTCACCAAACAAAATCCACACATACCCTGGATTCAAATTCCAATGGATTATCATCAATCACCGTTTCCTCATCTTTTAAAGTTTTTCTCTGAGCAGCAGCAGGAGCCGATGAAGAAGAAAGAGAAGATGGAGGATATGTGGCTAATAGAGCTGTAGCATCCCACTCGTGGATCCAAAGAAGGTCTGAAAATAAAAGTATCAGCGAAGCCATTGCAAGATTAACTGAATGATGAATTTGAAGTTTATGGTTAACATGAAAATTTTCAAAGTTATATATATAATGGAAATGAGTTGAGTAAAGTGGTCACAGATTATGATTTTCTGTTAGCTGATACTGCTGTTTTTTGTTGCGGTCGCCGCTGTTTTTTACTGTGCATGTTGTCGCCATCTGTGTTGTCTAGGGATTTGAAAACCACGTTTAGGGAATGTGAATTCTATTTGCCCAACCAATACCTTATTAGTTTTATGCACGGCACCCACTAAATTTAAAGATTATTTTAAGGACCAAATGTCTAATAAAAAATTTAAAATTGAAATTTTCTAAAATATACTTTGTATTACATTTTGATCTTACCTGATTAGATGGAAATCACGGGCTGCTCACGTACTGTTGGACGGCTACCTGTTCACCGGTGATGAGGAGGAGAAGGGGGGTGTACCTGCAAGACGCAAGACACTCCGATGTCAAAGTAAGGAATTTGGTAGAGTGAAAGCAAAGTACAGAAATGTGGTAAGAAGTGAATTACCTGACCCTCTTGTGGAAGAGGTTATTTATAGAGAGACCTCAGCGCTGGGCCAACAGTCACTTGTGTTGGGCTGGATGGCCAGGCCCAACCCAGGTGACTGTTAGGGCTTACGTGGCGTAGTGAAGACCAGGACGTGGTCTTCGCCCTAATCCAACTGTCCCGTGGTCTCCGAAAAATGAGTTTGACCTGCTCCTTCGGAGGTGCCCGTTGGGGGATGACGTGTCCCCGCTGAGGGGAGCACGTGGAGAACATGCGCATGGCACGTTGTTCTCCCCGCGGAGGGGAGCACACGAGGGTGGGGGAGAGACACATTGTCCTGCTCGACGACATGGGGATTCTGCCCGCGGAGGGCTGTTCTGCCCGACGAGGGGAGAGCGCCGAGGGCACCTTGAGGCACGCCGTCCTATTCGGCGGGAGCATAACCTGCCTATCGAGGGGGTCGCGTGCCCGGTCAGCCTAATTAAGTCATACTGGGCCTTGTCTGTGCATCATTGGGCTGGGCCGCGAGGCGAGGCCGTGCCCAGGCTAGAACACATTTTTTCTAAAAATAATTAAAAAGAAACTTTAAAATAAAAAGAATAATTATTTTGGTAATTTCTCATAAAAATTATCTCAAATATTTTATCATTCTATTTTTTTATAGTAGCAAGATACTCGTGTCTTCGCACGAATAAATTTATTTAATACGGTATAAAATATATTTAGATAAACATGTAAATTTGAAATGAAAAAAAGAATTTGAAGCAAAATAGAAAATTTTCACATTTAAAAATAAATAATTCATCTATACAATTGTTGGTTAAAGTAAAATAGATATTTTCCTGATAGTGATCCATGAAATTGAAAGTTAGTGGTATACACCATTATTGAGTGATATTCAATTTGATATAATACAAAAAAAAATTAGATACACATGTCAATTTATAATGTGTTAATTATAAAATGAACAATTATCATATAAACTCAATTGTATTAAATAATCATATATAAAAAGAGAATGTCTCTCAAATAAAGACAATTGTTGATTAAAATAAAATAGATATTGTCCTCATAGGGACCCGTGAAATAGAAAGTTAGTCGTGTGCATTGTTATTGAGTACTATCCAATCTGATAAAGAAGTAACTATTGAACTAATGGAATTGAAATGATTATGGACAATTCACTTCGTTTCTCTCTCGGTGTCCCAATGTTGTAACATTTGATGCACTTCCGCTCATTAGATTTTGTACGTCTCTCTCTCTCTCCCCGCTTCAAAAATTTCTTCATCATCTTCTCACTTTGCTCTGAACTCTAAGACCATCTCCAACGGTGGTTCTTCAAATTGGTTTGCCAACTTGGCATTGAAATTGTCAACAAAAAGTTGTTCCAGCTGGTGAACGTTCCTTGCATAAGCAACGGTTCTTCATTTTTTTTATTATTAAAATAATTATTTAATTTGTTGGTTTTATTTATTTTTTAACTTTTTTTATTTATTATAAATATAAGTTTGTTGCAAAAATTTATAACAATCCTATTTTCTCTCACTTTTATTTACTCTTTAATTTTAAATTTCTCTCTCACAATTTCATCATTTTATTCATAAATTATTATTTTCAATTTTATGTTTAATTTTAATTTTATGTTTAGTTTATATTTATAATAATTAAAATTTAAATATTTAAATTATAATTTTAAATAAAATAAATTTAATATAAATAATATATTTAAGTAAAGTAGTGGGACCCAATATGGGTTCTTTGAAGTTGCACCATTTGAGTGAAAATTGAATAAGTTATTTTAGAAGAGTGGGTCCCACAAAGAACCTAAAAATGGGTTGCACCATTGGAGGTGCTCTAACTTGTATTTCATCTTCATTATGTCAACTTTCTTCATTATTTTCTCTCTGATTATATCCTCTCTTTTCATTTCGGTGGCGGATCTGTTGTTTTGTGGGGTGAGTTAAGTCGGAGTTGAAACGCAAACGACGATACTTGCATTTTTTGGTGAATGATTCGGAGTCGGTGTTAGTTGTCGGCGGTGATTATTCTAAAACAGGATCAGATTCAAATTTCTTTTTTTATTTGCTCTATTAATATGTTTGAGATTTGATGGATTTAGAGACTTTCCATTAAGAATGTTTTTTTGGTGTTAGTTGAAAAAGTTGTTGTTAATGTCTGATGTTATTTATATGTGCAGTTTTTTTACAAGAATTTATTATATATGGAGATTTTAGGGTTTCCAAAATAGTTATAAAATTATGAAGAAGAAACCTCAAAAAATGTAAATTATTTTGATTTGGAATTTGATTCATCTCTACTTGAAGTATGTTATATTTTGACTCATCTCCGCAGGTTGAACCCAAAACATTAATATGTGAACTTTATATACTCTTCATAACTTTTTTTATTTGCCTCTGTAATTTGCTTCATATGTACCTGTGTAAGTTGAACAAACACCACCACTATTGCAATACTTTGGAACTCTGTTAACCAAGGGTAAACTGAATGATTTTGAGTATCAGGATATTGTTGGTTGAAGTTTATAAAATCTAATATTGTAATTGTATGCAGGAGCCAAATTACGAAGAGACCCTGAATCATGATACAGCTGCTATGCTCAGAGATAACCCAAACATGTTTGAATCTAATGTAAGGAGGGCAAAGCCTGATGGGTATGTGGGTAAAACCTTTTCCCCACGCTGTATGTAAACCATGTCCGAAAACATCCAAGCCACATTTCAAATATATTATCAATGCTTTGATGGTCTCTAGTTTGTAAAATTTATTTATCAAACTTGCATTTTGCTTTCGTCTTTCGGTGTGTTATTTTTGTGTGGTGGGAGCATCGGGTTCCTTAGATCACCAAACGCATCTAAAAGCTAAAAAAAGTGGAGGAATGTTAAATGTATCTTTTGTGCAATGTTGACGTATTATTCTAAACAATAAAAAAGGATTTAGCGGTCAATATTTGTATTTCTCTGTATTTTATGTTGATTTTTTGCATATTCCTTTCATTCCCAAATCCAAAGCATACAGCTTGTGATCATTGATTTAGTACGCTTAAATTCATTATAAGTAGAGATGCTACATTAATCATGATTTCAATTATTCAATACTTAACTATAGAAAAAAAATAATAACTGCAATTTTGTAGGTATTGATGCTTTTAATTGTTGCATCTGCTTCAGTTGTTACAACTATTATGTACTTAACACATAATGGAAGTCAAGATGCTAATTGGAATGTTGTTTTTCATGTGAGATATTTTACTATATAGAGAGTGACATTTATTTCGTCGGTGTTTAGACAATTTTCTCTTTAAGAAAATGGACATGTGTTGTTGTGCAATAAAACTTCTTAACCGATATAATCACCCAACGTCCACAATGAAGACTGTTTCACAACATCTATCAGGAGGTATAATAAAACATACTTATTAGTTCTTACATTATTTAGAATGTTGGTATTCGATTTTCAATTTTATAGTAACCTTGTACAACATGCATGATCTACTAAGTTGAAAAGAACAATCCCATTTTTGATTGCTTTACAATGCTCACCAAATCATATCATACTGGTTAATTTACATGTTTAATGTTCATTGTATTGATTTTATGCAGTAGTTTCGACCTTAGAATGTGAATTTGATAGAGGAAAAACCATTGGCTACATATACTCAGTCCCCTTTGCAGACGCAGGTATCCCACTAGGTTTACGTTGAGGCTACATATAAGTTGCGATACTTGATAACACAACTAAATGGGGGTTGTAATTGTGATTGCAATACTTCTGCAAATACCTCAAACATTTAAATTGCAAACAAAATTGCACTTGCAGACCATAATTTAGAACTATCTATAGTTATATTCAAGTATCATATTATACATGTGTTATTTGAATAAGTTCCAGGTTTAGGATTTACTTATCATTACAAGTTATATACTTATGATATAAGTGATTTTGCTTACAGTTATGTGGAGCCTTGGAGTTACTCGATTTCAAATATTTTCTAGAGGGAAAAGTAAAAATCATCTCTGAATTAAAAAAGAAAGGTCCAACAACAATGCTTGGGGATGGTTTAAATGAGGCACCTGCTGGTCTTGGTTTTCTCCAATTCTGCAACCTTAATAAATTCAGAGCAACTTGAAGTTCTAATAATTTATTTTAATCTCTAAAATATACCACTAATTGAATTAATGCATCGATTCCCTTAGGCTAATAACTTTGGACTTGCTTCATATGTTGTTGGAGGAAAGATGGTGTGTACAAAACTGTCAACTGTTTTTGGAGTGAGCAATAACACACCAGTAAAGTTGCTTCCTTGTGATTGAATTTGAAGGTTTACCTTTTTTTTTCATCGTAACACGTTTTTTTTACAAATATAGATTGTTATGAATCTTGTTGTGAATTAGGACAAAACTCAATATCAATTTGCGAGGCAAAGAACAATAGCAACCAAAATAAATGGTCTCCAGCAATAATAATCCGTACACAGATAATATAACATAATAAGGAAAGAAAAAACTGAAGATTTATTTAACCAGTTCGATCAAACGATCTACTCTAGGAGAGAGAGCAGCTCTCCAATTCATTATACTCAGAAAGTTGTTACAAGAGATTACAGATGAGTTACAAGAAAATAGCCTCCGCCTTCAGGTTCCCAAGAACAACCTTATTTTCTACCAAGTGTTTCCCTACCTCTCCAACTCTCAATATATAAATCTACCCAAGTGTTTCCCTACCTCTCCAACTCTCAATATATAGATCACTCAAACCCAAGGTGTAATCTAAGGTTTTCTTTGTGCATAGCTGAAACTCTATGTTATACCTTTAAACTCTTAGTCTCCCTTGTTGGTGAAAACTCTAAGATTGTCACACACCAAACATATAAGAGATACATATTTATAATAGAAAATAACCAACAAATAAATCTCAAAATCACATGGATCCGAAAATAGTATTCACCGTACAGACGCCACTATTCATCCGTACAGATAACATTATTCACCGTACGGACGACACTATTTACGGATCGATTTTTTTCCTTTCTTTTCTCGATTTTTCATCTGGTTTTCGCGGTAAATGCAATCTCCAAAAAATATTTTCTTCCTCTTCATCAACAAATGTTTTAAGGCACATTCACAACATACATGATCATGATTCTTTCTAAAACGAAAGGGTCTAATAATAGTGACGAATTGTTTTAGGTTCAAGTTCAGGTTCTGTTGTGTGTGATTCTCACTATATTTTTTTAAAGTTTTGCAACCTCAATAGTTTCAGAGCAACTCAAAGTTTTAATGATGTGGCAAGTTTGTGCATTCCGATCTATTTCTGATCATGATTGTGGCTTTGTCAACCTCAAACCCATTTTATTTTGTTAGACTTGTCTTAATTTTAGTCAAGATGTTGAATAAGGTATCTATCATGTTTTGGCACACATATGGTTAGAGTCTAAGCTTTCTTCATTTATAACAATTATGGACTCATTTTGGTGAAGATTGTTGTGGAAATAGGTTGAGGGGTGTGAAACAACTTGCTTCTACTGGTGATGATTTTGAGTGGTAATGCTTATCCCTCTGAATAGCATGCAGCAACCATCAATGTTAGTTAACTTCCTCTTCACCAAATATTTGTTCTCATATTCATCAAATAGTGATGATGATCTCTAACATTTTTCTTTAGCAATACATTATGCATGATTAATAAATTGGTAAATGATGTTTTAAACATGTGGTGCAGACTCGTACGGACTTTTGCTGTGGTTCTATTTTTAAAAACAAAGGTAACAAAGATGTTTATATTAGCATATTGTTGGTATATTGATTTACTCACCAACTCTAGTTAGATCTCATGGGAATATTTGAACATGTGATGTAACTATAATAATATTAATTCTTGCTACTTGGTAATAATGCTTCTCAGCCAATTACTTTTAGTGCCACTTACTACCATTAGGTCAAGCTATATTCATAGTAGAGTGTTCACATTCTTTGCAAACACCATAACACTTTTGTAGTTCTATACATAAATACATAATATGTTGAACCTTATGCAAATAAAATATCGATTATTGAAAACAAATTTTGAAGAAATGATATAGTATCATTTTCTTAAAACACCAAATTAAAATAATTATAGCGGAAAAATGAAGTTACTTATCAAAATATTAAATAATAATATGAACAAATTTACTATAGGTTCAATTTTTAAATTATAGCATTAAATGTATTAGAAAAAAAATTATTCTTATTGTTATTAATATTTTTGATAATGTTGATCATCTCTAGAAAACAAATTTTGAACAAATCATAACTTATCGTTTTCTTAAAATACCAAATTAAAATAATTATAACGGGAACATGAAGTTATTGATTAAAATATTAAATATTAATAGGAACAAATATAATATTGATTCAATTTTTAAATTACAATTAAATTATTTTATTAAATGTATTTTTATTGTCATTAATATTTTTTTATGATGTTGATCAGAAAACAAATTTTGAACAAATCATTACTTATCAATGTCTTAAATGACCAAATTGAAATAAGAATAACGGTAAAATGAAGTTATTGATCAAAATATTAAATAATAACATGAACAAATGTACTATTAATTCAATTTTTAAATACATTTAAATTATAAAATTAAATGTATTCAAAAATATGTACTTTTATTGTCATTAATATTTTTGATGATGTTGATCAATTATAGAAACCAAATTTTGAACCAATCATAACTTATCATTTTCTTAAAACACCAAATTAAATAATTATAAAGGAAACATGAAGTTACTCATCAAAATATTGAATAATAATATGAACAAATTTACTATTGATTCAATTTTTAAATACACTTAAATTATAGAATTAAATTTATTCGAAAATATGTATTTTTATTGTCATTAATAATTTTGATGATGTTGATCTACTATAGACTTTTTTTTTAATAAATCATATATTAGGTTCAACTCGTTAGGTTCATCTCATTAGGTTCAACTCACATGACTCACGGACTTAAAAACTATTTTTTTAAATATATATATATATATATATATATATATATATATATATATATATATATATATATATATATATATATATATATATATATATATATATATATATATATATATATATATATATATATATATATATATATATATATATATATATATATATATATATATATATATATATATATATATATATATATATATATATATATATATATATATATATATATATTTAGTATATTTGACATTTTAAATAAATATATTTTTTAAAAATAAAATATTAAAATAAAATAAAAGTTATCATATTGAAATTTAACTTTATCATCGAAATCTACTAATTCAAAACCTACACAACTTTCAATAGATACATTTGACAGTCTAATTCAAAAACTACTAAATTGAAGATTAAATTTGTCTAAGATTTGGAGTAAATATTTAAACCTAATCGTAAAAACAATATAATTCTTCTCAAATGTAATCGAGTTGACTCATGAACCTAACGAGTCGAACTATGTATAGTTCAAGTTCAGCTCATTTAGTTAACGAACTTAATTTTTTGCTCATACTTAACTCATTTGGTTCATGAACCTAGTTCAACGATTTAATTGTCGAATCGAATTCCGAACTATTTTCGAGTTGGTTCGGTTCATTGTCAGCCCTATGAATACATGAAGTTACTGATCAAAATACTGAATAATAATATGAACAAATTTACTATTGATTCAATTTTCAAAAATTATTTAATATTTACTTTAATAAAAAAATTTAACCATGTTATGATTATTTAATTTTTTTTCTTTACTCGTGCTTTCATTATTTGTTTTTTACAAAGTTAATACTACATTTGGTGACAAATGCGCGTACTGCACCAGTACCCGTGCGTCTGCACGGGTATCCCACCAGTTAAGAGAAGAAAAGAAAGAGTGAGAAAGTAAGAAGTAAAAAGTAGGAAATGAATGAGGTGGTAAAAGGAGGTAGTTTCAATTTTTTTTAGCATTTATTAATTACAAATATACCCTTTTGCTAATACATTTTTTAAAAAAGAAAATGATATATTAGGAAGTTTGGTGGTAGTTTCTTTTAATTGATCGATAGTTGATTATTTTGTTAATGAACTCGGGTTTACAATGTTGATGTCGAACTAATGGAGATTGTGTGATTGTTGATGTCTTGGTGTTCTCGTGCGATATCAGGGTATGTCTGTAATCACTTTGAAGCTCAAGTTAAACTATCAAATGTGAGAAATATTTTAGGGTTAGAAAATATGTGCCTTAGTGTTCGTTGATTAAATTTATATAACCTTGAAGTAGGGTTGAAATAATATTCCCCCAAGCCTTTGGCTAATGGAGTTAGGTAATGTCTTGAGTTCGATGTTTGTAGATTAGAGTTTCGTTTTTGGGACCTTTGTATGTTATATTGATGATTGATTCGAGGACTGTGTTGTCTTATGAACATAATTGTTTGACATTGCAGATGATGCATAACTCTTTAAGCTTGCGTTATGATCCTAATTTTTATATTTTGTGTCTATGAATTTATCAACATTCTATCATCTCTTGGGAACAAGTTTCCGACCAAAAATGATAAATATTTTTTCCCTGAACCAAGAGTAGTCCTAAGATTAAGGTGTATATGATGTCATAATGTGGTGACCCGATGGCTAGCTGGGAAGTGAGAGTACCACTGAATATAGGAATTCTTTCTTAACCAAATGTTGGAGCCTGGAGGGTAAATTAGTCAATACATATATTAATTTATAAGTTGAGAGGTTGTTAAATGGTATGATGTGTTTGACAAGTTAAGTTTGTCGGATGTGAATCTGCCTTAGTGAAACGTGTAACTTATTTGTATTTGCATGAGGGTCTTGAAGAATGGTTTTTCTATTGTCTCCAGCGATAATAAAAAAACAAAGGCAACGAAATAAATTAGAATGGTTAAGACCTTTCTTATAGGAATGGAGAAGTGGAGTGAAATAGCTTAGGTTTATGGATTATCATATCCTTCCTCGTTCTAACGAAATTCGTCCTAACCAAAGAGCTAAGTGAGGGAGTTGAATATGTTGTTATTAAGCCTATAATTAAATCCCCCCCACCCCTCCTATTTCTTTTGGAAAATATTTGATAATACAATTTCATACAAAATCATAATTCATTGGCTAATAAGTAATATGAATTTCATAAATTAGATGTTTTCTACTATATGAAATACTATGTTTGGTGGTGAGGATATGATCATCCTCTTCAAGTTATCATGAATTGGATTTGGCGTCATTCCTTTAGGTCCGAATCTTTGTTGGAATGGATCGTAGTGTATAGTTTTTTACGTGAATTTAGAGTGCATCAAAGAGGGGGTGAATTAGGTGTTTAAAGACTTTATGAAAATATTGATGAATTTTTATAATCCTTAAAAACATGTTACTGGTTTTACTTTTACTGATGTATGTATAATGGTTATTTTTCATAGTTGAGTGAATGATCAGAAAAATAAATATGTTGTAAAAGTAAATGAACACAAAATATATCTTGGTTCCCTTTTTCCAAACAAGGGTAATTCAATCCCCTCACACCCTGTGAGAGATTTCACTATGTTAGAAATGTTACAGTCGATCCACCGAACTCTCTTAACTTTCTAACACAATCACAAAGGCACCCCAACCTTGTGATGATACAAAAACCAAGAGAAAGAATCCTACTTTCTCTATAATATTCTTGTTATCAACAAAATGATAAACAACTTACAAAACACTGATAGTGTAACAATAAATTTGAATGAAACTTTAAGTATAGTAGCATTTTGATAACAACAAAAATCTAACAAAGTTGTTCTCCTCTTTCTTGTAATAATTTGATTCAGCAATATATGACTTAAGTTCTCAAAGAGAAACTGTTATCTGATATGAAAAACTATACAGTAGAAAAGTTTCTATTAAAAGATTTTGAACGCTGTAAAATTTGTTACGAAAGAGGTGATTTGAAAGATGAAAATTTTGTAATTTATATGGCACATCATACCGCTTTGAATCATGACAATATTTAGAAAATAATCATGATGAAATGTAATGAATTGGAAAAGATATCATGAATGTGTGCCATGAAAGGATGTGAAAAAAATCATAATTTTTCAATGATGTGCAAAAGAGAATCAAATGCTTGGAATAGACAATAGATTGTCAAAGGTGTAACCTTCAAAAATTTACCTATGACAATGGATTTCCCATCCCATTCAATATATTGTCTTATGAATGGATTTGAAATTTCATGAAAAAAATCTTTAAATAGTTGAATGGAAACAAGGGAAAGATGGTTGAAGAATAAAAATTACGGTATATATAGTTGTTCTTGATAAACACTATTTGGATAAATCTCCATAAAGCTAGCTAGGTGAGATCACAATAGTCCTATTTTTTAGGAGGTATTAGTTGTTTTTTTTTCTTATTGAGAGGTCTCCTTTTATACTCGTCTCTTTCCTTAATTTGTGTAACTCTCAAGCAATCATGGAAGTGTTTTATAGCTGTCATCTGTGGCTGTTCATGTCGCCTCTTGGCACATTTATAAAGCCTATGAACTTGACTACCTTTTAGTACGAAGAAGCTTGTGAGGAAGAGCTCACTGCATGTGGAAGAGAGAGATGTTAGGTTTTTTTAGAGTGACGACTATTTTGTGCGAAAGCTTCATAACTTTGCTTATATATGTGTGTGTAAAATATATCACCACGGTTGTTAACAAAAACCATAATAAAATGTGAGTACTATTCATAAAGGTTTCTGGTAATAACCGTGGAAATAAGTATTTTAATATTAATATTTTTATTCGACTATAAGCATATATCACAATAGTTGTTATTAAGGACCATAATGAAATGTCTTTCAATAAAATAATAAAAAATTCAAGCACTTATTACTAAGTTCTTAGTATGTTAGTAGATACATAGCCAAAACATGATATAAGAAGAACTAGAATAACATCCAAAGATGCACAAGCATTAGATCTGTTATTGTACATAAGTTCAATGAGGCTATAACTCATTTACAAATAGGAATAAAATATGCTCAGATACAAGGATCATCAAACCAAAAGAAAAACTTAAATCTTCAGGATCAGAAGCTCCTTTATCATTGAAGCCTTCAGTTTTCATGCCTAATTGATTCCAAAAAGTTACTCAGTCTTCATCTGCCTCAAAGTTACTTGATTCCATTAGCTCTTCAACAACAAATTCTATCTTTCTTATCTTCTCAAGATTCAAATTGGTATTATCTTCTTAGTGTCAGGTGTCCCACTAGAAGGTTCAACAATGGTGATGTTATTCCTAACATTTCCTACTTCCTTAGCCTTATTTAATAAAGATTAAATCATATCACCAACACCCTTAAAAACCTCAATTTCTTTGGTAGGTGCCCTCCCACTAGAATGGTTAGTTAAATCTTTAGAATTTTGATTCATGTTGAGAGCAAGAAGCTTATGAGGACGAGTTCGTTGCATGTCGGTGAGAGAGATGTTAGGGTTTTGTTTTGAGAGTGACAGTTATATATATATATATATATATATATATATATATATATATATATATATATATATATATATATATATGTGTGTGTGTGTGTGTGTGTGTGTGTGTGTATATATATATATATATATATATATATATATATATATATATATATATAACTTATCATCGCAGCTGTTAACAAAACCCGTAATAAAATATAAGTACTATGTTTAATAATAACCGTGGTAATAGGTTTTTAATACTGATATATTTATAATCGTGGTAATATTTTTATATGGAAAATATTAAAAAAAATATTGGTGCTGAAAATTTAACTAAATAACCTTTCATATATCACAACTGTTATTATTAAGGATTGTGATGAAATGTCTTTAAATAAAATAATAAAAAAATTAGACAAGTGAAAATGAGATATTACTATAGTTGTTTAACCGGCGGTTGTAAGATGGTGATGTCAAAGATATATATTTTTAGCAGTGTTTTATAGTAAAATCTGATTATGTATTCTCTCGGTTATTGTAGAAACCGAACGAAAAGATCACTTTTAAAAAAATAAAAATATAAAATGTATTTGTTGGAGTCAATATCACCATTAGAAACATGAATTGAAGGTTAATTTGCACGCGAAGACAAGATCAATGGATCGAAAACAACGCACAGTCAAACAAGGATGAAAAAGATGTGCAAGAAAAAGGAAGAATCAATGCAAGAATTTGTGAAGATTGAAGAGAAACTAAATTATCAATCTTGAACTTCATGCTGCATTAAACTCAAAACAGAGATTTCATAGATGTTTCTCTTAGTTTAATTATTATCATATACGACATGTAATGTAGACTAATTAGCAACTGAAATGGACATTTAAGTAACATTTAACCGACTTTCATTTTCTCTAATTTCTTAATTGTTTTCGTTTTTATTATAGTGAATTGAACAAAATGTAATTGAGAGTTTTGATAATGATTGTGGGCATATTATCATTTAGTGATAATAATTTGGATATATAAAATACGAGTACAATTTTCCTATGAACAAATGTCCAACTGATTTAGACAATTGAAAAATCTAAACTAAACCAAAATTAGCTTTGTTAACTTCATACCAGAATTTAATATATGAAAACTTTACTGCTGTTTATTGTTGCCGTCGCCGCTGTTTCTTACTATGCATCTTGTCGCCATCTGTATTGTTCAGGGATATTAAAAACCACGTTTAGGTAAAGTGGTTTCTATTTGCCCAACCAATCCCTTATTAATTTTATGTAAGGCACACCCAATAAATTTAGATATTATATTAAGGAAAAAATTAAAATTGAAAATTTCTAAAATATACTTTGTATAAACAAATTTTTTAAAAAGTTAAAAAAGAATTTTTAATTAAAAGAATAAATTCTTTTGATAATTTTTCATAAAAATTATTTCAAATAATTTATCCTTCTATTATTTTTTTATATTATTTTGTTGAAGATTTTTATCATCTCTTAGGGTCTATTTGTTGGTGATTTTAGTATCATCAATGTATTTTAGTAGTAATGTGATTTACTGTAGGCCGATGCAATTATACGTTAAGCTTGGAAACGAGTTAGGGTATTGCGGAGTGCACGCTCATCGAGCCAACGTGCAATTGAATGCGAATAATTGAAAAGGGATTCCAAGGGGCGAAGCCCCTAGCGGGGTGCGGGGCAGCGCCCCGTGGGGTTCCAAGGGGCAGCGCCCCGAGTAAAATTTTTCTGAAAGTTTTCTAAACTCGTTCGAAATTAAATTTGAAAAGATGAACCCATTCAAAAAATTTGAACAGATGTCCCTTTTCGTTTTCTGTTATTTACTCTCCTATATAAGGAGTCATTTGGCCTCAGTTTTACACACTGAACAAAATCATATCTCTTTCTACATTCTTGATCTGTTTTCTATTGTCAGAAGCAGGTTGTTCTTCAAGAATTATCCCCACAAAGATTTCGTGAACCCAGGCAAATAATAGGGTCGAAATACTTTGTTCGGAAAGTGTACGAACACGATTCCTCGAAGATATCCAAGATTATCACACCAAATTTTCTAACACTATTTGGTTCAATCGAGAGGATGGGAAGGGAGAAATTTTTATCAAGGGGAGGGGAAGGGAAGGGAGGAGAGGAATTTTAATTACATATATGTTTGGTTCAAAATATGAAAGGGAAGGAGAGGGGAGGCATTTTATTTACAAATATGTTTGGTTCACAACGGGAGGAGAGGTATTTTAAAACTAATTTACTTTTTATCCTTATACTTTTACCATAAGACTTGTGATATTTACCGTTTATAATTCAAATACAAATTTATTGGCGAAATATAAATATTCAATCAGAGATCAAGATGAAATATTTTATAAAAACGTAACGATTATAATATATAATTGGCTAAATTACAGTTTTGGTCCCCCTATTATTATAAACAAAAATATTACGATAATTAAAAATTAAAATTAAAACATAAAAATTAAAATAAAAATTTAAATAGATATAATGATAGTAAGATGAAGATATAAGAATACAAAAAATATAAAAAGAAAGATTAAATTTTTTCAAATGAAACTTTTAACATTGTTATAAGTTAAATTTATATTTAAATAAATAATAAGGGTAAATATGTAAATATAATCATAATTAAAATCAAACACCTCCCCTCCCCTCCAAATCCCTCCAAATCGAGGGGAGGCAAAAAGTGGTCCATGAGGGATTTTGATCCCTTTCATCTACCTCCCCTCCCCCTCTTAAAAGTTGAATCAAACACATAAATTATTAAATATTCTCTCCCCTCCATTTACCCCAAACCAAACAGACCCTTAGGAACAAGTTGTCAGCCAAAAAAAACGTAAATATTCTCTTCCCAAACATAGTGAGTAGTCTTTTGATTGAGGTGTATGCGATGGCATAGTCTGACAACCCGGTGCCTAGCCGAGAAATGAGAGTTAAGAGTACATGGATTCTACTTAACCAAGTGTATGAGCTTAGAGGGTGAACTAATCAATACGTATATGAATTTATTACTCGAAAGCACTACGCCAAAAGTTGGTCAGGAATATCTTTGCTAGGGGTTACTTGTGAAGAGTGAAATTCTGATCGTTTTCAAGAATCTTACACTGTGTGGTTCCAAAAGTTGTTGACTTCTCTATAGATAATTAGTTGTTCTTTTGCTATAGTTGTGTGAATAATTAGTGTTTTTGTTTAGTTTACTTAGTAAAACCATGGATAAAAAATGAATGTCTTCCAATCAATTGACAAAAGAGTATGAGAATGGGGTATTAGAATTCGTTAAGTTTGCTGTTGAACACGCCAATGATCCTAGTCGAATCACATGTCCTTGCTTAAATTGTTGTTATGGGCGTCGGATTGATGTAGTTGAGTTGGAATCGCATTTAATGAGGCATGGAATTGATCGAAGTTATACATGTTGGATATTACATGGTGAGATAAGTAACAAGAATGTTAAACGGGGGGATAATACAACCTATGCTTCAAATGACAATGGGATAGATACATACGATTGTGATCGAGTCGAAGAGATTGTAGAAGCAGTTGAAGAAGATCTTCAGTGTTAGTTCTTGATTGGCAGACATTTTGGTAAAACTAGATGTAATCACAAGATGTCCTACAGGATATCGTAATATCTGTCTGTCAGGATCAGCAGTGAAAATTCGGGCCAACACACGATCGATGTTATCACAGAAGTTATAACATCCACTGTGACATTCACTACAGACCTACTATTATGTAGTAATTATAAAGCAGTAAATAACACAGTTGGTTGTTGACCCAGTTCAGTGCAACACACTTACATCTGGGGGCTACCAAGCCAGGGAGAAATTTCACTATCAGTAGAATTAATTCAGAATCAAACCTCCAGTTTGTACTCCTTACTTAAAACCTACCCAATGAGAATTTAACCTAGAGACACTCTAGACCTGAGTATACCCACTCACTCCCTACAATCACCTCAGTGATATCCAAAAACACTTACAAATTCAACAGTAGTAAGAAGACACACTTCAACTACACATACCTTGATCTTTCTTCAAAGCTTTGATCAAGGGACACACACTCTTGCTTAAAAGCTTCGAATGGTACACAACCTAGAAACTACCTAATCAATGCAATCAACAGTTGCTTGGATTACAAGTGTTCCTAAGACACAATCGTGAAGAACAATCTCTTCACTTCTAAACCACTATGGTGATTTCTCTGTTTCTCTATCTTCAACAGCTACTTGTTGCACCCTAATTTTTGACCGTAAGATTCCACCTCTTTTTGCGCATTTTCTACTATTATTTGATTTTATTTAATATTTATGCGACTAACCAATTTGTGCCGACACAGTAACATTGAGTGGAGATAGAGTTCATTCTCGCGACCAATCATCCACATATAATTAACTTTTTCAACTGTTTTATTTGTTTTCTTTTGTGAAGCTAGATTTGTGGCTTTAAGTCAAAGAAGTACAAAGCAAATCTTCTCTAAGGAGTCACACCTATTTGGTTTCAAGGATGTCTTTTCAACTTGGTTGGATTTTTGGGGTGTATTTGTGTGGCAAGAAATATCTTCAGCTTCAAAGGGTCCCAGGATATGACATTCGTTTTCGGCCTTGAATTTGGACAAAATTTCTTATTTATGCTTCGAACTCAAGATTATATAGTCATCTTTGGCGACAATGTTCAAGTTAGCTTTGGCACGCGTTATAACCGAGTGATGATTTCAAATGGCCATACTTAATGAGTTCATGCTTCACCATTGATAAATTCTTCAATACAAGATCATCATTCAATTTATTTTTGTCATCTTGAGAATACAATTATGAAGGGGGCCGTGACATGTATAGTTTGAGAACCACAGGCATCTTTTCTTTCGTTCTTAAACAGTTAATGGTTTTGGAAAAGCATGTTATTATTTCGATCAGAGAATTCGGATGATTCAAAGTTTGCAAGAATTATTCAATTATGGAACACACCACCATTACCAAATTAATATGTTTCAAGATAACAATTAAAAGCTGAGCACAATTTGAAGTGTAGTGACTTAAATCATAGCCTGTACAGGAACATCTTCAAGGGATTACTTACAAAATCACAATTTTTGAGTGTTAGCTCAAGATAACTATGATGGGGAAATTCATACTAAATTGTTGCTTACAAATCAAATTCAGACCAGTTAAAGAAGCAAAACTTCATGGTAATAACAAAAGGCAATATGCCAGACATTTCAGCCGTGATGGCTGTAACAATATGTTGGCTATGTTAATCAAATCCCGGTATTTATTTCGACTTCAGCCTCGGCACGACCGGCAGCCTCGGAACTTAAGATTTCCATTAGAAGAAGAGAAAAGTCAGTAAAGAACAAGCAATCCAAGAGGTTGTCAGGAAGAGACCAAACATTGCCATGAAGATACAAATACTGCAAATCAACTTCGCCAAGTCACCAATTTGCGCGTCATTTAGAGTTGCCTGCACAGTCTCACCCAAACCATTTGATTCATCTCACTTTCACAAAACCAAAGCTAGCAGCACACAGGAAGCATACGTTCGACCCTTTATCGCAATGAATGAAGCCATGGTTGACATTACACATAATGATGTTCCTCATGCGCCCCAAGCAAATCCCTTCACGCCTCTTTAACCGCTGTCAAACATATGCCATAATTGATTAGAGGGGTTTACGACTTATGAACATGTTTTACATAATCCTAGTTTAAGGTTGTGGTACTTAACAAATCTCCGAGCTCTCCAAGTATGCCTACCACAGTTGCCTTGTCAAGAACCACCTGAACTGATAATATAGAGACAGGAAGTTAATTAGTTGCTTCGCTGTTTAAACTCAAGAAAAAAAACCAGCACTATCAAAACAAGGCAATTCAAAGAGGACTAAGATGAGCTTGCTTCAAGATACAAACCTTTTTAAAGAACAACCTGCAAATAATTCACTCCAACTTCGGCAGCCAACCACTCATGGAAATGAACCATCTGCCAGTATTGTTACAAACATCATGGGAACATGTTCGGTTCTTGGTCAAATTGAGGCTGCCAGAACTGAAACGCTCGAGTTTTCTGGACTAATTGAGGACATTATGCAGCAGAAGAATCCAATGCAACAGCCTCGGTAATTTCCCATTCGTAAGTTGGCGAAGTCGTCTGAAAAGAAACACACAAGATATGAGGATGCGGCGAACATATTGAAGTCGATTAAAAATTTCTAGAGAATCAGGTGCACTATGAGATGACAGGGAATTAGAGTTGCAAGGATACCTGTAACACTATCAGTGTATCCGAATTTTCTTATCTGGGCACGACAAACTTCGAAATACGAGCCAGCACAAGGGTTGAAGGCTGCTCCTATATACCCTGGTACGCAGAGACAAACGTCATCATTACTTTCAACCACCGCAACGACACTAAAACAACACATCAGTGGCAACAACGAGCACTTCAACGACCAACATCAAATAGCTCAGCACAATTTCGAAACAACAACCTATCAAGCAAACACGACGGAAGTTCAGAAACAGTCAACAGAACTTTGAAAGAAATGTGAAATATGAAGGACCTCATACCTTGTTAGTTCTGTCGGTTTCGCCATAGAAAGAAGTACGTATCTTGTGGAAGCTTCAAGATCAGCAACCCTGCACTTCCCAAAACAAGCGTATCAAAACAAAGACCAAAATAGAGGTTAATCAGATGCCATCAAACTTGAGGTAGAAAAACAAGAACATCAGGACACGATGAACTATGGGCTGCTAATTCTTCCTTGGCCCAAATCACTTGCTATCTACACCTGCCAAGTCCCAAAACTTGAGTTAGCAACTAACCAAGAATATTCCACAAAAGATCCTGAAAAGATCCAAATCTTAGACAGACAAAGCTATGAAACGAATTGATAGCAAGATTACATATTGAAATCTCTCATTAAGCAAACATCAATACGGACCAACACAAATGGAAAGTTTCAATTTGATTGTCCCCAATATGGAAAAACCCAAATCAACATTCAAATGGTTTTAATCAGGAAATCCTAAATTGAAGCCTATAAAAGAAGGGTTTGAAACGGAGATTAGTAGATTGGATACACGGAGACAACACACAGAGATTCGCACCAAGCACATACACATACAGTCCAGAAATCACACACACTTAGGAGAAGAAAACCATTCTCAGAAACACATAAATCCCAATCTCAAACCCTATTTCGATCAGAGAAGGAAACTTATCTCGTGTCGTCAGCCGAGAGACCACCGGAACCCTCTTCGCTTGCCACCGCCGTCAACTGCAAATCCACCGCCGGTGAAGCCTTTTTCTTCGTTGCCGCTAACTCCACCACAACCCTTTTCGTCGCCAGAAAGACCCGCCCTCGGAAGCCGCCATTGACCATCGCCGAAACCATCTCCATATTGGGTAACACCTTCGTCAAAGATTCCTTTTCATTTTATGATTGATGCTTGTTTGTGGTTGTTAGGTTTTCTCGAGGAATGAAGGAGAAGATTGGCAAGAGATCGACGAATCGAATCCGACGGAAGACGGAGGAGGGCGATCGGAGAAAACGGGGATTACGTTTTTCTTATGTTGTTATTGTAACCCAGTGTAATACACGCACACACACATCACGGTACACCACACTCACTAAACCCTTACATTTACACTTAATCCACCCATTAATCCAATTAATCGCCTAATCAATCCTTAATTGGTAATCTTAATTAAAATAATCATTACTTAAAATAATTTATTTAACTGATACTTAATCAGTCTCTATTTTAATCAAACAAGTAATAACCAAGGCTATTTATTTTAAACAAACCTCTTTTGTAATTTAAACTAACTTTTATCTTTTACAATTTATGGTTAGTAAAAAAAAAAGACTTTTTATCAAAATATTTTAATTAACTCCTTTATAATATTAAGATCTGTTTTTATAATCATTTAATTGATCTATCATAACATTTTAAAATTGAACCATCCCACATTTTCTTTTAGGATATAAAAACCCTTTTTAAGAATCCTTTTACTTAAAATTCCTACTCAGGATTTTATTCACCTTTAATAGAAAAAACCTTTTATCAAAACTAATATAAATTAATATATTTTCCCATAAAAACAATCACTTTCTAACAACAATTAACCACACCCTTTAATATAATTCAACTATAAAAACCAATCTCACCCTTTAATATAATTTTCTTATAAAATTAATCCACCAGTTAATTCAACCTTCTTTTATAAAATCAACTGCTCGCCTATAAAATCAATCAATTAAAATCAAATTAACTTTTTATTCAAACCAAAACAAGTCAAAACGGTTAAAATCAATCAACAACGTATAATCAATCATGCACTCACGACACATGCACTTACACCTAGCGCTTTCATGCGTATTTGCATATATGTTTTATCCGCTTTATTTATCCACAATGCACACACTCACCTAGCGCTTTCATGCGTATGTGCGTGGTTTTATTCTTGCAATTTACCTTCCGCAATTTTACATTATCAATTTATGCATCGCATTCCGTCCAAAGGAAAAACCTACACATAATTCAACGTTGTGTGTAGTTGCACATCACTTGCATCATATTCCCCTTCGATCCTTGATCCCATTCAAGTTGATCATTTAAGTTTAGGACCTACCCTATAGGAAGGACTTTGTCTTTATTTTTCTACAACATAGAAACAAACAAACAACACTACACAAACTTTTCAAACACAATAGAGAATAGATGTTAATCATCTTAAGTGAGATATAATCTCCACCTCCACAACAATACAATCAAACATGTAGGAACTTTGCCTTAAGAGCGATAAAGGCATACTTGGCGACCATCCGAGTACTTAAGCCCTTTTCTTAAGACGATGCAAAGACCATTTCCTACAACCCCTTTACATTTGTGGTGGTTATCTCTCCCTTAACATGAAGACTCGTCTCTTCTCCTAAACCTAATCAAAACAACTACCCTAAACCCGTAGGAACTTTGACCATAGTCAAAGAGCTCCTCTAACCCTTTAGGGGAACTACAAGTACTCTGATTCCACTCCCGTAAGGATATGTAGGCATAAGATGCGATGTCTTATCGAGTATACTTAGAAATAAACCACTAGGGTCTCCAATCCATTAAGCAGATAAACACTTAGCAGTAAACAAATATAAAACAAGAGGTTCCTGTAGAGTACTACAGAAACTTAGGATGCTAGTACCTTCCCTAAGTTTAACCAACCCCCGAACCTAAACAATCTACCTTGCATTTGCATTGCATTGTGGGAATTTCGATCTTTATCCCTTCCTTTGGACAAATCAAAGTTCGGTTGCAAAATGAATTAACGATTCAAACTAATCAATAGTTTGGTATCCAAATTTCACCGCGACACTACCTTCTAGGATTACTTTTCCTGTTATTTATAGTAGCAGATCAGTCCTTGGGCCTGGGCGCACAATCTAGGGTTTTCATCACAAAACCTCTCCTTTAATTGTCTGCCCACTTGCCAATTCATTCAGGGACATTTTAGTTCGCTTAGGGCTTCTAAAATGTTTCCTGAATCCCAACTTGAGTTTCTGATTTGTTTCCTGAGTTCTAGCTACCAGAATAACAAACCTGCGCTTGATGTCATACGACCTATGTCATAACATTGAGTATGACATCCAGCTTAACTTATAGTTAGCTTAGTTAACTTACCCTGCACAGTCCATATTATGAATGTATCAACATCAGACATGACATTCATACATACACTAATGTTTTGCCACAAAATGCAGCTAATCAAGAGCACTTACAAACTCCCCCTTTGGCAAATGTTTGGCTAAAACACTCTGTACTTACACCAGAGATTTACACACAGTAGAAGACTTAACATAGGTCCAGTCATGCAGGTAAGTCACTTGCTGCTCAAGCTCTCAGAGTCCTCATAGTTGGCTTTCAGCCCTGTTAACACTCACCTTGTTAGCCACCTGTTAGTTATCACTACAGGTGTCATTCTTTGCTGAGTGAGTAACACATAGAGTTACTCCCCTCAATTGATGCAACTCACCAGCTGAACACTTTACCTACACATCCTGCAGTCATACAGACATCCAGTCTGATCTGGATGTTATGACATTCAACATAGTCTTCTGATGTCACACACCTGTGCTGCTCCCCCTGAAGGGATGCACACTGCTCTCATTCTGCTCACACCTTGCAGACACATATATGGTTAGTATCCTAGTTCTACCATACAATCCCAACAGCACCTGCTGTTGTTTATTTTCATACTATATGCTCTAGCTATGTACTAGCCAGTCTTCAACCTGTTCTCCCACTTGTTGTATACCTGCTGTTTTCTATTTTCATACTCTCCCCCTTTTTAGCTAGAAATTAAGATCCAACTAAGTACTTAGCACAAATCATTCATTGTAACATGACAATTGTTAGAGGTTATATTACAAAAAGATAACATCAACAAAATCAGTGGTTTACACAGGATTCATATGATTCTAACTTATCAACCAACATTACTCCTTTGTGAACCACTTCAGCCATCAGTGGTGTGTGTTGCAAGTCATCAATCCTCTTCTGCAGCTGAGCTGGACTCGTCCCCACCAGTTTCTCCAGAGCTGTCTGTTGTAGTGTAACTTCCTTTCCCTGAGCCATCATCAGCATCTTCTGAACCAGCTTCTTGACTACCATCTTCCCTGGTATCATCATCTTCCTTGGTAGCATCTTCTGAGCTGTATGTATCCTCATCTTGTTCAAGAGACTGTAGCAGCTTTTCAAGTGTTTTCTTTCTTGCCTCCAGTTCTTTACATGTTTCTCTAATGGTCGCCATGACTTCAGCCTTTTTGGTTTTGGGACCTTTATTGGATGTCTCAGCTGAAGTTACATCAATGTCAGGAACATGCCTTCCTTTAAACAACTTGTAATTGAATGTCAAAGGGGTTTCTCTCCTGCACACTATATCACTTTTTTTTGATGATGTTGGGATGCTGCTCACAGATGATTCCACATATAAGTGATGGAAAGGCAATAGGTCCCTTGACACTATAGCTCCCAACATGCTTCATTGTTTGCTCAAGAATGTAGGTCCCATAGTTGAGTTCAACTTTTGTCCCTACAGCATACAAAAATCTTCCCAGAATAGTAGCAACAGTCGTCTTATGATTGGTAGGCACCCAATTGGCTGCACCAATTTTGTGAAACATAGCATATTTCATACTGAGTTTGCTAGCCACTAGCTTCCCTTTGGATGGCTAGTTCTTGACCTGTTTAGCAGTTATCTCTTGGCACACTTGATGGTCAGATATAGTAAGTTCAAACTTTCCTGCATGTGGTCTTACCAAATACTTATTGATGATGGAGTCCGAGAAATTTATACATTCTCCCCTCACATATACTTTTCCAAACTCTCTGGACTTCCTATTAGCACATGCTTCTGACAGGTTCACTATGAATTCTTTCACAAGAATCTCATAACATGGTGGAAAGTGAGTGGCAGTCTTTATTAAGCCAGCCTTATGAATAAGGTCAAGGATCATTTTGCAGTCAAAAGCAGTTTGAGCTAACTCTCTTTCCAAAGCCAGCCTCTTTTGATACACATATTTCCATCTATTAACACATGATGGATAGTGGAAAGATATATTATCAATAGGCACCTCAGGGACATTTTCAGCCAGCTTGCTGGAAGCAGGTTTCCTCTTAGATTGGGTGTTAGTGACATCCATAGCAACATTAGAATATGTTTCTTGTTCTGGTCTTGAATCAATCTTCCTCTTCTTGATGGTTACCTTGCTCCACCCTTTGGAGGGTCCAACCTGAGCCCTCTCAGTTCTAGCCTTCTTGGTGGAATCTTCTTGCTCAGTAGTCTTCTCAACATCCCTTTTCTTGAGTGAGCTTTGGTCAGCCACCTTTTTCCCTTTCCTTTTCATCAATCTTTTGGCTATGCCTGGATTGATCGTTGCTATGAGATCATTGTCAGAATACTCTTCTAGGTCTACTACCACAGCAGCTTTGGCTTTATGCAAATCATCATTCCCTTTATCAGGCCTTTCATCCTTATTCTTCCCTTCTGGAGTGTTGTTTCTCAATGCTTCGACATTGTGTGGGACATCAATTTGATCACCTCGATTAGGCTCAGTCCCCTTAATGGTAGATGATGTGGGAATGTTGAGAGCATTAGCAACCATTGCAGTAATTTCAAGGTGCTTTCGTCTAGCTTCCTCTGTATTTAGGTCATCAGATGTAGTCGTAGGAGGAGCTTGACCTGAGCCAAAGTTTTTAGGTCGTCTTGCATGCAACTTTTTAGGTTTCTTTACCAGCAATCCTTCAGGTGTCATCATGCAAAGTGGAGCAATCTCTAGAGCCTCATTAGGGTTTGCTTCAGCGTTGCTTGTGTTCATCCTAGGGTTGGTTGCGCCTTATTCGGTGACATTGATTGAGATGAGGAAACGTTTCTGTGCTTGCTTGAGATGGTATGGAAGCTGGAGCGTTTGTGAAGAGACCAAGAGTATAGGGAGTGTGTTATATACGTGGGAGTGAGGTATGATTGCCCACTAGGAGGGAACTTACCGTTTTGACTTATCATTAAATGAGTTAGTATCAAAATGTAATTCCCCATTTCCTTTAATTGCTATAACTCATCAGCACTAGAGGAACTCAATTTTTTTAAATTGAGGCTCCTTGAATCCTTGTCAGCAATATTTAAGACATAGCCACCAGGTTTTGCACAAGCTTTTTACCCTTTCCACACGTTACCCCTAAGTCTGTCTCCCTTGAACTCAGCAGAGCTTGTTAGAATGGTGCCCTTAATGTCACAGAACCAGGTCATGACATTAGGAGTGACATTGCTTCTTTTCTGCAAGGTATCCTTCATGGACTCCATCAGGTTCTAATATAGCCTATCTAGTTTTACCTGATGACCAATCTTTGTGTATCCCGTCTTGTCTAACCTTCCCACCTGACTTTTCTTACAACCTGTACTCCTTTCTGAAGCACACTTTGAGGATCCTTTTGCTGATGAGTTGGACCTGGTTCTTTTCTCTAGCCCTAGGTGGTCATTCTTTTCCTCATTAACCAATCCATTTATGTTACTTCTGGGCTCCCATAGGTAACAGTTATTCTTGGATCTAGATCCCTTCATTTCTTCCTTACCCTCTTCATTGATCACCACACACTTGTCTTTGGAGAAGTGGACTTTTAGACCTTGATCACATAGCTGACTTATGCTTTTTAGGTTAACAGTTAGTCCTTTAACTAGCAGGGCATCCTTCAATTTTGGAGCTTTTGGACTGTCAAGTTGTCCAGCACCTGTGATTCTTCCTCTAGATCCATCACCAAAGGTTACATGACTAGATGAATGAGGTTTGAGTTTGATCAACAGATCCTCAATTCCAGTCATATGCCTGGAGCAGCCACTGTCAAAGTACCAATCTTCATTGGTAGGCATCCTTGGAGAAGTGTGTACTGCTAGTGCAACAGTCTTGGCAATCCATCGATTTTGCTTGTTATACACTTCTTTCTTAGCCTGATGCTGCCTCTTGCCAGGCTTGACATGATGTTGTCTTTTTCCATGTGTAGCATGATCCTGCATTTTCCCATGCTTACTTTGTTTGGTCTTGCTTTGGCCAAGGAATCCATGCAACCAGAAGCACACAACTCGAATATGCCCAAGTTTTCCATAGTGGTAGCATCTATGCCTTTGTAATTGTCTCTTGACTTGATTCCAATTTCTGTGTGAAGGATGTTGTAACTTTGACTATGACATCCTTTGTAACTTTTGGACATCAGGCTGCAACCTCTTGAGTTTCAAGACAGGATTTTGTTTCTCAACAAATCCTAGACCAGACCTATTTCCTGCAGTCTGACTACTCTGAAGAATCTCTTTTAGGGTGTCAGTTCTAGAGTTGAGCATCCTTATGGATTTTTTCATTTTCTCCTTTTCTCCTTTCAATTCCTTTACCTCTCCTTGGAGTGAGTTTATAGTAGCTAGATGCTCTCTCTTTTCAGCTTCTAGCTATTTGATGAGCTTCTTCTGATGTTCTCCTTGCTGGTACAGCTATGTGCTTCTGATGGATAACTTCTTATATGATTAAGCTAGTTCATCATAGGTTAGCTCCTCTTCACTTGAGTCACCATCAGATACACACACACACTGTTTAGAACAGTAACATGTTTGGAAGATTCTCCTTCTGATCCACTGTCAGAATCTTCATCAGACCAAGTGATTGTTAGACCTTTTCCCTTCTTTTTGAGGTATGTGGGACATTCCTTTCTAACATGTCCATATCCCTCACACTCATGACACTGTACTCCTCTGCTTTGGTTGGCTTTATCTTCAGATTTTTCTTTTCAACAGGTAAGCTTTTGGAATAAGGTTTAAACTTAGCATCTATCCTTTTGACCAGTTTGTTGAACTGTCTCCAAGCATGGCTATTGCCTCTGATAGATCTTCCTCTTTTTCATCATCTGAAGCCTCAGGAGAGTTTGAGACAAGAGTTATACTTTTGCTCTTTTTCTCCACAGCCTAATCACACATCCCCATCTCAAAGGTTTGAAGGGAACCAATGAGTTCATTCACTTTCATGTGGCATGTGTCTTGGGATTCTTCAATGCCTGTAACTTTCATAGCAAACCTTTTAGGTAGTGACCTTAGAATCTTTCTTACAAGTTTCTCTTCAGTCATCTTTTCTCCCTGAGCTCCTGAGGTGTTTGCAAGTTCAAGAACATTCATGTAAAACTCATGAATAGTCTCCTCTTCCTTCATTCTCAGACCTTCAAATTTGGTGGTCAGCATTTGAAGTCTTGACATTTTGACCTTGGAGGTTCCTTCATGAGTAGTTTTGAGAGTGTCCCAAACATCCTTTGCTAGTTCATAGTGGTGCACCAGTCTAAAGATGTTTTTGTCTATACCATTGAAGAGAGCATTCAATGCTTTAGAGTTCCCAAGAGCCAATGCCTCTTGCTCTTTGGACCATTCCTCTACAGGAATTTGCACAGATACTCCATCCTTGTCAGTCTTCACAGGATGTTCCCAGCCAGAGTTTGCAGCTCTCCAAGCCTTGTTGTCTAAGGACCTTAGGAAGGAAATCATCATAGGCATTCGATAGTCGTAATTAGAACCATCCAGAATTGGAGGTCTATTAGTGAATCCAATATCTTTATCCATAGTACCAGAATTTAATTTCCCTAGACCTCACCCAGAATAAACTGGCAGGGTGCCTGCTCTGATGCCAATTGAAAATTATGGCCGACACACGAAGGATGTTATCACAGAAGTTATAACATCCACTATGACATTCACTATAGACCTACTATTATGCAGTAATTATAAAGCAGTAAATAACAAAGTTGGTTGTTGACCCAGTTCAGTGCAACACACTTACATCTGGGGGATACCAAGCTAGGGAGAAATTTCACTATCAGTAGAATTAATTCAGAGTCAAACCTCTAGTTTGCACTCCTCACTTAAAACCTACCCAATGACAATTTAACCTAGAGACACTCTAGACCTGAGTATACCCACTCACTCCCTACAATCACCTCAGTGATATCCAAAAACACTTACAAATTCAACAGTAGTAAGAAGACACAATTCAACTACACACACCTTGATCTTGCTTCAAAGCTTTGATCAAGGGACACACACTCTTGCTTAAAAGCATCGAATGGTACACAACCTAGAAACTACCTAATCAATGCAATCAACAGTTGCTTGGATTACAAGTGTTCCTAAGACACAATCGTGAAGAACAACCTCTTCACTTCTAAACCACTATGGTGATTTCTCTGTTTCTCTATCTTCAACAGCTACCTTCTAGGATTGCATCTCCTGTTATTTATAGCAGCAGATCAGTCCTTGGGCCTGGGCGCACAATTTAAGTTTTTCATCACAAAACCTCTCCTTTAATTGTCTGCCCACTTGCCAATTCATTCAGGGACATTTTAGTTCGCTTATGGCTTCTAAAATGTTTCCTGAATCCCAACTTGAGTTTCTGATTTATTTCCTGAGTTCTAGCTACCAGAATAACAAACCTGCGCTTGATGTCATACGACCTATGTCATAACATTGAGTATGACATCCAGCTTAACTTATAGTTAGCTTAGTTAACTTACCCTGCACAGTCCATATTATGAATGTATCAACATCAGACATGACATTCATACATACACTAATGTTTTGCCACAAAATGCAACCAATCAAGAGCACTTACAAGCAGGTTGCTTTGGACTTTTTCACAGGACTTATCTCATGATGTCAAACAAGATGTCTTGACACTCACGGACAAAACGTTCTGTATGAATATGTTTGTTTATCCAAGTTTGTTGCACTGTTCAGGTGTAGAATCTGCGTGTTTTTAGTGGTGTTCTAAAAGTGTTTCTGATACACTTATTATGGATCAGATTTGATTTGATTTGATTTGGAGTTATTCTTAGAAGATTGATTGAAGATTGGAAGAATGATTTGATTAGATCTTATTGATCAAATCAAATCTGCTTTATTGTTGCTACTGATGAAGATTGAAATCTTCTCAAATCCTGTTGTTACTTTTGCCACATCCCAAGCTCATTTTGCATTGCTATTTAAAGAGGCGTAAACCCTAGCTTGAAGATCGGAGAAGCAAGGATTAAAAGTGTGTGCATCTTAAGCCTTCGTGTGTGTTAGTTTTGTGAGCCATTCACTCATTATTTAATATGTGAATTTGACTAAGTTGTTAATTGTAAATTGTTCACTCAAAGCTTGTAAGCAAGAGTGTATTATACTTGATTGAAGCTTTTAAGCAAGATCAAGTTGTGACTTTGAAGAGTGTCTTCTAAATTCTTCTTATTTTATTGACTATTATCACTGCTGTGATTGAGGGGGAGTGAGACGTGTCTCTTGTCTAGGTTGTTCTAGGCAGAAGTTGCATAGGTATAGATTAAGAGAGGAGTTGTAAACTGGGAGTTTAGCTCTGAATTAATTCTATTGTTAGTGAATTTCCTCCCTGACTTGGTAGCCCTCAAACATAGGTGTGGTTTCACCGAACTGGGTTAACAATTGATGTGTCTCTTTACAATTGTTTTTGTTTATCTTTATTCTTATTATACAGATATTTGTATCGTGAACATCTCCTTCGACGTCTAATATTTGATACCAGAATTTCAATTGGTATTAGAACAGGCATCATGCTCTGGTTCTGGGTGAGATCTAGGGACGATACTTTCTGGTACCATGGACAAAGAAGGAGGATTTGTGAACAGACCACCTGTTCTAGACGGGAATAATTATGACTACTGCAAACCTAGAATGGTTGCCTTCTTAAAGTCTCTGGACAGTAAGGCTTGGAAAGTTTTCATCAAGGGATGGGAACATCCTATGATTGTTGGTAAAAATGGAAAGGCTACAACTGAATTAAAACCTGAGGAAGAATGGACAAAGGAAGAAGATGATCTAGCTCTGGGAAACTCCAAGGCCTTTAATGCCTTGTTCAATGGAATTGACAAGAACATATTCAGGTTGGTGATCAACTGTGAAATTGCTAAGGAAGCATGGGAGATTCTAAAGACTACTCATGAAGGCACATCCAAGGTAAAAATGTCTAGACTTCAACTCCTTACTGTCGCTTGCGCGAAAATAAGGTGTCGGCATGACAGAAGAGTCGCCACCTTTCGTTATTTATCCCTCAGAGCGGGAAAGGAAACGATCGGAAAAACCTGACGAAAAAAGGGTAAGACAAGGTCATCGTAACCATTGTCTGGGTTCGGGAGTCGGTTACGCAAGGGGAAGGTATTAGCACCCCTCACGTCCGTCGTACTCGACGGGATCCACGCTCGTTGTTTACTTGGACGGGTTGGTTTTATTCTATCTAGCTATCAAGGCTGGCTAAAAAAGAAAAGAAAAATGACTCGGCAAAGCGTCGCACTTTATGCCTACGTATTCTCATCAGAGAATGAGAAATCAGAGTCAACGTAGTTCGGCCTACGAAGGGTTACGGGGGAAAGGTTGCTCGCTAGGATATCGCATCCTATGCCTACGTACTTCCACACTGCATGGAAGATCAGAGCAAACGTAGTTCGGGAAACTACGGCTTATTTCCTGAAAGAAGTGTTTTTTATTGTGTTTGTGATTTCAACCGCACTAGAGACTATGACTTGAGAGTGAACGCGTCGCATGTCACCCAAAGGGTACCATACTAAACATCCAGACTGTGGAAAAGAAACTCTCCCACAATCCTTTCTCAGATAGCTTAAGGCTCGTAACGTACGAAAGAAATCATTCATGATTACTGTATCTTAAACTGTTTTGAGATGAGAAGAGAACAGGCCCAACTAGGAGGGAGACTATCAAGTCCTACTGTTATCATGCCATGGATTCATCCTATGGTTGAGGTTTGAACAGGGAACTCCTAGAAGTTGTCATGCGTAGGTTTCAACCTAAAAGTCTATCATCAAATCCTTATCAAAGGAAATGAGAGTCCTAAGGGATCATGTCAATGATACACCAAAACAGACAAAGCATCAGCTTAACAGTAAAATGCATGCAATGCAAGTGAGGGAGGAAATGTGTGTGGGGCTTCAGCCTCCACAAGCTCGTCTCGACCTCAAGCCAGTCATGAAATAACAGTAATCATACTGAAAAATAAACAACATGCTATCAAGCAATAAACAGATAAAAGAAATGAAATGCCATCAGGAAAACAGACCACATGCCTGAGAAAGAAAACATCTACATCTAATCTCTAATCCTAACCCTAAAAACAAAACCCTAATCAAGTCTAAGCAAAGCCCTGAAGCAAAACCCTAATCAAAAGAAAACAATCCCAGTCTTCAAGCTTCAAAACAAGCTTACCAAAGAAAGGGAGCTAAGTAGGCAGACTCGTAGTGCCCTCCTCAGGAAAGCACTAGGAGGCTTGTACTCAGGAATCATATCCTATGTGGCTCAACAACTGTGATCAGTTTACATTCCTCCTCAGGAGAAATTAAACTCACATGAAGGCTCCGACATCACTGGATACTTGAGAAATCCTAGATGAACTAAGGGAACTAAGTGAATAGACCCATAGGACCTTCCTCAGGAAAGTACTAGGAGGCTTCCACTTAGGAATTGTATCCCATGTGGCTCAACAACTATGATCAGTTTACATTCCTCCTCAGGAGAAATTAAACTCACATGTTGGCTCCAACATCATTGGATACTTAAGAAATCCTAGATGACCTAGCAGAACTAAGTGAATAGACCCATAGGACCTTCCTCAGGAAAGTACTAGGAGGCTTCCACTTAGGAATCGTATCCCATGTGGCTCAACAACTGTGATCAGTTTACATTCGTCCTCAGGAGAAATTAAACTCACATGTTGGCTCCAACATCATTGGATACTTAGGAAAGAGGTGAGAAGAAAGAATGAAAGACATTCATAGTGCCTTCCTCAAGAAAGTACCATGGATTTCCCTCAAACTTCAGGATCTCAAACCTCACAAACAGAGAACAAGCTACAACCTCTGAGTCTCTGAGTCTTGATCTTCAATCTTCTCTTTCATCATGCTCCTTGCAAGCTCTTCAAAACAAACTAAGCCCCACAACAAATTCCCAAAAATAAACCCCAGAGACAGACAGATAACCACAGAACAGTCAATACAATCAGTCCTATTCAGAAAATATCTAAAAATACTAAAGCAAGGGGGGAAAATCTAACAATCATTTACAAGGGTCTATAACACCTACCCATAACATCCCTATATGCCCATACCCAAAAATCAAGACAAAACTCTCCACAGAAAATGCATTATTTTACTTATGCTCTCTGAAAACCCTAATTAGGCACCCTAATGCTAACCTAATTAAACTAATCAAATTTTAATCTAAAAATCATGAATTAAATCCTATGGGAAACTATGATTCAATATCTAACTATGCCAAAAAGAATGGCTCAAAAATCCTAAGGGAAGACCTTAATACAAATTCTACAAAATCAAGTATCAAACTAAACCTATTTAAAAGCTATTTAAATGAAAAATATACTAAAAATATTAAAAGAAAATAAAATGCCAATTTTATTTATTAATATTTTTCTAGACAAAATTCTGAACATATAGAAAAAACAAGAAATGAAAAATATTAATTTTCCTATTTTATATGAATTTTATAATATGCAAGAAAAATTAAAAGAAATGAAAATAAAAGAATAAAAGAAAATGGGGAGGGGGGTGTCAAACTTAATTGCGCCCAGTTCAATTACTATTGGGCTGAGAACCTGGGGGGTGCAGGTATTAAATGGGTTAAGCCCAGGCGCGCTCAGAAAATCAATAGAAAAATTGAAAAGAAAAATAAAATGAAGACGGTACGAATAGCAACCATTTAACGTGTTATTCCAATTGGGCCATCTGGGTGGGGTGCGAGTATCACAATTTCATTAGGCCCAGGTCTACCGATTAAGTAAAACGACGCGTTTTACTCTTAGGGTTTCCCTCCACTTTCAGAATTAAACTGGAGCCGTTAGATTGGATTAAGAAGTCAAATTTCTGGACAGATCTAGTGGTTGTGGGTCATCGTCCCCAACAAGCCTCCTAGGGTTTTCAATTCTCAGAATCCATGCACGAATTTCTCTCCAATCGTTCTCCCTGCTCGCTCCATGAAATTCAAAAATTCCAAGAGCAAAGATGCTCTACTAATCACCAAGAATATGATGGTATCCATAGCTTTCACTAAAACCTTGTATATCTCTCTAACCGAATGCATCAAGATTAGGGTTTCAACATGCTCTTCTGAGATCAACCTCAATGGAACTCCATTCTAATGATCTAAACTTGTTCTTTATGTTACCCTCACCAATCTGCACTATAACATGATCACCAAAACTCAATACACATCTTATTCTTAAACTTGCAAGAAATGGCACCCTGCCACGAAACCTCATAGAATCTCCTCTAAGTTTCAGAAAATGATCAACTAACCTAGTATGTTACCTTTTTACCTAGAATTCTGACAGTATGCACATAAATAAGGATCTATGGCGAAAGTTTCAAACCTGTCAAGTGGTGATGGTGGAGATGTGTAGAGATGGTTTCAAGTCTTGTAATTGCTTCCAAGGAATCCTCTAATGGTGTAGAGGTTTCTGTTTGCAAGAATCTTGAAGGAGAAAGCTTGTAGATGAAGAAATGGAAGCTTGCTTGATTTTGAAGAAACCTTGAGATGGCACTTTCTCTCTCACTTTCTCCAATGGATTCACCAACCTTTTCATCTCATCATGATCCATTTAATATATAGAAACCAATGGAAAAGTCTAGATTCATCTAGAAACTTTTAGAATCATCTAGAAAGTGATGGAAATTCCCTTGTAATGACATATTGGTATCATCTCATATCATGTATTAAGCCTCTTAACTTTGTGTCAAAAACTCCTTACATGAGATATTTGGATTGAATGAGTGAAAAACAAGCTTAACCTTGCCTTATGCCAAGTTTTCCAAAGGTTCCTTATTATGCAAGTAACAACTTTACAAAGTAACATCCATTTTAAGACCTCAAATCAAAAATCTATTTGAACCATTGTTTTTAAAATGATGTTTGGATTCAAAATGACATATTGGATGACCTATTTTGGATTTGTAGATCTCCCAAACCAATTTCCAACTTGGATTCATTTAACTTATAAGCCATTTTTAGGTCATTTTCAACCATTCTTGTAAATCCTTGCTACAAGCTTTTACAACAACTCATGACCACTTTTATAGGCTTAAAATGCCATTTTGAACAACTTTGATGTTTTGAGTTTTTTCATTTGAGGCTTGGAAATAGGAGATATGGCCTTTGCTTAAAATGACCTATAACTTCCAAATGACCAAAATACCCCTGTCTTGTTCAAACCATAAGTTGAGTTCTACAAATCCTATCAAGGACTTCTAGTACTATATAGAAAGCTAAGAATATTCTATTCAACATTCATGTTGACCAAGAGATCATAGGAATCATCCTACTAGGGCAAAAGTTGTCTGCAAGTTGGGTGACTTTCAAGGACCCAGATTCACATACCTCAGATGACCTGTAATTTGTCAAAACCATAACTTGAGCTCTGCACATCCTATAAAGGACTTCTACCACTCAAATTAAAGCTAAGAACAATCTCTAAAACATACATGTTATGGGGAAGATGAGATATCAACCACATCTTAAGCTAAAACTGCCTGGAAGATAGGGATCAAATTAGGGTTTTTTCACTGACAATCCTTGGAAACCCTAACTCAAAACTTCTCAAACTCCTCAATCATGATGAGTTGGTCTATGAATCATCTTTATAACATCTCCATATATCATTCCATGTTCACATGGCCCTTGGATTAGGTCTCAACCTTCTCCAAATCCTTAGTTGACCTAGGATTGACCCAGTCAAAACCCTAATTCTACCATTCATGGTTGAATCTTCTGAATTCTTGCACAAGGACCTCTCCGGGCTTTATGATGGCTTTCAAGACATCTCATAAACTTTCTCAAAGCATCAAGTTCACTCTCATAGTCTCAGAATCATCTGAGGAGCCCCCCACAATTCTCAAGCTATGAGGCACACAACTCTGGTTTCAACCAATTCTCCTGAGGATCTCCTGAGCTTTCTGATGAGGATATCAACTTCAAACACTTGATGGATAAATAATTGTTGGTCAAATTTTGGGGTGCAACAGCTGCCCCTATTCAAACGGCTTGAACCTGACTGGGTGAGAAGCGAACGACTCTCAGCCAATCACGGTGCGAGACGGTTGAATACCGGTAAACCCGAAAATATGCCAACTGCACGAGCACACTATACTCTGTGGAGAACAGACTTTCGAACACCGCACACTAGCTGCTCAACAACTAGCTGGAGAAATACTGATCTGATATCGCCGTCAGAAACCAACACCACTCTGAGAGACACTCGACATCGTCGTCGTACCAACATCATCTCTGCTGGGGATTTAAAGAGTCTGACCTCGCCGTCGGATAATCAAAATACCCCGCATCGCCGCTGGAGAAAATGCAACACTGAACAACTATGACCTGGGGTTCACCCCTGGTAAATGGAACAAAAGGTACACTTGCGTATTTGAAACTACTCCGCTGGGAATGAGAGATTTAACCAAGCACACTCTGATCTGGGATTCTCCCTCGGAACCATAACGAACATCCAAATACTACTGCATACTGAGCTCATCGTAGCACTTCAACATCAAAGCTTTGTGAAACCCTGGCCCCTGGCCACTTCCAGCTTCAGCTAGAAAAGATCTTCAAGTACTCCTGAAGATGGGATCCTTGGCCTCCAAGGATATAAACCTTGCCCGTCGGCGATTCCAGCTTCAGCTAGAAAAGATCTTCAAGTATTTCTGAAGATAATCATCCTTGGCCTTCAAGGATATAAACTTTGCCCGTCGACAAATCTGCAGGAGGTATCTTTGACTTCAGTCTAAAGAAATGGTCCTTGGCTTTCAAGGATACATGGATCTGCCTTCAGGCAACTCCGCCTCTGCTATAGAGTATCCGTGACTTCAGTCAGGGATATACTTCGGCCTTCAGTCCGAAAAATGAATCCTAGGTCATTCATGACCTTGGGGATAACCTTGCCTTCAGGCACCTTCGCTTCAGCTTGGGAAATCTGTGACTTCAGTCAGAGAAGTGGTATCCTGAGCCATTCATGACTCTACGGGGATTCAAACACTTTGCCTTCAGGCAAACTCCGCTTCAGCTGGAGAAACATCTTCGACTTCAGTCAGAAGAAAAACTATTCACTTGATCGCAATCAATCATCACCTCAGGACAACTGACTTGGTCTTCAGGCCAACACGGATCACCTTGTTATATCTACAAACTTTGGAACCTTGTCTTCAGCCACACGTTGATTCATCAACAAGGAAATCTGAACTCACAGGAACCTTCTGATATCACCTTCAGGCGTTTACGAAGTCAATCTTCAGATTAGACATCATTGTTGGGGCAAACATATCACGCTGCTATTCTCTTGACATCCTGTCAAGTCGTTGCTGAATAAAAGCAAACATGCCGGGTCACCGGACATAATCATCAGGTTAACAACTCTGTTGAGGAGAGAGGAATGAGGGTTCACCCAAACAATCCTGACGACTCACTGGGGAAAAGGAAGAAGGGTTCACCCAAACAACCTTGTAGACTTTGCTGCAGAAAGACGAGAGAGCTCACCCAAACGACTTCAACAACTGCTGGAGAATAACGAAAGAGCTCACTCAGACGATTCCTACCAACTTTACTGTAGAGCAAGTACTTCTTTTCGAGAGCACGGTAACCACCTGGTTCATGCTTCATATGCAAATGCTGGAAAAATGGGCTTAATGCTCCGCGCGACACGGAATGCTACGCTCTTGAGTAAATGTTATGCAATCATGCAAGGAAATGCCCCAACAAAATAAATGCTGGGAAGAGGAACCATCCACTCGGGGAGAGTAACCATTATGCTGAGGAAGAGCTACCCTTCAAGGGAGCTGCATTTTCTGCCGATCTCATCTGGACTTACACTTGAGGATGACGGGCTCCTCCGGAGAACACAGCATATCAGGCTGATCAACACACTATCCTCTGCTATACTCTGCACGGGGAAAGCGATAAATGTTCTGAACGACTCTCTGAGGAAACGACCCTTCTAGGGAACACAGCCTTCAGGCTACAAGACACTCATGTCATTAAGTTCTCAAACTCACGGGGATAAACAAACTTCTGCTTGCTGGACAATCCTTCGGGATCTGCTTGGGGAAACATTTCATCTACCACTCATGGTTGTGCTCGGCTGGGGACATTAATCTACCTGCCTGCTGCTGGGGAAGTGCCAACCACCTGCTGGGGAAAAGACCCCCACTCTGTTGGGGATTCCAAGGATTATCCTGGGCGACTCTTGTCGGGTACAAACCAATCACGGCTTGAGCAGCTTCCAAGGACTCGGTTTTCTTGGAGTTTCAGGCATTGTCCTGGGCGATCTTCGCCGGGGACGCTACTGGGGAGCTCAAGAATCATCTTAAGCAACCAACTCGGGAAACTGCGTCGGGGATCCCACAAATGATCTTGAGCAAACGGCCCTGCTGAGGGATTCGAGAATCATCTTGAACTGAAGACTTCGCTGGGATCTCGAGAATCATCTTGAGTACGCGACTTCGTTGGGGGGGAAATGTCAGGAATCATCCTGAGCAACTGATCCTTCGGTGGAACACCTGTAAAACAAGAATGATAATAACCTAGATCGTGTTTATGATGCATATGCTTCAGCGCCATGCCCCACACGGTGGAAATGCTATGCGTTTATGCTAAATGCTATGCAATCATGCACAATGATGCGGTCCCGTCAGCAAAATAAATGCCGAAGGGGAATTCTCCTGTCAAGGAGAAAGAACTACTCAGATAAAGGAATCATCCTGCTGAGGAGAACGTGGACACGCCAATATCAATCGGACTCCGTCTGGGGAATTGATCTTCCGTTGACTGCTGCAGGGAAAACAACTTCAGTTGATCTGCTGCAGGGGAACGAAGCTCTACGAGAACTTGGACCTGCTGAAGGAATGCGATGTCAATCGTGAGAATATACTGCGGGGCCTTCTCGGCTACTCTTCTGGGGATAACCACTCTGTGGGGAAACAACTTCAGCTGCTCAACACTCCACTGGGGAAAAAACAATCATGATCTGATCACCTTCCCAGGATTCGGGTCTCTTGGACATCTGCAAACTCGGCTGAGGAAGGAGAAGTCATTCTGCTTCGCTGGGAAGAGTGCAACTCTGGGGGACTACCGCATCGGCTGCTCAATGCTCTGCTAGGGGAAATCCACTAATGGTCCCAACTGCTACCCAAGATTCAGCTCTCCTGGGGGTTTTGCGGACTCAGCCGGGGAAGGAGAAATCATTCTACTTCACTGGAGAGTACGACTCTGATGAGGAATTCAATTCCACTGGGGAAGAAAGAATCATCTGACTTCTGGGGAGAGTATAACTCTGCAGGGGAATACAACATCAGCTGTTCCAACACTCTACTGGGGGAAGAGGGAATCATCCGACTTCGGGAGAGAATACAACTCTGGTGGGGAATCTCAATTCCGCTGGAGACTTCAGTCTGGCACCATCAGTTACTGCATATTTCGGCGTAAGAATAGCTTCCTGCGCTTGTGGCCCGGTGCTGGGGGGGACACCCGCTTCGGAGACCTTACTGGGGAAAACACGAGCTTCGGTACCCGAACATTTCTATGAAACCTGCACTTGTGACCCGGTGCTGGGGGAGGCATGAGCTTCGGCCCTTGACTCAGCTGATGAGGTGACGTTCCTTCAGGATGCGTCTGCTTGGGGAAAAGAATCATCTCTGCCTGGGGAGACATATTAATGCTCACTATTCTGCGTTCAGATTCTGCGGAGGAGAGACTAATGAACTCTGCTGGAGAAGGAGGGCTCGCCCTGCTTCGGGGATATCAATCCTGGTCTACTGAGGGTGATCTTGACCCTAATCTGATAAGGGATAAACGCCATCTCAATTTGCTGCAATCTCAAACTGTACGAGGGGAACAACCTCAAACCGTACATCTCTGCTGAGAAACGATCCTGGTTCAACAACGTCGACACAGGGAATACATACTACCCATCATGGAACCGAGTAACAGGTTAGGCCGTTAGGATGACAACAAGGCTTCTTCAGAAGACTCAGGTTTTGGCAGGGTAATGACATGATTCCCCGATACTCAATTCTTGCTAAGGTGAACAAACTCATTTGAACAACTTGCCCCAGTACAATTCAACTTGCCCCAATCCGACTTTTTGGGAATAATTCATTCGGAACAGAAAACAGCTGGCAACAAGACAATCTTCAAAAGGCTTGCTCCAATATCTGTACAATGGAAAGATTCATCCTCCACTAATCCACTCTCAGCATGGTCGACCTCAATATCTCTGAAGTAGTTTGCCCCTGAAAGAGCGATGAGCGACTCAACATGCTCTGATTGAACACTGGAGGGATCTGTCCTCAAATCGCACGAATCCTGGATAACTGCCCCTGATTGGGTCTTGAGAAGATTCACTTCCGACCAACCGCTTCTTGCATAAACTGCCCCATAATCAACTGATGCTCCGGGACTTGTCCTCAGACAAACTGATTCCAAACTCACTGGAAGTCAATGCCCCAAATTCACAGGGCTTCGCAGCATGCCGTTCTGATCCAGACCTCTGACGATTCAGTCCTGATTGACTATTCTCTGTTGAAGTTCCCCCGTATCATCTACTGACCTGCAATTAAAATTGTTTATTCACGAATGGTAATTTTAATACAGTGTTCATGCAAATTTCGAAAAAATGTTGTACTGTCACTCATTTACGTGTCATGCTAGTGAGTGACGAATGAACCAAAGAGTTCAAACGTAGTGCTGATATGATCAGTGAAAAATATAATAATTATATGATTAGAAAATCATGCAGGAGTCAGGTTACTCAACCTTATCGTAATGCGCTTTCAGAATAAACCCTGCCTCAATTAGGTCTTTTAAGGGTTGTATCGTGGTCGGGTTCACGGTTCGTGAAACAAAGGATATTTGGCTCAAATTATGATTTGTACCCACCCCTTCTACGTGATGATCTCCGATCCTAAAGTCCAGTTAACTTAGCTCAAGCGCTCGCCTCTTCGAGAGGTATGTTGAACATTGGGAACAACTGGTTAAAGGATTCACAAGGTGTTTCGGAGTGACAGTTACTCTGTTTTCGGTGTCTGTATCTACACGACTTTGTCCTTGTTTGAGGATTTTTCTATAATCCTTTCTTTTTCATTCTTTTGATTCCCTAATTTTTGCTTGGACTGACTCCTTTTGAGTTCTTTTCGATTTTTCTTTTGAAGTCCAGCGGGATGCCCTGATTTTTGCCTAAGTATTTGCTTTCTAGCTTTTCTTTTTTACTTAGCGGGCTTTCTTATTCCCTTTTTCTTTTGGAACAAGTCGTGCGACACTGGCTGTCTGGATTTATCCGAGAGGCTTGTAACTGTCTCACTCCTGATTGGTGAGGTTTAACCATTGTGGTTGATGAGGTACGACCTCTGGTAGAGGAATATGATGTGATTGGTCCTCGAAGGACAACACTCCTCTATAAGACTTGAACGCTCGATCAAGCTGACTGACAACTACCCTGCCCCGGGTTAAGATGTGAGGGTTAAAAAGTCCGAAAGAAACTCCTACTCCTCGGCTCGAAGTGGTTAACAAGGGATTCTCTTCCTTATCTCTCCGGTGTTTAGGGATTTGAAACAATGCCTTATACGTCATCGGCAAGGTTTTATCTGAAAGCAATACGATCATTGGTTACGAGTATTCAGTTTCATCACCCTCCCTCCACTCATTGCTAATCATAGTAATAAAATGGAGTACATAAAATGCAAGTGTCAGTGCAATGCAGTAAATGAGTGACAACGACATAACTAATTCAGAAAAATGCATAGTCACTTTATTAATATTGCCATTCGGAACATACAATGTTTAACAGCAAGTAGTAACTAACAGAAAAGAAACTGCAAATGCAAATGGTAAAAAAAGTCCGAGGACTGCCAATGCTGAGGATGTCTGCCTGTCTGGATCACTGGCTTCTGGAAATAACCTTCTGAATCTGCAAGCTCAGACAGCTGAGAGGTTGTCACGTACCACCAAAACCCCATCTGGGAAGGAAATACACCCTTTGTCGATCAATTGTTGCACTTTCGCCTGGAAAGCCTTGCAATCTTCAGTTGAATGCCCCGGAGATCCACCATGGTAACCGCACTGAACATGAGGATTGTACCCTGGAGGGTAAGGCTCTGGCACGGGCTTGAGAGCTTTCGGTTCCACCAAAGAATTCTGAATCAACTGTGAAAGAATCTGGCTATACGGCGCAGGCACTGGATGGGAAGAAGCATTCCTTCGTTCTAAGTGGTTGCGAGGTCTCTTTTGATCCTGGTGCTGGTATTCTTTCCGCCCAGGAGCAAGAGGTCGTCGTTTCTAAGTGGCAATGGTCCCTTGTTTAGGCGCTTGCGTCCTTGAACTTGATCCAGGTAGAAACTGCGAGCGAGGCGATGCAGTCACCAAAGGTCGCGGGACATATTCAAGATCTTTCTCAGCTTCAGGCAAAGGAGTGGAATCATTCACCTTTTCTGCAGGGTACGGGATGAACTTTCCCGATGCTCTCATGCCGCCCGGCACAAGCCTAATTGTCCTTGAGTCAATAAGGTCTTGAATCTTATTCTTGAGAGCCTTACATGTTTCAACATGGTGCCCCGGTGCTCCTGAGTGGAAATCACAATGCGTGTTGAGATCAACGTCTGGTGACACGTCACCTGGTGGATCCGAGGTCCGAAGCTTGAGAACACGGTTCTGAACCAACAGTGGCAACAGCTGGGCATAACTCACAGGTATTGGGTCCACAGCTCTATCTAGTAGCTTCTTCTTTTGATTATGACCTTCAGGGTTATTCTGAGATGCCCGGCGCGGCTGCTGACGAGACAGGTCTTGAGCTTCATGCTGTGTAGAGGATCTATGAGGTCCTTTTGGCTTCAGCACAGGTGGCACTGACGGCAATGGAGGAAGCACTTTGGTCTCCTCCTTGGGTGCTTGACCACTCTCGTTTTTTAGCATACTTCTCACCACTCCCATGAGGAAGCTCAACTGATTCTGCAGCTGCTGATTCTCTTCTCTGAGTACTTGCTGGTCCAAGCGCACTACCTGTATGTCATTCATGACCTGCCCCAACTGGCTTTGGATTTTCCCCAACTCAGCTTGTACCTGCTCCATTAGTCTGAGCTGCTCGATTCCGAGTCAAACCTGCAAACACAAGGTTTAAAAGACAAGTCCCGGCTTCTGTCATGCAAGATGAATTATGCTAATGCCATGGGTGTCTGTACGTTTAGGAGATCACCCCTAATTCTGGTGTCAACGTGCCAACATAGTGTCAATGCAGTGATAAGACTGGATCCATTCATGGAAGAAAATATCTCATATTGCTCGGGACACCAGAATCAGGGTACGAAATGCGCCTGCAGCACAGACACATGCTAATGGAATGCAAAAAATGAATATGCGAACTAATGCAAAATGCAGTCATGCAACAATATATCCAGGTAGCTGCTGTTGTGGAGGTTCTGTATCAACAATCCCTGATAAGAAGAAAACCCCGGTGTAAGACCACAGATTTGATTTGCCAAGAATAACCATCTGGTAGGACCACACACACAGGATCAGAATTCTGCTCTATTGAGAACAAATAGCTGATAATAAGGACCTCGAATGTATGATCAAGAAACATCTGCTGATGAAGTCTTCAGACCCCAAATCAAAAATCTGCCCTATCAAGAGCAAACATACAACTGCTGATGAGATCTTCAGACCCCGCTCAAAATCTACCCTATCAAGAACAAACAACATTTGCTGATGAGATCTTCAGACCCCACTCAAAATCTGCTCTATCAAGAACAAACCACTGATGACAATACTCTGATCAAAACCTGCTCTATCAAGAACAGACATACACCCGATAACAAGATCCTCTGATCAAAACCCTGCTCTTATCAGGAACAGACAAATCTGCAACTGAGAACCCTGGTACCAACATAACTGATTCACTGTCAAGAAAACCAGGTGGTCTGGAGGTCAAAGTTTCCTGCAAATAACCCAATCCCACTCACAGGTATGGACCTAATCCACGGACAAAGGTACGGCATCCTATGCGGTCATCAGCGTCACAGACTTTCATGAGTGATAATACGATTCCCAGAAGGAGTGACACCATCAAGTCATGAAGAGGCCTCACTTAGCTGACTTCCAAATGATCGGTCCCCAGAGTCGACAATCCTCACGTCTGGACTCCCCTCAGATCCTCAGGACCGGAAAGGAGCACCTCTGCAAGAACCTCGTCTGAGCGCAGATTTCGTAGGGAACTGTGCCTGCTCAGCAGACAGGTTCGTCTACTACTCTCCGCAACTATGTCTAGGTGTATACTCAAGCCCAGGTCCGACTTCTCACTCATAGTAACATCCCTCTCCCACAGCAGCACAGATAATCATATCAAACTGGAAAATAAAATGCGGGAAGTAAAGTGCGGGAAGTAAAAATGCGATAAATAAATGCAACCCAACAAGCAAACATACAAGCGCTAGGATTGACTCTCATAGGGAACTGGAGAACCAGAGATTCTGGGTTCGATCCCCAGCAGAGTCGCCAGCTGTCGCTTGCGCGAAAATAAGGTGCCGGCATGACAGAAGAGTCGCCACCTTTCGTTATTTATCCCTCAGAGCGGGAAAGGAAACGATCGGAAAAACCTGACGAAAAAAGGGTAAGACAAGGTCATCGCAACCATTGTCTGGGTTCGGGAGTCGGTTACGCAAGGGGAAGGTATTAGCACCCCTCACGTCCGTCGTACTCGACGGGATCCACGCTCGTTGTTTACTTGGACGGGTTGGTTTTATTCTATCTACCTATCAAGGCTGGCTAAAAAAGAAAAGAAAAATGACTCGGCAAAGCGTCGCACTTTATGCCTACGTATTCTCATCAGAGAATGAGAAATCAGAGTCAACGTAGTTCGGCCTACGAAGGGTTACGGGGGAAAGGTTGCTCGCCAGGATATCGCATCCTATGCCTACGTACTTCCACACTGCATGGAAGATCAGAGCAAACGTAGTTCGGGAAACTACGGCTTATTTCCTGAAAGAAGTGTTTTTTATTGTGTTTGTGATTTCAACCGCACTAGAGACTATGACCTCAGAGTGAACGCGTCGCATGTCACCCAAAGGGTACCATACTAAACATCCAGACTGTGGAAAAGAAACTCTCCCACAATCCTTTCTCAGATAGCTTAAGGCTCGTAACGTACGAAAGAAATCATTCATGATTACTGTATCTTAAACTGCTTTGAGATGAGAAGAGAACAGGCCCAACTAGGAGGGAGACTATCAAGTCCTACTGTTATCATGCCATGGATTCATCCTATGGTTGAGGTTTGAACAGGGAACTCCTAGAAGTTGTCATGCGTAGGTTTCAACCTAAAAGTCTATCATCAAATCCTTATCAAAGGAAATGAGAGTCCTAAGGGATCATGTCAATGATACACCAAAACAGACAAAGCATCAGCTTAACAGTAAAATGCATGCAATGCAAGTGAGGGAGGAAATGTGTGTGGGGCTTCAGCCTCCACAAGCTCGTCTCGACCTCAAGCCAGTCATGAAATAACAGTAATCATACTGAAAAATAAACAACATGCTATCAAGCAATAAACAGATAAAAGAAATGAAATGCCATCAGGAAAACAGACCACATGCCTGAGAAAGAAAACATCTACATCTAATCTCTAATCCTAACCCTAAAAACAAAACCCTAATCAAGTCTAAGCAAAGCCCTGAAGCAAAACCCTAATCAAAAGAAAACAATCCCAGTCTTCAAGCTTCAAAACAAGCTTACCAAAGAAAGGGAGCTAAGTAGGCAGACTCGTAGTGCCCTCCTCAGGAAAGCACTAGGAGGCTTGTACTCAGGAATCATATCCTATGTGGCTCAACAACTGTGATCAGTTTACATTCCTCCTCAGGAGAAATTAAACTCACATGAAGGCTCCGACATCACTGGATACTTGAGAAATCCTAGATGAACTAAGGGAACTAAGTGAATAGACCCATAGGACCTTCCTCAGGAAAGTACTAGGAGGCTTCCACTTAGGAATTGTATCCCATGTGGCTCAACAACTGTGATCAGTTTACATTCCTCCTCAGGAGAAATTAAACTCACATGGTGGCTCCAACATCATTGGATACTTAAGAAATCCTAGATGACCTAGCGGAACTAAGTGAATAGACCCATAGGACCTTCCTCAGGAAAGTACTAGGAGGCTTCCACTTAGGAATCGTATCCCATGTGGCTCAACAACTGTGATCAGTTTACATTCCTCCTCAGGAGAAATTAAACTCACATGTTGGCTCCAACATCATTGGATACTTAGGAAAGAGGTGAGAAGAAAGAATGAAAGACATTCATAGTGCCTTCCTCAGGAAAGTACCATGGATTTCCCTCAAACTTCAGGATCTCAAACCTCACAAACAGAGAACAAGCTACAACCTCTGAGTCTCTGAGTCTTGATCTTCAATCTTCTCTTTCATCATGCTCCTTGCAAGCTCTTCAAAACAAACTAAGCCCCACAACAAATTCCCAAAAATAAACCCCAGAGACAGACAGATAACCACAGAACAGTCAATACAATCAGTCCTATTCAGAAAACATCTAAAAATACTAAAGCAAGGGGGAAAAATCTAACAATCATTTACAAGGGTCTATAACACCTACCCATAACATCCCTATATGCCCATACCCAAAAATCAAGACAAAACTCTCCACAGAAAATGCATTATTTTACTTATGCTCTCTGAAAACCCTAATTAGGCACCCTAATGCTAACCTAATTAAACTAATCAAATTTTAATCTAAAAATCATGAATTAAATCCTATGGGAAACTATGTTTCAATATCTAACTATGCCAAAAAGAATGGCTCAAAAATCCTAAGGGAAGACCTTAATACAAATTCTACAAAATCAAGTATCAAACTAAACCTATTTAAAAGCTATTTAAATGAAAAATATACTAAAAATATTAAAAGAAAATAAAATGCCAATTTTATTTATTAATATTTTTCTAGACAAAATTCTGAACATATAGAAAAAACAAGAAATGAAAAATATTAATTTTCCTATTTTATATGAATTTTATAATATGCAAGAAAAATTAAAAGAAATGAAAATAAAAAAATAAAAGAAAATGGGGAGGGGGTGTCAAACTTAATTGCGCCCAGTTCAATTACTATTGGGCTGAGAACCTGGGGGGTGCAGGTATTAAATGGGTTAAGCCCAGGCGCGCTCAGAAAATCAATAGAAAAATTGAAAAGAAAAATAAAACGAAGACGGTATGAATAGCAACCATTTAACGTGTTATTCCAATTGGGCCATCTGGGTGGGGTGCGAGTATCACAATTTCATTAGGCCCAGGTCTACCGATTAAGTAAAACGACGCGTTTTAATCTTAGGGTTTCCCTCCACTTTCAGAATTAAACTGGAGCCGTTAGATTGGATTAAGAAGTCAAATTTCTGGACAGATCTAGTGGCTGTGGGTCATCGTCCCCAACAAGCCTCCTAGGGTTTTCAATTCTCAGAATCCATGCACGAATTTCTCTCCAATCGTTCTCCCTGCTCGCTCCATGAAATTCAAAAATTCCAAGAGCAAAGATGCTCTACTAATCACCAATAATATGATGGTATCCATAGCTTTCACTAAAACCTTGTATATCTCTCTAACCGAATGCATCAAGATTAGGGTTTCAACATGCTCTTCTGAGATCAACCTCAATGGAACTCCATTCTAATGATCTAAACTTGTTCTTTATGTTACCCTCACCAATCTGCACTATAACATGATCACCAAAACTCAATACACAGCTTATTCTTAAACTTGCAAGAAATGACACCCTGCCACGAAACCTCATAGAATCTCCTCTAAGTTTCAGAAAATGATCAACTAACCTAGTATGTTACCTTTTTACCTAGAATTCTGACAGTATGCACATAAATAAGGATCTATGGCGAAAGTTTCAAACCTGTCAAGTGGTGATGGTGGAGATGTGTAGAGATGGTTTCAAGTCTTGTAATTGCTTCCAAGGAATCCTCTAATGGTGTAGAGGTTTCTGTTTGCAAGAATCTTGAAGGAGAAAGCTTGTAGATGAAGAAATGGAAGCTTGCTTGATTTTGAAGAAACCTTGAGATGGCACTTTCTCTCTCACTTTCTCCAATGGATTCACCAACCTTTTCATCTCATCATGATCCATTTAATATATAGAAACCAATGGAAGAGTCTAGATTCATCTAGAAACTTTTAGAATCATCTAGAAAGTGATGGAAATTCCCTTGTAATGACATATTGGTATCATCTCATATCATGCATTAAGCCTCTTAACTTTGTGTCAAAAACTCCTTACATGAGATATTTGGATTGAATGAGTGAAAAACAAGCTTAACCTTGCCTTATGCCAAGTTTTCCAAAGGTTCCTTATTATGCAAGTAACAACTTTACAAAGTAACATCCATTTTAAGACCTCAAATCAAAAATCTATTTGAACCATTGTTTTTAAAATGATGTTTGGATTCAAAATGACATATTGGATGACCTATTTTGGATTTGTAGATCTCCCAAACCAATTTCCAACTTGGATTCATTTAACTTATAAGCCATTTTTAGGTCATTTTCAACCATTCTTGTAAATCCTTGCTACAAGCTTTTACAACAACTCATTACCACTTTTCTAGGCTTAAAATGCCATTTTGAACAACTTTGATGTTTTGAGTTTTTTCATTTGAGGCTTGGAAATAGGAGATATGGCCTTTGCTTAAAATGACCTATAACTTCCAAATGACCAAAATACCCCTGTCTTGTTCATGTTGACCAAGAGATCATAGGAATCATCCTACTAGGGCAAAAGTTGTCTGCAAGTTGGGTGACTTTCAAGGACCCAGATTCACATACCTCAGATGACCTGTAATTTGTCAAAACCATAACTTGAGCTCTGCACATCCTATAAAGGACTTCTACCACTCAAATTAAAGCTAAGAACAAGCTCTAAAACATCCATGTTATGGGGAAGATGAGATATCAACCACATCTTGAGCTAAAACTGCCTGGAAGATAGGGATCAAATTAGGGTTTTTTCACTGACAATCCTTGGAAACCCTAACTCAAAACTTCTCAAACTCCTCAATCATGATGAGTTGGTCTATGAATCATATTTATAACATCTCCATACATCATTCCATGATCACATGGCCCTTGGATTAGGTCTCAAACTTCTCCAAATCCTTAGTTGACCTAGGATTGACCCAGTCAAAACCCTAATTCTACCATTCATGGTTGAATCTTCTGAATTCTTGCACAAGGACCTCTCTGGGCTTTATGATGGCTTTCAAGACATCTCATAAACTTTCTCAAAGCATCAAGTTCACTCTCATAGTCTCAGAATCATCTGAGGAGCCCCCCCACAATTCTCAAGCTTTGAGGCACACAACTCTGGTTTCAACCAATTCTCCTGAGGATCTCCTGAGCTTTCTGATGAGGATATCAACTTCAAACACTTGATGGATAAATAATTGTTGGTCAAATTTTGGGGTGCAACACTTACAACTAAGTTTGAAAGCCTGAGAATGAAAGATGATGAAAGCATACATGACTTTCATATGAATATTCTTGATATTGCCAATGCTTCAAGTGCTCTTGGTGAAAAGATGTCTGAAGAAAAGCTGGTAAGAAAAATTCTCAGATCTCTCCCCAAGAGATTTGACATGAAAGTAACTTCCATAGAGGAAGCTCAAGACATCTGTAAGATGAGAGTTGATGAACTCATTGGCTCTCTACTAACCTTTGAAGTAGGAATAAGTGACTAAGCTGGCAAGAAAAAGAGCATAGCCTTTGTGTCAAATACTGAAAGAAGAGATGATGAATCTGATGAGGATACAAATGAAAGTTTATCAAAGGCCATGGTTTTGCTGGGAAGACAATTCAACAAAATAATAAAAAAAATGGATATAAAGACAAGACCAAATGTCAAGAACATCTCACTTGACATCACAAAGTCAACTGATGCAGGAAGAAGAACTAGGACTGAAGAAAAATCTTCAAAATAGCAAAGAGATGCAGTGTTAGTGTGAAGGTTTTAGTCACATGAGATCTGAATGCTCTACCTATCTTAAGAAGCAAAAGAAAGGTCTAGCTGTTTCATGGACTGATGAAGACTATGATAGTGAGATTGAAGAAGAATCTTCCAAACATGTAACTACCATGACTGGAAGATACTATTCTAATGAAGACTCCAGTGAAGATGAATTGACCTTTGAAGAACTAGCAGCTTCCTACAAAGAACTGTGCCTGAGAAGTGAAGAAGTTTTCCAGCAAGGTGAAAAACGGAAGGAACACATCATCAAGTTAAAAACTGAAAAGGAGGAACATATGACAATTATCAATGGTTTGAATGATGAGGTTGCTGAACAGGCTGAAACTATTACTAAATTAACAGATGAAGTTGCTCAACTGACTTTCCAACTTAACCAAATGGGAAAGTCTGTTAGAATGATGAATAGTGGTACCAAAATCTTGGAAGAGATTCTTCAATCTGGAAAAAGATTTGGAGACAAGACAGGGTTAGGATTCCATGAAGACAATAACTCTTCCTATCACCACAAATCCTCTGGATCAAGGAAGATGGTGTTCCAGCAGATGTCTCAACATCACGACAGAAAACAAACCAGCCAACCAAGAAAATCCCAAAGATGGAGATGTCATTATTGTGGTCGCTTTGGTCACATAAAGTCATTTTGCTTCAAGCTGCATGGATATCCAAACTCTACTCCTCAGACAAGACCTAACCACAACACTCACCATTCCAAGAAGCAATGGGTTTCCAAGACTCCTGTTACAAAACAATGGGTACCTAAAACTACTACTTGCCTCATAGCCCATATGTCCCTAAAAGTTTCTACTAAGGAAGATTGGTACTTTAATAGTGGATGCTCAAGACACATGACAAGGATCATAAATCTGTTAGTGCGCATCAAACCTCACTCAACCAGCTATGTGACCTTTGAAGATGGGAAAAAGGGGAAATCAAGGGGATTGGAAAACTAAGTTGTTCAGGAACACCAGATCTTGACAATGTGCTTTTAGTCAAAGGATTAACTGCCAATCTAATTAGCATCAGTCAACTATGTGATCAAGGTCTAAGTGTCAACTTCACTAAACCTGAGTGATTGGTTACTAATGAAAAGGGAGAGCTGATCATGAAGGGAATCAGATCCAAGGACAATTGTTATCTATGGACCTCTCAGGACTCTAAGTGCACTCTTTCCAAGAAGGGTGAAATAAGACTATGGCACCATAAACGTGGGCATATGCATCTAAGAGGAATGAATAAGATCATATCTATGGAAGTTGATAGATGTATTCCTCAACTAAAAATTGAAGAAAGAAAAATCTATGGTGAATGCCAAATAGGAAAACAAACAAGGATGTCACATCAGAAGTTCCAACATCTCACTTCTCTTAAAGTGCTGGAACTTCTTCACATAGACTCAATGAGACCTATGCAGGTGGAAAGCTTTGCTGGAAAGAAGTATGTTGTTATAAATGCCATGCAAGAAAAGGTGAGAAAATTCAAGAAAACTTTGAAGTATATCAATAAGACAAGTAAGTATGGGAGGTTATATAATCATGAGTCTGGGTGTATGATGTCTGGATACTGTGATTGGGCTGAAAGTACTGATGACTGGAAGAGCACCTCTGAAGGTGTAACACGGTGGGAGAACTGACTTTAAACAATGTTGCAGATAGCAAGAGTCGCCACCGACTTTTATTTTATCCATAAGGAAAGGTTATAAAAGAACAGGAAAGACCTTAGAGAATATTTTGGGTCCGGGGGGTAGGTTATGAAAAGGGAAGGTGTTAGCACCCTTTTCATCCATGGTTATCCATGGGCTCTTAGGTACTTAAGCTCACTTTTGAATTGTTTTGAAAGTGTAGTGTGTGAATAGAAAATTTTCAGAATAGTTAATAAATAATCCATGTAAGGATGTGTTAAGAACTTGTTTGAAAACTTGTTGAAAATTTGTTTAAGTGCGAAACAGTTTTGAAGTGAGCAAGCACCTAGGAGTAACCTACCCTAATGTTTAAAGGTCTTTCTTATTCTTTATTCTTTCCTTCAGTAAGACTATCCCTACTATAATGGAGTAGGTAGTCCTTGCTTTGGATGTTAAGGGACATGTGAGGGACAATTTGACTTTGAAGGCCATTGTGGGATGTAATAAGCACGTATAAGGGACCATCATCATTTTTCGAAAGGGACTCGATTCGTAAAGGCAACCATAAGGGACTTTGATGATTTTCTATTTGAGGGACTTGCTTTATACACCCCACTTAACCATTATTCGTAGGCAACTTGAGGGATATCCTTAGGAAGTGAGACGGCGATTAAAATCGACTTACGTGTGTGACGTGTTTATTTTAATTATCTTTATTTAAAAGTGATCTAAATTTATTTTAATATTACATACATGTTGTTACACTCCCTAATTACTAACCATAATAATAATTAAATAATTAAACAACTTTACATCCCAGAAACAATTACAAAATAATAAGCAAAATAGTTAAATAGCAAAGATAAATAAAATATAAATAAGCAATAATAAATAATAAAGGGGATTAATTCTAAGTTTACTCGGCAAGACATCGCATCTTGTGCCTACGTATCCTTACGGGAGTGGAATCAGAGTAATCGTAGTTCCCCTCAATAGGGAGGTTAGAAACTTCTTGACTGTGGTCAAGGTCTCACGGGGAATAAACGCATCTTAAGGACACGCTTACGTGGAGTGTAGGAACTCCAAATCTCTACGTTGAAATGTTAAGTTGTAATTAGGGTTAGGTTAGGGATTCCGCGGCGGGAAACCCTAAAATGAGCGCGGCGGCTCTTTGACCTAATGCTAGGGGTAAAATTGTAATTTTGCCTGCGGCGAGGCATGTATGAAAATTTAGGGTTTGTAAGGTGAAAGGGTTTGAAGTTGAGGACTATTGGCGCGGCGACCAAAAGCTAGACCTAACCTTCGGATGAGTGTAATTTGACAAAAGTATTGATGAAGAGGTGTGAGAGATTTAAATCATGCAAGCGGAAGTAAAATGCGGAAAGTAAATGCGATTATTTGTTCGCGAGGTTACAACCAAGAAACAGTTACAATTATAAATAAATAACGGTAAACATAATAAGCTGCACAACAAATGAACAATGTTAGTAGGCAACGTTAGACAAGTTAGGAAACGAGAGGGGAAATTTATATACATTTTTGTCGCTTATTCGTGATATATGAAAGAATTTTTAATTTAAGTCAGAATAGAAGTTCTTCTTAATACTAAAATAAATATTTTTAAGTTTAATTTTCAAGAGAGTTTAATTTAAAAAGGCCTAATTATTTTTAAAGAGAAGGATTTGTTTATTATTATTAAAAAAAGCTAAACTAGTTATCTTTTAAAAAGAAAAACTCACTATTATTATTTGAAGAAAATTATATTATTACTAATCAGAAATTAATTTTAATTGTTTTGTTATATGTTTAATACTAAAAATAAAAACAATGATAAGTAAAAGAATAAAGTTGGGCCGGTGATCAACCCAGCCCCAACTCAATGCTTGAAAACTGGATAACACTGCTTTTAGGGTTTCGAAAACCCTATCGCTACCCGCGGCGCCGTCATGGCTCGTTTCTCTTCGTCTTTGCTTCGTTTTGCATGTTTCGACCCCTCTATCTCCTGAAAATGAAACTATGAACAATATCAGCACAAATATGAGTTTTACAAACTTCCTACCCAGATTCTGACAATGGCGGATGGCGATGGCGTTTTCGTTGTTCTTTAAGGCCTGTGATGATGTCAAATCTGAGGCTACGAAGGTGGATTGCCCGTCGAGAGACGAAGGCGGTCTTCGTTCGAATCTTCTCCTTCGTTCAGATGCACGGCCGTCGATGGTTGTTCTGGTGACCTACGGCTGTTTTCGCTTTCTCCGTCCGCTTCGTCTAGGGTTTCTACGCAGTGATCTTTTTTCGGGCTCCTCATCAGGTGATCTTGTTCCCTTTATATATCTTTTTCGATTTCTCTTTTGGGCCTTGATGCTTTTTGGATACACGTTATCTTTACTGAAACGATTTGATTTGATTTTATGGAACTTTGGTGAACCGATGCTACTTTGATCTGATTGAGATTCTGATATGATTTTCTTATGTTTCGTTTGAAAAATTTCCCCATTTGGATTCACTTTGATTGGATTTGATTGAGATACGGATTTTATTTGGACATTGTTTTGGATTGAAACCGGATTTGTTGTGATCTGTTTCGAAAACCCTCTTGTTTGGATATCTGCTTTGAACTGATTTGGATTGTTTGCTCCTTTGCAGATGTGGATTTGAACTGGCTTTTCTTGAGTTTTGATTGTATCAGTTTCGGTTTGAGCAACTTTTGGGTCTGAGCTGGTTCCCTTAGGTTGGGCTAAACTTGTTCTGCTGAATTTGGTTCTTCTGTCTTTGAGTAACACACGTGCAGGTTGCTGGCTTATTTCTGATTTGAATTATGTGAACTGATATGCTTCTATTGTGAATTCCTGTTTCATGGACCAACTTTGATGCATCTCTGAACTTAAATTGAACTTGGCTGAACTCTTTTCTTATGAACATGTATTGTTGTATTTTTCTGTTTACGAGCCGGTACTGTCTGATTCAGGTGCTTCAGGTGACGGAAAAATAGTTCAGACCTGTCGGCATCCGGGTTTGAACCTGAGCTGGCTAGTGTTTACCTTGGTGTTGGTTCAGAATTAATGTGAATTGATGTATGAATGTGGTTCAGATTTTAGTTCAGTTCTGTTATCAATTTGGAGAATTTACTTGATAGTTGTCACCATATTTACTTGATGAGATGATGCCTAGTATCGAATCCAAAGTCGCGTGAATCCTCTTTCGGCCCAAAAACTTCTTTTATCTCTTTCTCTCTCGGTCACCTCTTAAGATAAGAACGAAACTACCTGATCTGATGCCAATGGCACGGATCGGTAACGAGAGTAGGATGCGGCTTCGGTTGTGCCCTCCCGGCACTCGATGATGACAATTGTTCTGAGAGTGTCAAACAACCTCTAACACTTTTCCATTCTGTGTTGTATTCTCTTTGTTATGCAGGTTAATGGAAGATTCGTGAAGAACATCGAAAGAGCATCGTGAAGATCCACTTAGACGTTTTAGGACTTAGAATTTTTTAGAGTAGATGTAACATTTGTAAATGTAATCTCACAGCAATTCAAATGTGAAATGATTCACTTCCTTTTGTAAAATGATATTCTTATGAAATAAAAATTCCATGATCATTCAACTTTGAATCTATTTATATTTATTTCTAGTTATAAATTATAAACATTTGTGAATCAATCCACAAATATTTAAATTCATTATTCTAGTCATAAACCATAAATACTCACGAATGATATTCTTGCTCATGTACTTGTCTCGTTGGTAGTCCTAATCTTATCACCTGACTTCATTCATTTGGATTCTAGCCAACAATATTCTCCTCATTTTCTAACCAAACGCGAATGTGCGCCGTAATCACAACAGATCTAGTATCAATGATGATATTGCCCGTAATTGAATTCCACTGACCAAATGATATAAGCAACAATCCAATAATACCCAATTAAACTGCGCCTTATTAACAGCAACGGAAATGCTCTGGAAATAGACCATGAGCGATAAAATGGACCTTAAATCCAGCTATGCCAGACAAATTTCGATACCGAACACATCGAATTGGCACCTTGATATAATCAAAACAGGTGATAAATAAATGCCTCAGAAATAGTGTCTCAAGTGTCTCACAGCTCAGTAACAGCCCGTCTTCAAAGAATTAGCGGGATCCACGAAAAAATGACCAAAATACCCCTGGGACCAAATCTGAAGTCTTGGAAGTCCATTTAGCCTGATTAAAGTCAAAACCCTAGTTTTGGATGCACTGCTTAGGAGGTGCATTGTCTGAGGGAATTGTCAACTCTTCTGACCAATTGTGAACTTTGTGAACCTTGTGAATCTTCATGGAACACAAAGTCTTGTATTGTGAGGGCAAATTTTGGGGTGCAACAGCTGCCCCTGTTCAATTTTCTGAAACCTGAGGGGTTAGATTGGTATATTTGCCAGTCGTAACCTGGAAGGTTGAAGGGGATTGAACACAAAAGCCCAAAAATTTGCACTCACCAGTGCATGGAGTGATATTGATGGTTGGTTGAACATGATTGAGTGGGCTTAAAGATGCCACTAGGGGAAAGTTCTTCAGTAGTATAATGAGAACTGTCAGGAGTCTGGAGTAATACTGATGTAACAGCATGTCTTCATGAGGATAGAGCAATCAATAATGATAACCCTAAAGCAGTCTTGAAGCAATGATATGATTTCAGGAGGATAGAACAATGAATGGTTCTAAAGCAGTCTTGAAATAATAATGTGATATGTCTTCAGGAGGATAGAGCAATCAATAGCTCTAAAGCAGTCTTGAAGTAATGATTTCAGGAGGATAGAGCAATGGATAACTCTAAAGCAGTCTTGAAATATTTAGCTGGCTTCAGGAGGATAGAGCAATGAATAGCTCTAAAGCAGTCTTGAAGTAATAATGTAGTTTCAGGAGGATAGAGCAATGGATAACTCTAAAGCAGTCTTGAAATAATTAGATGGCTTCAGGAGGATAGAGCAATGAATAGCTCTAAAGCAGTCTTGAAGTAATGATTTCAGGAGGATAGAGCAATGGATAGCTCTAAAGCAGTCTTGAAATAATAATGTAATTTCAGGAGGATAGAGCAATGGATAACTCTAAAGCAGTCTTGAAATAATTAGATGGCTTCAGGAGGATAGAGCAATGAATAGCTCTAAAGCAGTCTTGAAGTAGTAATATGACCTCATGAGGATAGAGCAATGAATAGCTCTAAAGCAGTCTTGAAGTAATAGGATGATTTCAGGAGGATAGAACAATGAATGGTTCTAAAGCAGTCTTGAAATAATAATGTGATATGTCTTCAGGAGGATAGAGCAATCAATAGCTCTAAAGCAGTCTTGAAGTAATGATTTCAGGAGGATAGAGCAATGGATAGCTCTAAAGCAGTCTTGAAATAATAATGTAGTTTCAGGAGGATAGAACAATGAATAGCTCTAAAGCAGTCTTGAAGTAATAGGATGATTTCAGGAGGATAGAGCAATCAGTAGCTCTAAAGCAGTTTTGAAATAATAATGTGATATGTCTTCAGGAGGATAGAGCAATCAATAGCTCTAAAGCAGTCTTGAAGTAATAGGATGATTTCAGGAGGATAGAGCAATCAGTAGCTCTAAAGCAGTCTTGAAATAATAATGTGATATGTCTTCAGGAGGATAGAGCAATCAATAGCTCTAAAGCAGTCTTGAAGTAATAGGATGATTTCAGGAGGATAGAGCAATCAGTAGCTCTAAAGCAGTCTTGAAATAATAATGTGATATGTCTTCAGGAGGATAGAGCAATCAATAGCTCTAAAGCAGTCTTGAAGTAATAGGATGATTTCAGGAGGATAGAGCAATCAGTAGCTCTAAAGCAGTCTTGAAATAATTAGATGGCTTCAGGAGGATAGAGCAATGAATAGCTCTAAAGCAGTCTTGAAGTAATAAGATGATTTCAGGAGGATAGAGCAATCAGTAGCTCTAAAGCAGTCTTGAAGTCATGAGAGGCTATCAGGAGGATAAAATAACCCTGAGGTTACAATAAAGCAGTCCCAAAGTAATAAGAAGCTCATCAGGAGGATAAAGTAACCCTGAGGTTACAATAAAGCAGTCCCAAAGTAATAAGAAGCTCATCAGGAGGATAAAGTAACCCTGAGGTTACAATAAAGCAGTCCCAAAGATCATAAGATTGTTTGTTGGATAATTAATCTGAAAACAAGGTAGCATTCTGTACAACAACATTAGTTTATGCTTTATGTATGCATGTATGACATGATGCACTTAGGTAATGTACTATAGACATATATGTTATGGTATGATGTAAATGATGTATGTACGCTATGACACTGCTGGAAGTGTCTGGATATCCCTGTATAACAACTGCTGGCCAAGGAAAATAAATCCCGATTCGTTGTTGAAGAATATATAACCCTCCGTCTGCTGGGGATAACAAGGTATAGATAACCTCCCGTTGTTGGGGATAACAAGGTATAAATAACCTCCCGTTGTTGGGGATAACAAGGTATAGATAACCTCCCGTTGTTGGGGATAACAAGGTATAAATAACCTCCCGTTGTTGGGGATAACAAGGTATAAATAACCTCCCGTTGTTGGGGATAGTAGGGTATAGATAACCTTCGTTTTCGTTTGATAGTAGGATAAGTATAACATCCCGTCTTCGTTCATCGTGCCCTTATTGGAAAGTAATTTCCCGTATATCCGTATGAGGATAAAAGAGATGGATATAAATTCCAGGGGAGATTAGACTTTGTGAAAATGGATTAGTCCTACTGATGGTTTGTAACTGTCTTGTAAAGATGAACCGGCGAAGCTTCGTTGAAATCCTTCCCTCGTTCGTCCTTAGTAAATACTATTACTGCATTTTCATGCATTTCTGGTAAACATCAATCATATTAAAAGCATACATGCGTTTTTGGTAAACATCAATCATATTCAAAGGCATACATACATTCAAACACAACCAATGGACGTTTCGCTTATGTAAATAGGGTAAAAGTAAATCTGGATTCAAAAGATGGAATTTATTTATATCAAAAGTGACCCATGCACGGGTAAGTTTGTACAAGGAGACATAAACCCTAGTAAGAGAATTTTGTCATGAAGTTTTACAAAAAGAATCAGCTATGTGGGAAATAATCCTATTGAGTTTCAATTCTACTATTGCCACTCAAGTATCTCATCTTCTTGCTGTTGAGACGGAAACGATTGGATTGAGCTTCATTTGTTTGAGCTTGAGTAAGTAGTACAACTGGTTGCAATTTCATAAGTGATCCAGACGAGACATAGTCATACGCTTTAATCCCTAACTTTTTCCTGGATTGCCCTTTCAGGTTTTCAATCCACCGGGATACCCTTTTTTGCCCAAGCCGCCTTTTCAGGTTTTCGACTTGCCGGGTGTACATCTTTTTATATATATATATATATCCCTAATTTTTGCCCAAACCCTTTTGGTTTGCCGGGATGCCCTTATTTTTGCCTAGGCCTGTCAACCTAGCGGGTCTCTTTTTATGCGTGGTATTTTTTAACTATGTCTGCGTTTACAGGTTGTGGGAAGTCTTCACCATCCATTGTAGTCAGTATCATGGCACCTCCTGAGAACACTGTCTTGACTACAAATGGTCCCTCATATGTTGGAGTCCACTTGCCCCTAGGGTCACCCTGTGGTAATATGATACGCTTGATTACCAAGTCACCAGCCTGATATACCTTTGGCTTAACCTTCTTGTTAAAAGCTTTGATCATCCGTTTCTGGTACATCTGGCCATGACAAACTGCTGCTAACCTTTTCTCATCAATCAAATTTATCTGGTCAAGTCGAGTCTGAATCCACTCATCTTCATCCAAGCCTGCATCCTTCATAATTCTCAAGGAGGGGATCTGAACTTCAATAGGCAGAACTGCTTCCATACCATGGACTAAGGAGAATGGGGTTGCCCCTGTTGAAGTACGTATTGTAGTACGATAACCATGCAGAGCAAATGGTAACATCTCGTGCCAATCCTTGTAAGTAACAGTCATCTTCTGTACAATCTTCTTAATGTTCTTATTAGATGAGCCAAATGATCAGCAACAACACTCCCCTTAATGGCCTTCTGAGTAGTATACTGTATATCATATTCCGTCAAGATCATTTGCCCTCTTGCAATTCTTCCGGAGAGAGCAGGTTTCTCAAATATGTACTTGATTGGATCCATTTTTGAAATCAATAAGGTAGTATGGGTCAACATATACTGTCTTAGTCGGCGAGCAGCCCATGCCAAAGCGCAGCAAGTTTTCTCGAGCAGTGAGTATCTTGTTTCACAGTCGGTGAACTTTTTGCTAAGGTAGTATATTGCCTGCTCTTTTCGACCAGACTCGTCATGTTGCCCCAATACACACCCCATTGAGTTGTCTAATACTGTTAAATACATAATCAAGGGTCTTCCATCAACTGGTGGCATTAAAATTGGAGGTTCTAGCAAATATCTCTTGATTTCATCAAAGGCAGTCTGGCACGCATCATTCCATTCCATCACCTGATCTTTCTTCAACAACTTGAAGATTGGCTCACAGATGGTAGTTAATTGGGAAATAAATCTTGCAATGTAGTTCAATCGTCCCAAGAAACCTCTAACCTCCTTCTCAGTACGGGGAGCTGGCATCTCTCGTATAGCTTTCACTTTTGCAGGATCCACTTCAATACCTTTTCCACTGACAATGAAACCCAGGAGTTTTCTAGATCTAACTCCAAAAGCACACTTGTTCGGGTTCAATCTCAACTTGTATTTCTTCAACCTCTCAAACAACTTGTGCAGATGATCAAGATGTTGCTCTTCATTCTGAGATCTGGCTATCATATCATCCACATATACCTCTATCTCATGATGAATCATATCATGAAACAAAGCCACCATAGCATGCTGATATGTTGCCCCTATCTTGACCTCTTTTCTGTTTTCTTCAGTTCCCAGATTCACAACTTCGACTGGCTCTTCATGTGGCTGTATAGCTTTCTCTTCTTGTTGTAACAACCTAGCAAGCTCTACAGGTATTTCACGATCGTCCTCGTCTCCGTCTTCAGTTTGATAGATCGGATTCTCGAAATTGTAATTGGCAATAGTAGAACTGTTATCAACTGGATCCAGAGTGGATGAGGATCGGCATTTTAGTGACGTGGGTGTGTGTAAGAACACATAGCTGATAAAGCAAAAATAAAAGAAAAAGAAAGACAAGGAACACAATATTTACGAAAACGAAACGTCCATTGATTTTATTGAATGAAGTATGCAAATGAAATGACAACCCGTAACAAGCACACCATTGTGCCCCGGGTAAGGCACATGGCTTGAAAGTTTTAATTGTTCCAGAAATTATAAATTTAAAAACATAACACAGTAATAGTATTTACTCCTGACTAAAGGAGATAGGGATAACATCTTCAGCTTTCCAATTATTGAGTCCAGCACCCACAGTAGGAAAAATCCATGCCTCCAAGTTGTAGTCTTCATCTTGATCTCCCACAGCATTGATAACCCCTTGATTGGTGATACGAACAGCACGAGCACGACGAACAGCCTTCTGGGACTCCGCAGTGAAACCCAAACCAAACTTGTCAGACTTGTATGGAATATCAGGAAGCTGACCCCAAATAGTACAACCACCTTCTTCCATCACAGCTTTTGCATCATTGAGGGAGGCCATTGCCATTGTTGGAGGGTTTCTGATGACCACAGGAACCTTCTTCACAGCAGGAGGAGTCACACAATCCTTAACAGCCCAGGGAACCACTTCAAATGACTGACATGGAGTTTCAATGTATTCACCTTCTACTTCCAGATACTTGAAAGTGTTTACATGGCTGACAAAGTATTCTTCCTCTCCAAAGACAGTAACAACTTTTACAGGACCTTCAGCAGTAATCTTGATTGGGCCCTGATGAGTGATTTTAATGGGACCCTTTGAAGTGATTCTTAGTGGTACTTTGTCAACCATGTCAACCTCTTCAATCTTCTTACCCTGAGTCAGATGATCCACCATACTTTCTACAGATGCTGGTCTTCTTTCAAACACTATAGTATATTTATCCATGAGACGTTGAATCCCATCTCTCAAAATGAAGCAACTATCCGGCTTATAGGTACAATATAGACAATCTTCATGACAACCTGGAAAGATCCCAGCTTGTACTAACCTCTTTTTGATAACAGACAATGGTGTGCTCAACTCCATAACTGAATAAACATGCAGATCTTCATCAATATCTTCATCAATGGCGTTGACAGTCTTCTCGTGATTTGGCATTGGAGCTGTAATCACATTTGGAGTACCTGGTGGATCAAACTCAATTTCTCCAGCATCAATCATATCCTGAATTTTGTTCTTCAAGACCCAGCAGTTATTAGTATCATGTCCTGGACAGTTTGAATGATATGCACATCGTGCATTGGGATTGTACTTGGGAGAGGTAACATTGGGATTCTGAGGAGCCTCCCTCAGAGTAATAAGTTCAGCCTTCAACAAGTGTTGCAATGCCTGAGCCATTGACATGTTGATCTTCGTGAACTGTCTTCTAGCCCTCTGTTGGTTGCCTTGAGGCTGCTCTGTTGTTGCAGGAGTTGGATTTGAAATATGAACTGCACTAACAGACTGATGCCTTCTGTTACGATCAGGCTGACCATACACAACATTAGATTCTTTCTTCCCAGTGGGAGGCTTCTTTGCAGCACCTGATGAAGAAGTGCCCACTTGGATCTTACCACTCTTGATACCATTCTCTACTCGCTCTCCTGTCATGATCAACTCAGTGAAGCCAGATGATGAGCTTCCAATGAGATGACTGTAAAACGGACCATTCAGCGTACACATGAACATATCAACCAACTCCCTATCAGTCAAAGGGGGTTGAACTCTTCCAGCTAAGTCTCTCCACTTCTGAGCATACTCCTTAAAGCTTTCTTTGGCACCCATAGACATGCTTTGAAGCTGCATGCGAGTGGGGGCTAAGTCAGCATTGTATTGATACTGCTTGTAGAAAGCTTCAGCAAGGTCATTCCAATCTCTGATGTTGACACTCTCCAACTGATAATACCACTCTAGCTGAGCTCCAGATAAACTCTCTTGAAAGAAATGGATCCACAACTTTTTATCAGCAGTGTGGGGTTGAATTCTTCTGACATAAGACCTCAGATGCAATTTGGGACAAGAGACCCCATCATAGACAACAAATGTAGGAACTTTGAACCCAATGGGTATGACCACCCCAGATATCAAGCTCAAATCCTCAAAATCCAGCCCAGATGATTTCTGTAATTCCATAGCATCCATTCTATCCACCAGCATCTTGAATTTGTCTTCGTTAGGCTCATGGTAGTAGTTAGCCTCAGAATCAGAGTCCCCCATAGTGTTGTGGAGACTGCCTCTCTCCTGCTCAGATTCTTCAGATTCATAGTCTTCAACCTGTTCCTTGGTCTTGTCAGGACCTTTGAACCTTCTTCCCCTGTTGAGCAACCCAGCAGACCTTCTAGCCTTCTTAGTCTTCTTGGCCAGCAGTGTCTTCAATTCATCCTGCCCCTTGGATAGGTTCAGGATCAGCTCTTGGAACTGTGCATTCTGTGCCTGGAGCTCCTTAACTGATTGTTCAAGAGCCATTGCTGAAATAAACGGCGAGAAGATGAGAAACCTGTGCACAATTATAAACCTGTGATGCAATGATATGGGAATGCATATGCAATGTTTTCAAGGACCGCAGGATTTAAATTTGCTTAAACAAACAAGAAAGTAACTTTTTATTAGTAATAACTTGTTTTGCCCTTTAGGCTTACAAAAAAATGAAAACGAAATAAGTACAAAAGATGGGGTTTTAAGTCTCCCATGGACGTTTCCTCTTTGTGTTGAGGTATGAGTTGAGGTTTCGTTCCTCATGAAGTAGCTTTGTTAGCTCTAGGATCCTTGCTTGGCTTGCTTTGTAATAAGCCTCGAAAGCATCCCTTTGCTCTTTCAGTTGGATCCATGATCTCTGCAAGTCTTCCATATCAGTAGGCATGTCTGGGTGAAGGATGGTATAAGCTGTGTCTCCTTCAGCAACAGGTTCCATGGTAACTGGTAGGACGGCAGGATATGGCATCATGAGTGTCTGAGCACGAGATCGTACCCATCTGAGATAAGCCTCCATAGGAATAGTGTACTTAGGCTCCAGTGTCTTGCTGTCAATCCTGTTTACTTTTCCCCAAGCTCGGATGAATTTCTGACGGTAACCCTGAAGATCGTTGTCGTAATCAAACACAATGCCCTGAATCAACATGTCATATGGACCGTCACTTCGGGCGTAACCAAACTGTCGTAAAGCTAGAGAGGGGTTGTAGGTGATGCCTCCTCTTATGCCTAGAAGTGGCACATTAGGAAACTCCCCACAACGGTCAATGATGGTGACATTCTCCATAGATCTGGAGCACCAATGAATGTCTGAGTGAGATAGTGACATGACCCTCTTGGACCATCTGAACCCTTGCTCATTCTTCATTACTGAACGAGGAAGGTGAGAAATAAACCACCTAGAGAGCAAAGGTATGCAGCACATCAAAGTTCCTCTTGCCCTTGTAGTACGGGTGTGAAGAGAATGTAGGATGTCTCCAAGCAATGTAGGCACTGGATTGTGACTCAGGAAAATGTTGATGGCATGAACATCTATGAACTGATCTGGATTGGGGAACAACACTAAGCCATATATCAGCAAGGCTAAGATCTCCTCAAAAGCATCATAGCTCATGGCCTTCAAGAACATTTGAGCTTTATCCATTAATACCTTGGCAAGAATACCCTTGACTCCGCTTCTCGTCTCTAGAACAATGTCAGACTTCTTCAGATGTAGAGCTGCAGCAATAACTTCAGGTTTAAGCTCCTTCTCTAAACCTGTGAATGGTTTCTGATCAAGAACAGGGATACCCAGAAGTTTAGAGAACTCCTCCATGGTTGGAACTAACTGATAATCAGGAAATGTAAAGCAATGGTGCTTAGGGTCAAAGAACTGAAACAGCACACTCATCTTGTCTTCACTGAACCCTGAAGTGACTAGATCCAATAGGTGACCATGTCTCTGGACGAACTGGGAATGATCAGACACTTGGGAAACCAACTCTTTGAGCTTGGGAGGTATCCCTACAAAGTTAATCCTGATGGTGTTTCTACGAGCAGAAGCCATGACCTGCAACAAAGAACAAAAATAAATCCCTTGGTCCTTGAAATGGTTAGGGAAAATGATATGCTCATGATGCATGATGATGTCATGATGTTATGTTCAATCACAAACATGTGGCACACACAAACAAGTCACACAATTGCCCTAGGTTTAAAGGCTTGCATGAGGTTTAAAGGTAAGTACCCTCCCCTGAAGTTAGATGGTTCATCCTGTCCTACAAAAGTAACCAGGTTCTAAGGGATCTCAATATCATTGATCCTTCACAAGGGTGGTTGTTCAGAAGGCAACTTACTTGCCAACCAAAACCCTCCAAGTTTAAGATCTCAATGAGCGTAGTATCGAGTGTCAACCAACTTCAGTCTGCACCAAAGCCGGTTACCTCACTACTTTCTAAAGGCCAAGATGAGTTAACTAGGGTTCTAAAAGTCAGTTAGTGCATTGACAACATATGGCAACCTCAATATTATCCTCAACTTGACTTAAGGAATATAAGCACCAACCAAGAAGTCGCACTAACTATGGCCACCAGATCCACCGTATCGATATACGTCGTACAGTTTCCTTGGTCTATTGCCATTTACCTAAGGTACACTAGATCCGGGTTAGGACCTTTCACACATAAGAGCACCCCAACAATATAATAATAAAGCAAACAAGGCAAACAATTTAAAGTGATCTTAATTCCTAAGGGTACCCCTCTTAAATAGGTCCCCAGCAGAGTCGCCAGTTCTGTAACACGGTGGGAGAACTGACTTTAAACAATGTTGCGGATAGCAAGAGTCGCCACTGACTTTTATTTTATCCATAAGGAAAGGTTATAAAAGAACAGGAAAGACCTTAGAGAATATTTTGGGTCCGGGGGGTAGGTTATGAAAAGGGAAGGTGTTAGCACCCTTTTCATCCATGGTTATCCATGGGCTCTTAGGTACTTAAGCTCACTTTTGAATTGTTTTGAAAGTGTAGTGTGTGAATAGAAAATTTTCAGAATAGTTAATAAATAATCCATGTAAGGATGTGTTAAGAACTTGTTTGAAAACTTGTTGAAAATTTGTTTAAGTGCGAAACAGTTTTGAAGTGAGCAAGCACCTAGGAGTAACCTACCCTAATGTTTAAAGGTCTTTCTTATTCTTTATTCTTTCCTTCAGTAAGACTATCCCTACTATAATGGAGTAGGTAGTCCTTGCTTTGGATGTTAAGGGACATGTGAGGGACAATTTGACTTTGAAGGCCATTGTGGGATGTAATAAGCACGTATAAGGGACCATCATCATTTTTCGAAAGGGACTCGATTCGTAAAGGCAACCATAAGGGACTTTGATGATTTTCTATTTGAGGGACTTGCTTTATACACCCCACTTAACCATTATTCGTAGGCAACTTGAGGGATATCCTTAGGAAGTGAGACGGCGATTAAAATCGACTTACGTGTGTGACGTGTTTATTTTAATTATCTTTATTTAAAAGTGATCTAAATTTATTTTAATATTACATACATGTTGTTACACTCCCTAATTACTAACCATAATAATAATTAAATAATTAAACAACTTTACATCCCAGAAACAATTACAAAATAATAAGCAAAATAGTTAAATAGCAAAGATAAATAAAATATAAATAAGCAATAATAAATAATAAAGGGGATTAATTCTAAGTTTACTCGGCAAGACATCGCATCTTGTGCCTACGTATCCTTACGGGAGTGGAATCAGAGTAATCGTAGTTCCCCTCAATAGGGAGGTTAGAAACTTCTTGACTGTGGTCAAGGTCTCACGGGGAATAAACGCATCTTAAGGACACGCTTACGTGGAGTGTAGGAACTCCAAATCTCTACGTTGAAATGTTAAGTTGTAATTAGGGTTAGGTTAGGGATTCCGCGGCGGGAAACCCTAAAATGAGCGCGGCGGCTCTTTGACCTAATGCTAGGGGTAAAATTGTAATTTTGCCTGCGGCGAGGCATGTATGAAAATTTAGGGTTTGTAAGGTGAAAGGGTTTGAAGTTGAGGACTATTGGCGCGGCGACCAAAAGCTAGACCTAACCTTCGGATGAGTGTAATTTGACAAAAGTATTGATGAAGAGGTGTGAGAGATTTAAATCATGCAAGCGGAAGTAAAATGCGGAAAGTAAATGCGATTATTTGTTCGCGAGGTTACAACCAAGAAACAGTTACAATTATAAATAAATAACGGTAAACATAATAAGCTGCACAACAAATGAACAATGTTAGTAGGCAACGTTAGACAAGTTAGGAAACGAGAGGGGAAATTTATATACATTTTTGTCGCTTATTCGTGATATATGAAAGAATTTTTAATTTAAGTCAGAATAGAAGTTCTTCTTAATACTAAAATAAATATTTTTAAGTTTAATTTTCAAGAGAGTTTAATTTAAAAAGGCCTAATTATTTTTAAAGAGAAGGATTTGTTTATTATTATTAAAAAAAGCTAAACTAGTTATCTTTTAAAAAGAAAAACTCACTATTATTATTTGAAGAAAATTATATTATTACTAATCAGAAATTAATTTTAATTGTTTTGTTATATGTTTAATACTAAAAATAAAAACAATGATAAGTAAAAGAATAAAGTTGGGCCGGTGATCAACCCAGCCCCAACTCAATGCTTGAAAACTGGATAACACTGCTTTTAGGGTTTCGAAAACCCTATCGCTACCCGCGGCGCCGTCATGGCTCGTTTCTCTTCGTCTTTGCTTCGTTTTGCATGTTTCGACCCCTCTATCTCCTGAAAATGAAACTATGAACAATATCAGCACAAATATGAGTTTTACAAACTTCCTACCCAGATTCTGACAATGGCGGATGGCGATGGCGTTTTCGTTGTTCTTTAAGGCCTGTGATGATGTCAAATCTGAGGCTACGAAGGTGGATTGCCCGTCGAGAGACGAAGGCGGTCTTCGTTCGAATCTTCTCCTTCGTTCAGATGCACGGCCGTCGATGGTTGTTCTGGTGACCTACGGCCGTTTTCGCTTTCTCCGTCCGCTTCGTCTAGGGTTTCTACGCAGTGATCTTTTTTCGGGCTCCTCATCAGGTGATCTTGTTCCCTTTATATATCTTTTTCGATTTCTCTTTTGGGCCTTGATGCTTTTTGGATACACGTTATCTTTACTGAAACGATTTGATTTGATTTTATGGAACTTTGGTGAACCGATGCTACTTTGATCTGATTGAGATTCTGATATGATTTTCTTATGTTTCGTTTGAAAACTTTCCCCATTTGGATTCACTTTGATTGGATTTGATTGAGATACGGATTTTATTTGGACATTGTTTTGGATTGAAACCGGATTTGTTGTGATCTGTTTCAAAAACCCTCTTGTTTGGATATCTGCTTTGAACTGATTTGGATTGTTTGCTCCTTTGCAGATGTGGATTTGAACTGGCTTTTCTTGAGTTTTGATTGTATCAGTTTCGGTTTGAGCAACTTTTGGGTCTGAGCTGGTTCCCTTAGGTTGGGCTAAACTTGTTCTGCTGAATTTGGTTCTTCTGTCTTTGAGTAACACACGTGCAGGTTGCTGGCTTATTTCTGATTTGAATTATGTGAACTGATATGCTTCTATTGTGAATTCCTGTTTCATGGACCAACTTTGATGCATCTCTGAACTTAAATTGAACTTGGCTGAACTCTTTTCTTATGAACATGTATTGCTGTATTTTTCTGTTTACGAGCCGGTACTGTCTGATTCAGGTGCTTCAGGTGACGGAAAAATAGTTCAGACCTGTCGGCATCCGGGTTTGAACCTGAGCTGGCTAGTGTTTACCTTGGTGTTGGTTCAGAATTAATGTGAATTGATGTATGAATGTGGTTCAGATTTTAGTTCAGTTTGGTTATCAATTTGGAGAATTTACTTGATAGTTGTCACCATATTTACTTGATGAGATGATGCCTAGTATCGAATCCAAAGTCGCGTGAATCCTCTTTCGGCCCAAAAACTTCTTTTATCTCTTTCTCTCTCGGTCACCTCTTAAGATAAGAACGAAACTACCTGATCTGATGCCAATGGCACGGATCGGTAACGGGAGTAGGATGCGGCTTCGGTTGTGCCCTCCCGGCACTCGATGATGACAATTGTTCTGAGAATGTCAAACAACCTCTAACACTTTTCCATTCTGTGTTGTATTCTCTTTGTTATGCAGGTTAATGGAAGATTCGTGAAGAACATCGAAAGAGCATCGTGAAGATCCACTTAGACGTTTTAGGACTTAGAATTTTTTAGAGTAGATGTAACATTTGTAAATGTAATCTCACAGCAATTCAAATGTGAAATGATTCACTTCATTTTGTAAAATGATATTCTTATGAAATAAAAATTCCATGATCATTTAACTTTGAATCTATTTATATTTATTTCTAGTTATAAATTATAAACATTTGTGAATCAATCCACAAATATTTAAATTCATTATTCTAGTCATAAACCATAAATACTCACGAATGATATTCTTGCTCATGTACTTGTCTCGTTGGTAGTCCTAATCTCATCACCTGACTTCATTCATTTGGATTCTAGCCAACAATATTCTCCTCATTTTCTAACCAAACGCGAATGTGCGCCGTAATCACAACAGATCTAGTATCAATGATGATATTGCCCGTAATTGAATTCCACTGACCAAATGATATAAGCAACAATCCAATAATACCCAATTAAACTGCGCCTTATTAACAGCAACGGAAATGCTCTGGAAATAGACCATGAGCGATAAAATGGACCTTAAATCCAGCTATGCCCGACAAATTTCGATACCGAACACATCGAATTGGCACCTTGATATAATCAAAACAGGTGATAAATAAATGCCTCAGAAATAGTGTCTCAAGTGTCTCACAGCTCAGTAACAGCCCGTCTTCAAAGAATTAGCGGGATCCACGTAAAAATGACCAAAATACCCCTGGGACCAAATCTGAAGTCTTGGAAGTCCATTTAGCCTGATTAAAGTCAAAACCCTAGTTTTGGATGCACTGCTTAGGAGGTGCATTGTCTGAGGGAATTGTCAACTCTTCTGACCAATTGTGAACTTTGTGAACCTTGTGAATCTTCATGGAACACAAAGTCTTGTATTGTGAGGGCAAATTTTGGGGTGCAACAGAAGGCAACTTCCTTTTGAGAAGCAATCTCATCTCGTGGTTTAGTAAGAAAAAAAACCTGTGTAGCCATGTCTACTGCAGAAGCATAATACATAGCTGATAGGAGTAGATACTCTCAACTTGTTTGGATGAAGTAGATGCTCACAGAGTATAATGTCACAGAAGATGTCATGACATTATACTATGGTAATTTGAGTACTATGAATAGTCCCAAGAATCCTATTCAACATAGAAGAACTAAATATATTAATACAAGGCATCATTTTATTAGGAAGCTTGTTGAGCATGTCACTACAAAAAATCAACTGATGAATAGTTTCACCAAAGCTTTGAATGTTATTCAATTAGAGACCCTGAAAAGAAAATTGAGGATTTGCACTTATGAGGATTTATAGCACTTACTGCTAAGAAGGATTTCTTCTTTTATAAAGATGTTTCTTACTTGAAATAGAGATGTTACAACATCCCTCTTTATTACACAATACGCCTTTGCCTACTCAAACAAGCAATCCCACTCAGATTTTTCCCTCCAACTGCCCTTTCAACTCCCACACCTCAACCACTTCTCAGACTACCTCCCACTCTCTGCACATTCTCTATTCTGCAAACTACCCTAATTCTCAAAGTTTATTTCTCAGAAATACCAAAATGTCTCCCAAACATGATGCTGCCCCATCAAAGACTTCCTACTCTGATGCTCAACCCATGAACATATCCTTCGAAGATGTTCTTGATGTGACCCCTATTTCCATGGTTCCTGGTCAGACAAATGAAGATCCCAAGACCACACCTTCACATGCAAACGAGTCCCAACAACCCTCCAAAGGTAAAACTTCTTATTCCTCTACTGACAACATTGCTAAAATGAAGAACAAGGAAGGCTCTGCCTATGTGGACAAATCCATTAGGGAACTTGTCACCAAGATCCTCTATGGAGATCATAATGTGCATGGTATTTCCACTCCTCTCTCCCGTATTGATCCATCCCCTAGCAATGATAAGAACCTAGAAGAAAATGTTGAAAAACCCTCTTCTGATGACAACCCTAACACTGAAAACTTGGAAAAACTTGCCAGCTCTGTGGTGCATGATGTGAATAAGGCTGAAGATATTGGTCTGAATGTTGATATGGATGATGCTCCAACCAAGAAAAATACCTCTGAAAATTTTGTAGATGTTGATGATGTGCCCTCAGATGATGAGCTCATAAAAAATGTTGCCCCAGGAATTGCTAAGAGACTGAAGTCAAGAAAAGGAAAGGTTGTGCTTGAGGAATCTCCATCCAAAAGCCAAAAGAAGAAAACTCCTGTTGGACCTCCCAAGGAATGGAGCAAGGTCTCTCCTACCTCCGAAAAGAGAAAGGTGAGAGTTGAGAACACTGACTCTGATGAAGATGTTGTAAAGGATGTCCCTGACATATCTCTTGTGAAGAAATCTACTGCCAAGAAGACTCCAAAGGAAGTGCCTGTTGCTCCACTTGACAATATCTCTTTTCACTCTATCAGCAGCATGGAAAAGTGGAGATATGTCTATCAAAGGAGTCTGTAAAGGGAGTTGTGGAAAGATGCTTGGGAAATCAAGGAAGTGATGGATTTGATCTCTAAGGCTGGACTACTCAAAACTGTCACTGGCTTCTCTAAGTGTTATGAAGGGCTGGTGAAAGAATTCATTCTGAACATTCCTGATTCCATTATTGATAGGAACAACAAGGACTATATGAAGGTATTTGTTAGGGGTAAATGTGTGAATTTTTCTCTAGCCGTAATCAACAAATTTCTGGGACGATTAAATGATGGTGAGGAAGAATTGTCTGCTACAGACAACCAAGTATGCAAGGTCATCACTACCAGTCAAGTCAAAGCATGGCCTTCAAAAGGTAAGTTGTCAGTTGGATAACTCAGTGTGAAATATGTCATCCTTTACAGGATTGGGGCTGCAAATTGGGTTCCTACCAACCACAACTCCACCATTGTTGTTGGGCTAGGAAGATTCATTTATGTTGTAGGTACCAAGGTTGATTTTGATTTTGGCTTATACATTTTTGAGCAAATTATTAAGCATTCTACTTCAAGTGCCATCAAACTACCTATTGCATTCCCTTCCCTCATCTGTGAAGTTATATTGAATCAAAACCTTGGGATTCTAACCTTTAATGATGTTGCTAGAAAAAGAGAACCTGTTTTGTCCCTTCACTACAAACGTTTTGCTAGAAGACATGTTCCAGATATTGTTCTGATATCTGGTGAAAATGGTGTTTGCTGCTCTGATTGGTCTGACAGGATGCTGATCCTGCTAGATGATTGTATTTGTATGCCTGTGTGATTGGATTTACAAGTTGATGAAGGTTGTGAAGTTTGTGGGCTGCTCTGTGAAGTTGCTTGGGCTGTTGTGGTGTTTGTTGCATAAGTTGAGGAGGAGTTTTGCTTTTCCTTTACTTACTGTGTAGCTTTCTACTGTGTTGTACTCTTTACTAGTTTTTTGTTTTTCTTGTGATTTATTTTAGCCAAAATTTTCCAAAGGGGGAGTTTGTTAGTTCTAGATTGGCAGGCATTTTGGTAAAACTAGGTGTAATCACAAGATGTCCTACAGGATGTCGTAACATCTGTGTGTCAGGATCAGCAGGTTGCTCTGGACTTTTTTAACAAGACTTATCAAATGATGTCAAACAGGATGTCTTGACACTCATGGACAAAACATTTTGTATGAATATGTTTGTCTATGCAAGTTTGTTGCACTGTTCTGGTGTAGAATCTGCTTGTTTTTAGTGGTGTTCTAAAAGCGTTTCTGATACACTTATTATGGATCATATTTGATATGATTTGGAGTTATTCTCAGAAGATTGATTGAAGATTGGAAGAATGATTTGATTAGATTTGATTGATCAAATCAAATCTGCTTTATTGTTGCTACTGATGAAGATTGAAATCTTCTCAAATCCTGTTGTTACTTTTGCCACAGCCCAAGCCCATTTGGTATTGCTATTTAAAGAGGCGTAAACCCTAGCTTGAAGATCGGAGAAGCAAGGATTAAAAGTGTGTGCATCTTAAGCCTTCGTGTGTGTTAGTTTTGTGATCCATTCACTCATTGTTTAATGTGTGAATTTAACTAAGTTGTTAATTGTAAATTGTTCACTCAAAGCTTGTAAGCAAGAGTGTATTGTACTTGATTGAAGCTTTTAAGCAAGATTAAGTTGTGACTTTGAAGAGTGTCTTCTTATTTTATTGACTATTATCACTACTGTGATTGAGGGGAGTGCGAGGTGTTTCTTGTCTAGGTGTGTTCTAGGCAGAAGTTGCATAGGTAGAGATTAAGTGGGGAGTTGTAAACTGGGAGTTTAGCTCTGAATTAATTCTACTGTTAGTGAATTTCCTCCCTGACTTGGTAGCCCCCATACGTAGGTGTGGTTTCACTGAACTGGGTTAACAATTGTCGTGTCTCTTTACAATTACTTTTGTTTATCTTTGTTCTTATTATACATATATTTGTGTCGTGAACATCTCATTCGACATCTAATATCTGATACCAAAATTTCATTCAGAATTGTTCCAAAATGTTTCGAGAGGTTGGTAAGCGATGTAGAGAAACTGTTGTATAAAGGTTGCAATAAATTAACAAGATTGTCTGCGATATTAAAGTTGTAAAACCTAAAGGCGGGCAATGGATGGTCGGATAAAAGTTTCACAATGTTATTAGCCCTTATGAAAGATATGCTTTCGGAGGATAATGTTCTTCCTAATCGAACCTATGAGGCAAAAAAAATGTTGTGCTCTTTTGGAATGGGCTATGATAAGATACATGCTTGCCCAAATGATTGCATTTTTTTTCGAAATGAATATCCATCGTTAAATGAGTGCCCTAAATGTGGTGTCTTTCGATATAAGAAAAAATTGTCTCCAGCAAAAGTCTTATGGTATTTTCCTATAATTCCTAGATTTAAACGCATGTTTCATAGTGAAACCGATGCAAAAAACTTGACTTTGCATGCAAATGATAGAATTATAGATGGAAAGTTTCGACATCCGGCATATTCACCACGGTGGATGAAAATTGATAATGATTATCCTGATTTTGGAGAAGAGGCAAGAAACCTTCGCTTGACATTATCTTCTGACGAAATGAACCCACATGGTCTTCAAAGTATCTCACATACCACATGACCTCTGATTATTATGATTTATAACCTACCTCCATGGATATGTATGAAGCGTAAGTACATGACGTTACATGTGTTAACTTTTGGGCCTAAACAACAGGGAATGACATAGACGTATACATAGCACCTTTAATCAAAGATTTAAATATTTTGTGGGAGAACGGTGTGGAGGTTTATGATGGATATAGGAAAGAAAGTTTCAATTTGAGGGCAATGTTGTTTGGCATAATTAATAGTTTTTCAGCATACGAAAATCTATTAGGGTATAGCATTAAAGGTCAATGTGCGTGTCTTATTTGTGAAGAAAAAACATATTGGATGCGATTGGAATTTTGTCAGAAAAATGTCTTTCTTGGCTATCGTAGATTCTTAAATTCTAATCATCACTACCATGGGTGGAGAAAAGCATTCAATGGAAATCCAGAGCATGGTAGAGTTCCATCTACATTGATAAGTGACCAAATTTTTGAAAAGGTAAAAGATGTGAGTACTCAGTTTGGCAAGTCTTTTGCATAAACGCTTGTCAAACGTGGGTGGAAGAAGAGGTCAATATTTTTTGAATTTCCATATTGGAAGTCATTGTATGTAAGACATTTTCTTGATGTTATGCATATTAAAAAAATGTATTTGAAAGTGTTATTGGTACGTTACTCAATATACAAGAAAAGTCTAAGGATGACTTTAAAGTAAGAAAGTACTTGATAGCGATGAGGATAAGAAATGAATTAGGACCATTGAAGAAAGGAAAACAAACATATCTACCACCTGCTGCTTATACTCTATCTAGAAAGGAGAAAAAAATAATGTGTAAGTTTCTAAGTGAAGTTAAAATTCCAAAAGGACACTCTTCAAATATTAGAAGACTTGTGTCTATGAAAGACCTCAAGTTAAAGAGTTTAAAGACACATAATTTCCATGTTATAATGGAACATTTTTTACCAATAGGTATACGTTCTATTTTGCCAGAAAAAGTAAGAAACGCCATAACTAAATTGTGTTTTTTCTTCAAATCAATTTGTAGTAAGGTGATCGATCCTGCGATCTTACCAACATTGTAAAAAGAAATAGTTATTATTTTGTATGAGCTTGAAATGTAATTTCCTCTCTCATTTTTTGAGATGTGTAACACCCTTTTCTACCCCAAAAATATAATGGCAAATTAATCACATTTATCAAAGTAATATTTTTAACACAATAAAAATCACCTCAAAGGGCGTACATTTCTCAATAATTCAAATCAAAGTCAATGCTCCGTAACAACGGGTTTTCCCAAAATTACTCAAAAATTGCTCAAATGGCAGCGAAACTCAAAAGGGTAAACCCAAATTTTTCCTTGCGCAACAACATAATCAAAATAACAATAATCAATAAAATATGGTTTAACTCAAAGACCCCAACACAATGTTACACTATCAGAGCAAGACCCTCTAAGTCAACCAAAAGTAAAAAACTCCCAAAAGTCTTCGACAACATCCACGGCTAAACCTGGTCATCTGTACGTTATCCACGTGGAGGCAACATTCAAACATACAGGGTGAGTAAAATGATTCATAATAATCAATAAAAGAATCAATATATAAAATAGCGACATTTTCGTATTCAACATCATCATAATCATCAAGGAAACATCAAAAAGACATAATATCATAAATTACACCAAATTGTCACATAAATGCAAATGCAACAAGACTCATGCATGTGGTACCAATTCAACAAAATTCGATGGAAACTGGGCCGTCAACTCTCCATAGATCCATAATAGTAGGATTGATTCTACACGAGAACCGGAGCACAACAAAATACCTCACATCCACAAAATGGGACTGAAACCACAAGAATCGAGGTCCCAGACCAAATTCCGGAATGCATATGAATGCATGATGCACACATATAATCCTCATAATAAACTCATCAGGTGCATAATCATTCATCAAAATAATCATAAGAATCACATTATCATAGAATCATCAAAACCTCATGAAATCAACGTCACAAATCATCACAGTTCCTCATGGGGATTCATCATGCAATCATGTATTAATCTCATAAGAATCACAATTATACTGATGGATACTCATCATACGGTCATGTATTAATCACATAGGAATTACAACTATATTCATAGTAATTCATCATACATTCATTTAATCACATAAGAATCATAGTTACACTCATGGAAATTCATCAAGAAAATCACAGCATCAAAACATCAAGACATCACTGAACCAGAACATAATTCCCGAAACTCTGCTATGTTCGCTGGCAAGTTCGCCGTGAGATTCTGGAGCGAGTGTTCACTGTGCGAACTCGCAATTACAGGAAATCGCTGTTATGCAATAGTAGCAAAAACAGTCCAAAAGTCCCTACGATTTCCTTCCCCGATGCCCTAAAAACATTCCTAAATCATTCTTAAGGTATTATGGCGATAAAGGCACAAAATCTACGACTTATTAGGTCAATCCTGTATCATATTTACGCCTCCAATTCCCATAATTTCTTACAAATACCCACAGTCATTAAAGTTCTCACAATCACTTACCTTATACGGTTAAACAACCTTAACCACAGATTTGGCCACGAAGGCCTAATCTCCCTTACTCTCAAATCAGTTTCAAACCTATCAGACCATTAGTTCAAATCCCTCAAACTCATTAAACTCACCAGAAAGGCAACAACAATTCAATACTCAAAATCCCTAAACCCTTAAATGGCTTTAAACACATTGAATCACATATTGAAAACAATGAAGGCAATACTCCTCATACCTTAATTGTCGACTCTAAGCCTTTCTCCTTGATTTTTGGAAACCTCGCGAAGCTTTGCCTCAATCCTCTTCCTCAGAGCTCTGACCTCTATTTCTTCCCTTTTCACGGTCTAACAAGAATGAATTCTAATTTCCTCAAAATTCTTTTTTATTAAACCTAACTTTGTGCCTTAAAATGAGATTTCCAATTTCACCCTCACTAACTCCTCCTCAAATGTCCATTTTGCCCTTAATTCACTTATATTTATTTAAATTAATAATAATACCAATATATTCATATTATATACTATTATTTAAATAAATAACCTAAAATCCATAATTCTCAATACTTCATACCAACCACCGCAAATCACCAAAAATACGAATATTCCTATTTAAATAAATTAAATAAATATTCCAATAAATTTGGGGTGTTACAAGATGGATGTACCCTGTTGAACATTATATGAAAATATTAAAAGGGTATATGAAAAATCAAAGTCGACCTGAGGGTTGTATTGTTGAACGATACATTGTTGAAGAAGCGGTTGAGTATTTTTACTAAATATTTGTCCAATATTCAATCCATTGGACTCCCCAAATCTCATATTTTCGAAGAAAAAAAAGTTAATTGGAAATAAAATTGTGACAGTATCCAGGGCTGAACGGGAGCAAGTGCATTTGTGTGTTCTGCACAATGACAGTGAGATTGAGTCGTATGTTGAAATGCACAAGGAAGAACTCCACGGTTTAAATCCGAATAGAAATGGAAATTGGATAGTAGGAGAGTACAATCGAAGTTTTATATCATGGTTTAAGAATCATATTTATTCAAAGTTTTATTCAGATCCCGCTTAATAATAGAAAGGTTGAGATTTTTAGCATATAATCCAAGTTTGCATGTGTTTTCTTATAGCACACACGCAATTAATGGATACACATTATATACCAAAGAACAACATGATAAAAGTACTATGCAAAATATTGGTGTCACCGTGGTAGTTGAAGCAATGCACATTTCTAGTGTGAAGAACTTAAACCCCAAATATGCAAATCTATCATATTTTAGGGTTATCCAGCATATTTGGGTGTTTTACTATGAGAATTTTTAGATTCCTATCTTTGGTTGCAAGTGGGTTGAAAGTAATAGTGGCATACAAATGGATAAGTCAGAATTTTTGCAAGTAGATCTTAATAGGGTGGGGTACAAAGATAAGCCTTGTATTCTAGCCTCTCAAGCTAAATAAGTGTTTTATGTCACTGATCCGAAAAGTACGAAATGATCTATAGTATTTTTATCTAACAAATTAATTGATGATAACATTGTAGGTCAAGGTGATATGAATGTTGAGAATGATTTATATATTAGAGGCATGATGACGCGAAAGTATATCGTTTATTTTACTCGATTTACATAAATTTATTTGCGATTATTATTAATTTATCTTGATTTATGTTTTATTATAAGGTTAATTCAGTATGCTTTGCAGATTGTAGAGAAATAGGATTAAAGAAAGAAAAGAAGAAGAAATGGAAGGAAAAACAAGAAGAAAGACATAAAATGGGGAAAAAGACAGAAAGCAACAGAGAAACAAATTTTGTGCGTGCGACGCTCGTCACTGTTCTCTCACGATTGTCACAGTCTTCATGGACGTCACAGGATCCTCACGATCATCACGTGCAACACGGTCGTCACAAGAGTGCCACCGTCCTGAATCCAACATCGGAATAACATCAAACACACGAGCACGTTCAACTAAATTTCTTCCTACACTTTCTCCACTAACTGCCCACTACAGGAAGTTACTCCCACGTCCTCCATAACTCACGCATGATCTCTAGAAGTTGAAAAAGGAAATATCTCCTATAAATAGGCCAGAGATTCACAGAACCACGGGGGGGGGAAGGGGGGGGGGCTTCGACGTATCGAAGTGCTGCCGAAATTTCTATTGAAGCTATTTGTTATTGTTTCTTTTATTTCCTTTAGTTCAGAATATTGTATTTTCTTTCTGCACTTTTATTTCGCCATAGTAGAATCCTGCCGACATTGTGGAGGACTACCCGAGAATTCAATTTCAACACTGCTTTCCAAGTTCTTATTAATTGAATTATTACTTTATTTTCTATCATAATGCATGTTTTATTATTTTTCTATTTATGTTTATTTCCGTTTGCATTAATTATCATGTCTAGCTAAATTAGTTTTATCGGTATGTAATCGAATTAGTAGGACGGGATTCGATAATACCCGGTGCACCTTACCTTTTTACAAACAATCTTTCTGGCAGTAGTTTTTAATCTAAATTTATAAATAAACCTTTGTCACGACAGTGAGAAGCTATTTACGGTGGTTTTTCCATGACAGTGGGAAACCATATTAAGGTCGAGCTAGCACGTGAAAGTGTGGGGTTTGAACCAGATAGTAAAAATTAGGCATTGATTTTAAACACAGCGAAAGCGCTTTAAAAGAAATCAGAACTTACTTATTTTAAAAGAGTAATTTAAACCCCGAATGGGACTACGAGAGCGTACATTCCGCCTTAGAATTATGACCCGAGTCAACAACCATCGTGAGGCAAAGGTCTTTAAATGAGTATTTTCTCCTGAAAAGTGTTTGCAAAGACTAAAAAGCACCAGCGACCTGTCGAATCCCCAAAAACTAAAGCATTACATACCGATATCCCTTTACCGCTCTTCCATAAACCGATAACATGTATTTTCCTTTAAATTTAATTTCACTTTCCTAATTCCATTAGCCTTAGCTTTACGCCGCGACAATAGATAACGGTAGGTTGACATTGGTCTCTGTGGGTTCGACAAATATTTTATTTTACTTCGATATTTCCGTGCACTTGTGGACGCATCAAGTTTTTGGCGCCGTTGCTGGGGACCAACAGTCAATATTGTGATTTCGTTGTTGCATAGTATAGACTAAGGCACTCTTATCTCAATTACTATGTATAACCCAAATTTCCCTTATAACTACCACCCCCAATATTTTGAGGAACCACAAGATCCGCTTAAATCTGACCTCGAAATATTATTAGAAGATTTCAATACGACGCATTCTCACCCAAATTCCCTCTACAATGACCACTCCCACTATTTTGAGGAAAAGCAAGATTTTGATACATCCCACCTCGAACTATTACTAGAAGAACTCGATGCGACGTTTACTCACTCAAGGATAGAATCTATGATGGAGATCTTTGTGGAGACACAAACTCTCCAAAATGAAGATTTTAGAAAACAACATTCCAGATTAACGAAAATCTTAAGCAGATGAACATTACGGTCGATTCCCTCGTGACTCACAGCGAGGCTTTGGAGACTCAAACCTCCCTGCTTAGACAAACACCTCTAGGACCCTTCCCAGAAGGACATGTGAATGTTGTAACAACCATTAATGAAGAACATATAGAAAATCCTAGGGAGAGTGATAATGAGTCTGAGGAGAGTTTTGGTGAGAAAGGCATACATATTGAGAAAAATCCACTGACACCACCCGAAAGGGAGGTTTTCGAAGGGGTAGAGAAGGAAACACCTGTTGTTGCTCCTCCTCCCTATACCCCACCTATTTCTTTCCCACAAATGGTTGTGGAAGCTAAAGTAGACTCCAAATCCAAAACATATGTGGAGGTATTGGAAAATATCCACACCAATGCACCTTTATCTAAGGTCCTTCATAAGAAAATAAAATTCGAGGACCATGAAACTAAAGTCATCATTACTGTTAAAAGGGTGAGATTAACTTTTGAGGTGGTGGATGAAATAACTAAGCCCATATTTGAAAAACTGATACTTAGGATAGATCCAGAACCACCACCACAAGTTTAAAACAATGAACCACCCTATAGAAGAAAGAAAATAAAAGGTGAGGGATATGAGCGATGGTTCGATAAGTGGCCATGGAAACTAAAGACTATTCAAAATTCGATTGAGGAACCATTCTCGAAAGAACCATCATGAGTACTTGCACTCCTTAGCCGTCGAGCTATCGACGTTAAACAAAACATTGTGTGGGAGGCAACCCACAAGGTCCTTAGTTTAAGTTGTTTGTTTAAATTTGCAGAAAATAAAGAAATGTATCGCTTGTTACGCTTTAGCTATATCAAGAGCAGGATCATAGAGGATTTGGCACACAGTAGTATTCATATAGGTTCTATATTTCCTTTTTCCACCTTTTACTAAAACATTGAGGATAATGTTTGGTTTAAGTGTGGGGGAGGAACTCTACCGCTTTCATTTTATCGCTTTTTAGTTTGATTTATTGTCCTATATTTTATTTCATACTTTTAGGAATTTTGTCTGTTTTTAACGTCATGTCAGAGTCTTTTCATGTATTGTTGAGTCTTTATGCGTGGTTTTCGCTTGTTATTCAATTTCCCCATAATTTCAAAATTTCAAAATTTTAACCTCCAACAATTTTTTGCTTCGATTCATGACATGGTACTCTGAGAGTATATAGTCTATTTAGGCTATGTTAGAAAAACTTGGGAAAGTTTTGATAAAATTGATATCATCCTGACACCCTTAACCCCCTAAATATGCAAAATCAATTTGAGTACCCATTATGCCGAAACCTTAAAGCTCCAGTTTCTTTTTAGTAATCCCTAAGTAGTTTATTTAAGCAGTCAGTGATAACGCGAAATCGTATATATATATATATATATATATATATATATATATATATATATATATATATATATATATATATATATATATATATATATATATATATATATATATATATATATATATATATATATATATATATATATATATATATATATATATATATATATATATATATATATATATATATTGACGTATAATTAAACTAATATTTGACTGGTTTCAATCCGATTTCGGGTTCTTTCCATGTTATTTGTCTGATATTTTGCAGGTATTTGAAGATCATGTCCAAACAAAGCAATATGAAGAAAAGAAGCAATTACAAATGAAATATGGACGAAAACCAGATGAAAACAACATGAAAAACAGCAGATGCGCATTTTACTGTTGTGACGACGGTCACACATCCATGACGACCGTCACACGGGTGACGACCGTCACACACCATGACGACAGTCATGCAGGCAAAAACGCAAAGCTTCATTTAACGTGCAAAAAACCAGTTCCAAGTCCCAAATAATGGACCACTACTCCCTAATTTTTCTGACTCCAAGTCCACCTTCTGCAAATTATAACCGTTAGCATTTCACCTCTATAAAAGGGGAAGGAGGGGAGCTGAGAAAGGGAGCCGCATTCAGATAACGAAGTGCTGCCCAAATATTTTCCAGAGCAAATTTAGTTTCAGTCTTGTTGTTTTTGTTTCCTTTCCTTTTTTCCTGTATTCCATTTCTGCAATATTCATTTGTGCGCTCAATTGGTTTGAAGACACAATCCTGCCGACATCGTTGGGATTTGGCAAAAAGCCAATTGGATACGTTACAGGTTTTTTATTATTTCGTTAATTGTAACTTTAATTCCCAGCAATATGAATGTTCTAAATTTCTGCTTTTATTTACGCTTTGCTTATTCCAAATCCATGTCTAGCTAAACCAGAAGTAATCGATACGTAATAATAATTCAGACGGGATTTGATAATAACCGGTTAAAACCTTTCTTTTTCAAAAGTCGTTTATGGCTTGAGTGTTTAAACTTATTTCCTGAATAAACGTTCGTCGCGACAGCGAGAACTTATTTAAATGTAGTTTTGCCACGACAATGGGAAATTAATTAAGGTACGAACCAACAAGCGACAGCTGCGGCTAGGACCAGATAGTAAACACTAGGCATCTGTTTTAATAACAGCGAAAGCACTTTAAAATAGATTAGAACTTAGAGATTTCCAAAAAGCGATTTTAACCCCGAACGGGATAGCGACAGCATACGTTCCGCCTTAAAGTTACGACTAGCGTCAACAACCATCGTGAGACAAAGGTCTTTAGATCACTATTTTTCTTCTTAAATAAATTCTGAAAATATTTTATATACCGGTAACTTGTCAAATCCTCGAAGAACATAATTATTGCATATCGATTCACGTAATTATAATTCAAGTAACATTTTTAGTTCCCTTTAGTAATAGCAATTATTCCCTTAAACATTATCTACCTAGCTAAACATAGTAACTCCCGAGAACACTAGTTTGATTACGAGTCCTTATGGGATCGATATCTTTTATTACTACGCGATAGACTGTGCACTTGCAGTTAAGTTGTATTAGACATAGAAAGTCGCGATCAAGTTTTTGGCGCCGTTGCCGGAGACCCGTTTAGTCAATAATGTAACCTTCTGTTACGCCGTATAGACTAGGATAACTATTTTTATTTTCCCTTTACTGGTTCTGTCGATTGTATGCCAAGTAATCGCCCACAAGGTGATATCTTAAAACCTTCAGTCGCAGAACTAGAGCGCTTCTTACATTTAAGAAGTCGCATCATTGAGTACCAACAAAAACATAACATTCCCGATCCTCTCACTCACATTCCCAAATCTGAAGAAGAACCAAAGATGGCTGAAGGACCTCAAAACAAACCGCTGAAGGCATATGCTACACCATCTCAGATGGAGCCTAGAAGTAGCATTGCTGCCCCAGCTATTACTCGAAACGATTTTGAGCTGAAACCGTCATTGTTGTCAGCTGTACAATAAAACCAATTCTCAGGAAATGCAACTGAGGATCCGAACGAACATTTAACGAAGTTTGTACAATACGCAGACACAGTGAAAGCAAATGGAGTAACTCCAGACGCGATAAGACTTCGTCTTTTCCCTTTCTCTCTTAGAGATAGAGCATGGACATGGTTACAATCCTTACCATCCAACTCCGTTACGATGTGGGAACAGTTGAAGAACGTCTTCTTAGCAAGATATTTTCCGCCAAGCAAAACTGCTATGCTTAGAGCTCAAATCAACGGATTTCGACAAAAAGATACTGAATCTCTCTACGAAGCGTGGGAAAGGTTCAAAGATATGATGAGAACATGTCCTCACCACGGTCTAGAAGACTGGGTGACGATCCATACTTTCTATAATGGGCTTTTATACAACACCAGATTAACGGTAGACGCCGCCGCGGGCGGTGCACTTATGGATAAGCCATACGACGAAGCCTATCAACTAATCGAAAACATGTCTCAAAACCACTGCCAATGGGGAGGTGAACGCATTCCAACAGAGAAACCCGCAACGAAAGGTGGGATGTACGAGATCAGCAGCCTTGAAAAGTTCAACACTAAAGTAGATGCTCTAGCACAGAAGATCGACAGTTTGGCCGTTAACCCCGCTGCAACCGTCGCTGTCGTAACTCCAAACTGCGAGTTATGCGGAATCGCCACTCATAATGCGCCCGAGTGCCCATTGTTGGCCGGAATCCCACCAAACCAAGTAAATTATGCTCAAGGAAATTCTTACGCAAATACTTACAACCCAGGTTTGCGAAACCATCCAAACTTTTCTTACAAAAGCGATAATACATTGCAGATACCTGCTGCTCCGCCAGGATATCAGAAACTAGCTGCTGCTCAGACTGCCCCTAGGAAATCAAACCTCGAGTTGATGATGGAAAAATTCATAGCTACTCAAGCTCAAACAAACAAAGAATTCCTAAATCAAAACATACACACTAGCGAGCAAATTAAACAGCTGACCGGAAAAGTAGACGCTTTAGCCACCCACAATAAAATGCTAGAAACACAGATATCATAAGTGGCTCAACAACAAGCCTCTACTGCCGCACCCGCTGGCACATTTCCTGGACAACCCGAACAAAATCCAAAAGGGCAAGAAAATGTTGTCATATTAAGAAGCGGAAAAGAATTGGACGAACCGATCGATCCGAGAACCGAAAACTCAGCCATGCAACAAAAACCAACTGAACAAGCAGAAAAGGAATCTGAGTTAGAGAAGAAGGAAGACAACGAGAGGGAGGACACCGCAAGTGAAAAAACGCAAGCACCTCCAGCGCCATATAAACCACCTATCCCTTATCCTCAAAGACTAATAAACTCCAAAACTTCAGGACAATTTAAGAAATTTGTAGAGCTCCTTAAACAGTTGAATATCACTATTCCTTTTACAGAAGCGATAACTCAAATGCCGTCATACGTTAAATTTCTTAAAGAAATTTTGTTTAATAAAAGGAAAATAGAGGATAACGAAACAGTTACACTTACTGCAGAATGTAGTGCTATTATTCAAAACCACATGCCTCCTAAATTAAAAGACCCAGGTAGTTTCTCTATACCCTGCGTCATAGGAAAGTTCGTAATAGACAAAGCTCTATGCGATTTAGGAGCCAGTATCAGTGTTATGCCTTTATCTATATGCAAAAAGCTGAATATGGGAGAACTAAGACCAACCAAAATGTCCGTTCAATTGGCTGACCGATCAGTCAAATACCCCGTCGGAATACTGGAAAACGTTCCAGTACGCATAGGACAATTCTACATCCCAACCGACTTTATAATCATGGACATCAAAGAGGACTCTGTTACCCCAATTATCCTAGGAAGACTGTTCCTAGCTACAGCCGAAGCTATAATTGACGTAAAGAAAGGAAGGCTAACATTCGAAGTAGGAGAAGAAAAGATAGAGTTCATTCTCACCAAGTTCTTACAAGCACCAGCCATATACGATACCTGCTATTTAGTAGATGTAATTGACAAATGCATAAGAGAACTTGAAAATGAAGAGACCACGTGTTCATAAATAATAAAGATTCAAATACCCGATATCTCTGAAGACGATGATTGGCGTAAACCGTATAAAGACGACAGTCTAAGCGAAAGCTTAGCACTAACCCCAAACCATATGCCAGGTCCGAAGAACCCATCTTTAGAACTTAAAACACTACCCAAAAACCTTAGATATGAATTCCTAGACGATGAACTAAAAAGACCAGTGATAGTCAACGCCGACTTAGGACAACTAGAAACCGTAAGGCTATTAGAAGTCCTAAAGAAGTACCCCACCGCATTAGGCTATAACATAAGCGATCTAAAAGGTATAAGCCCTTCGATCTGTATGCATCGAATTACAATAGAGGAAGACTGTAAAACCTTTAGAGAGCATCAGAGGAGACTGAACCCCATCCTAAGCACTGTAGTCAGAGACGAAGTAAAAAAATTGCTAGATGCAGGAATCATCTATCCAATCTCCGATAGTGAATGGGTCAGCCCAGTTCATGTCGTACCTAAGAAAGGAGGAGTCACAGTAGTTAAGAACGAAAAAGGCGAATCAATAACGAAAAGAGTCGTGACTGGAAGCAGAATGTGCATTGATTATAGAAAGCTTAACAAAGCCACACAAAAAGATCACTTCCCCTTACCCTTCATAGACCAAATGTTAGAAAGATTAGCCAAACATTCATATTTCTGCTATCTAGATGGTTATTCAGGATTTTTCCAAATTCCCATTCATCCTGATGACCAAGAAAAGACTACATTCACATGTCCTTATGGTACTTTTGCTTACCGCCGAATGCCGTTCGGACTTTGTAATGCTCCAGCAACCTTCCAAAGATGCATGATGGCAATCTTCGCAGATTTTATAGACGACATCATGGAAGTATTTATAGACGATTTCTCAGTATGTGGACAAAGTTTCGAAGGATGCCTACAAAACTTAGAAATGGTATTAGAACGTTGTGTAAAAGTGAACCTCGTCCTAAATTGGGAAAAATGCCATTTTATGGTCCGACAAGGAATAGTTCTAGGACATGTCATATCTAATAAAGGGATTGAGGTCGACAAAGCTAAAATAGAAATTATAAAAGATCTCCAACCTCCAAAATCCGTACGAGAAATACGGAGTTTTCTAGGATATGCCGGTTTCTACCGCAGATTTATAAAAGATTTTTCAAAAATCACAAAACCTTTGACCGGCCTGTTGATGAAAGATGTTGAGTTTGTCTTTAACGACGACTATCTAAGAGCATTCGAAACATTAAAATCACCCCTCATCACCGCACCAATTATGCAACCACCCGATTGGCGACTACCGTTCGAAATCATGTGCGATGCGAGTGATTATGCTGTAGGCGCAGTTCTAGGACAAAGGAAGGACAAGAAGCTCCATTCCATCTACTACGCCAGTAGAACCTTAGATCCTGCCCAAATGAACTACGCTACAACAGAAAAGGAACTTCTAGCAGTTATATTTGCGCTTGACAAATTCCGTTCTTACTTAGTAGGAGCAAAAATTATCATATACACAGACCACGCTGCCATTAGGTACCTAATAAACAAAAAGGATGCCAAACCAAGACTATTGAGATGGATCCTATTATTACAAGAGTTTGACTTAGAAATCAAAGATAAGAAAGGAACCGAGAACGTAGTTGCAGATCACTTATCCCGAATAGAAGGCATCAAACATGAACTAGTACCGATAAATGACGATTTTCCATACGAACATCTGATAGCCAAATTAGAAAGTGACATGCCTAACTTAACCTCGGAAGATCCAGAACTCGAAAAAGCCGTAGAATTCGTCTATGCCCAAGTTACATTACCTTGGTATGCCGACATCGTTAATTACCTAGCTGCAGGCGTGCTTCCACCGGATCTCACTTATCAGCAAAAGAAGAAATTCTTCCACGATCTGAAACACTATTATTGGGATGAACCTATACTCTTTAAGAGAGGGGCCGACAACATATACCGTCGCTGTGTCCCAGAGGAAGAAATAGAAAACATTATTTCCCAATGCCATTCAGCACCATATGGTGGTCATGCCAGTACATCCAAGACGTGCGCTAAGATTCTCCAAGCCGGCCTATTATGGCCTAACCTTTGGAAAGACGTTCACATCGCTGTGCTAAAATGTGATCGATGCCAACGAACTGGCAACATCTCACGACGCGATGAAATGCCTCAGAAAGGAATCTTAGAGATAGAAATCTTTAACGTATGGGGAATAGATTTCATGGGACCCTTCCCGTCTTCTTTTGGTAATAACTACATACTCGTCGCTGTAGACTATGTGTCTAAATGGATAGAAGTCATTGCCGCTCCAACAAATGATGCACGAGTAGTAATCAAACTTTTCAAAAATACAATCTTTCCTAGATTCGGTGTACCCAGACTCGTCATTAGTGACGGCGGATCACACTTCATATCGCGAATCTTTGACAAACTCCTCTCTAAATATGGAGTCCGACACCGAGTAGCTACACCTTATCATCCGCAAACTAGCGGACAAGTAGAGGTCTCGAACAGGGAAATAAAACAAATATTGGAAAAGACTGTCGCTACCTCAAGGAAAGATTGGTCATTAAAGCTGAATGAAGCTTTATGGGCTTATAGGACCGCTTTTAAGACACCAATAGGTACTACACCCTTCAAATTAGTTTACGGTAAATCCTGTCATCTCCCTGTAGAATTAGAGCATAAAGCCTTCTGGGCCATTAAGACACTTAATTTCAACTACACTGAGGCAGGAGAGAAACGAATCTTGAACTTACACGAATTAGAAGAACTTAGATTGGACGCCTACGAAAATGCCCGTATCTACAAAGAACGAACTAAGAGATGGCATGATAAACGTTCAGTCCGGAAACAATTCAGTGTGGGAGACATCGTACTTCTATTTAATTCAAGATTGAAACTCTTCCCAGGTAAACAAAAATCTAGGTGGTCTGGACCTTTTGAAGTTATTAAAGTACTTCAAAGTGGAGCTGTTGAAATTACTGATAAGACGACTGCACCGTTTATCGTAAATGGGCAACGTCTAAAACATTATAATAAGAACGAAAACAGCCCTCAAGTCGTCAGTATAACATTGCTCGAGCTTCCTGCTCAAACACCCGAATAGCTTGTCACCAAGCTATCGTCAGGCTTTAGACATTAAAAACAACGCTTAATGGGAGGCAACCCAATTTTCCCGTATTTCCCTCTTTACTGTATTTCATTCTCATTTTTATTTGAAATCTTACTTTGAAATTTTAACAAAATTTTAAACTTAACTTGCTACTATTTTTATTTTTGTTTCATTATTTTCTCTTTTAAACTTTGTTTTTATTTCTACCACCTTTTGTTTCTAAAAACTCTGACTTAAAATTTTTGTTTTAAACTTTTCAGGATTTTAAAAGCCTTCAAACCTTCCTCCTGTTTTTCTCCGACTAACCTGCGAGTATGGCCGCGTACGACTTCACAAAGGTTCATTTTCGAGGATTAGCTCAAAAGGCAAGATTTGAAGCATTAACTGAGAGAGACATAACCTTAACACTGTATTATGATAAGTCTACCATGGAGAAGCTAGGAATTACTGACAGCATTCAATTCCTGTTTAATCAATTAGGCTGGGAGAACACCTCATTGAAAACCCGTTTTGCTACCTATAAGGACCTCACCTACGAATTCCTTAGTTCCTTCAGGTACTTACCCAACTATGGTTTTGGATCAAACACAGAGTTGATCACCTTTAGGATGTTTGGAATGGACCAAACCCATAGCCGGATGTCATTAGCTAACCTCCTAGGATTTCCTAGCGGACCACATGTGTTCCTCAGTGCCGAAGATGACGATCTTGATTTTGAACTAAACCAGTTCTGGGGTAAAATCACAGGCAACTATTACCCTGAACCAAACGGCATGTATAATGATGAGATTCATAACCCCGCTTTCAGATACTTTCATAAGATCCTAGCTCACACCCTTTTCGGAAAAGAAGAAAACATTACTACAATATCTAAAGAAGAGTTATTTATCTTGTTCTGTGCTTCTCAGGGCCGTCCAGTGAATGTCGTGCCTTTTATGATGAGATCTTTCCTACGCCTCACTCAGGAACCACAATCACCTATTCTAATAGGAGGCCTCGTGACAATGATTGCCCATGAGCTTGGCCTTAGATTCCACCTAAATGCAAGCACTAGTTTTGGCACCGTCCGACCCATGAATATCCAGTTTTGCTTTAACAGACGCATTTTAAGAACCATGGGACCTGGACCTTACGAGTACCTTATCAATGACAAACCTGTCCAGCTATTCACATTGCCAAATCATCAGATGACAAGTATCTATAACACAGACAATTGGGTTTATGAATTGGATGAGCCTATGGGACCTCCTTCACCTCAATCAACACCACAGAATTACATGTATGACAGTGATCACATCTCTGAAGCACATGATTATATGTACTATGCGGATGCTGTATCAGAAGCTGAGGTAGACCCTGAGACCCCTCCACATTACAACACCTATCCTGATCCCATTCCTAAAGAAAACACTGACAAAATAGATATTGTTCTGCACCGATTAGACAACGTTGACGCAACTCTAACCACTGTAAGAGAAGAGATCACAAGCATACACAGCGAACTAGCAGTTTTCATGGACTTAGTTTGTGACCAGCTCGATTACTACGCCCGGAAGTTTGACGAATTGAAGGCACAAAAGGACTGAGATTTTAGCTTTAGTTTAGTTTATTTTTCCTGTTTTTCCGTACGTTTTCAATTATTTTGATTTTCGCATCGTTTCATTTCACTTATGTACTACATTAAAAACCATCATTTTAATTAAATGTTATTTCAATTTTATTCCTTATTCCTTTATACTATTTTTACGTTATCATATGCTTCTTGGCTGATTTAATACATTGCGATATCATTTACAAGCCTTAAAACCATGATAAAAGCACCCCCGTAGCAAAATTCTGCGTTCTGCAGAATTTGCTGGTGTGACGACCGTCACAAAAGCATGACGCCCGTCACACGGGTGACGACCGTCACAGATGTGTGACGACCGTCACGAGTCCAAAACCTGTTATCTACTATAACAGAGGTTACGTTTCCTCCCCTACTCCCATCTTATCAACTTCCAATCACCACACACTCAAACCCCACTTCAAAATTTCGTTTTCCCTCCTTACTACATATAATCCCAACTCCCATTTCATCTTCATAATCCACTTTTGTGACATTTCTCATTCCACATAAACAACCTAATCCCCAGTTCATCTGCATCATCCAACCATGGCAAGAAACAATGAAAGCCCTGACCTTAGCAATATCACGTTCAGCGACGGCGACTCCGGCGACAAACAACGAGCAAACTAAATCGCCTTCCATCAACGGTCGCTACAGCCGACCCACTATCCGCACATACCATCTCTCGCGGAGCTCGGCCTCCTTGACAGCGTCACTTGGATGCTCCAGAGAGCCGGCATTTGGCATCTGTGCACAAATCCGCAGCCCACTTACGAACAACTCACCCTTGAGTTCCTCAGTTCGTTCAGTTACTTCACCTCCAGCGACGACCTCAGCCAACATTCCGGCGCCGCTTGCTTCCGTATGTTCGGCACGAACTACCAACTGAATCAAAATCAGATTACCGACATCCTACATTTCCCTCGCGGCGAAGATGCTCACTGCCGCATTACCGAACAATTTCAACATGAAGCCTTTGCGCTTTGGTACCAATTGACCGGAATCAATGTCGACGGCTGGGATTCTCTGCATGCAACACACATCCACAACCCAACCATCCGATATTTCCACCGAGCACTGAGCAATACCATCTTCGCAAGGGATAGCAACCATAAGGTGAACTCCAAAGAACTTTTCTTTCTCCGCTGCGTGTTCAATTCCGAGCCCATCAACGCCACTCCATTCCTCCTGGCCCACATTCAGGCCAACTGCAACCGTGGCTCTAAGCCATTTTACTTTGGCGGGATTGTTACCTCCATTGCACTAGGGCTGAACCTCGGTAACCAACTCCAGAATCTCAATACAATTCCTTCGGTATTTATCGACACCGACCATTGCAGAGCCTCTCACCTCATCCGCTCCAGGGCCGATGGAAAGTACCATCCGGTCGTGCGTGGCAAAACCATCAGAAGTATCATCATGCCGTCACGTACCCGGATGCACCCACAGGATCCTGCCAACTGGCTTTTTGACCTCAATGCCCCTGTTGCTACCGCTGCCCCAACTCAAACCAACACCCAAGGTTCTGTTGACGAAATGCAAGATGAGTTGGACAGACCTGAGCAACCTGAGGCATCGCAACCACTTCCTTCTGAAGGCACATCCTACTGTCGCCGCCGCCAACGTCCAGAGCCCGACTAATCTGAAGAAGACCTCCACCGATCCCTTGACCAACAAGCACAGATACTCGCCATGATGCAGCAACAAAATCAGCGAGCAGAGCAATTCGAAGCTTGGCATAGGACCACGATGCAACAACTCCAAACTGGCCAGGAAACCATCACGGAGAACTTGGAAAATCTTACCTTGCAATTCGAAGGACTCCGAGATTATGTATATCACACCGGAGCGCTGAACTTTGAGGCTCGAGTCGACCAAGCCAGAGGTAGAGGACGAGACAGAGGACGTGACCGAGGCAGAGGCCGTGATTAGTTCTTTCTTCCTTTATTTGTTTACTATATTTTTTCGTTTCCTGTATTTTCATTTCCCTTGTATTTCCCTCTCGCATTCTTTCAAATCAGTGGGGACACTGATTGAGATAGTGTGGGAGCGGAGCGTTTATTTCCCGTTCCCTTGTACTTTCAATTCAGTAATCTCAATTCAAACATTTTCCCATTTTAGAAAATAAAAGCTCTTGTATATATCTTCTTCCGTTACGCAAATTTCCCCACTTTATTAGACATAAACAAAATTTTTTCAGTCGTTCCTCAAAAGCATCACGAGAATGCGCCAAAGTTCAAACCAAGTTTTGAAACTCCGAGACGAAAATTCTAACAAAACCAGTACCGTCCTGACACCTTAGACCTCCGGTTTATGTGAGTCGGTTTCACTACCTACGTGTACCAAAGTTTCAAGTTTCTACGCAAACTCAGCCCCAAGTAGTTTATACAAGCAGTCAGCACCATCCTAAACACTTTTAAGCGAGCGACCAATGCAAATAGGTGTATGATCTCTAAAAAGATGAAAAATCATGAAAAGAAAGCCATATAGCCCGAGTATAGAGACATGTTCCCTCTAAGTTAGGTGCTCCTCACCCGAGCATTTAGCCCAACGGTACAAAAACTCATTGAAAAATCAATAGTATAAGCTTATGAGCAATGAAAAGATCAAAACAGCAATGAGATCATATTCACTAACAGGTTGACTTGCCATGAAAGTGTATGGATAACGGGCTTAATGTGATTGCGCTAGAACAAGCAGGGTAAACTTTACGCGAGAACCTTGATACCAAGCTGCAGTAGCGTAATTGGGACCGATTTGCATAAAAAGGAGACCTCCGAAGACTTATAGTCCAGTGTCGTCACCGTACTCGTTTTGTTCCTATTTAGAATCCCGGTTTTTCCTAACTCTCTGAACGAGGAAGCTGCCTCGTGCTTGCCGACTTTTATTCTTCCCGTTTTTACTTGAGGACAAGCAAAGATTCAAGCTTAGGGGAGTTTGATAACGCGAAATCGTATATATATTGACGTATAATTAAACTAATATTTGACTGGTTTCAATCCGATTTCGGGTTCTTTCCATGTTATTTGTCTGATATTTTGTAGGTATTTGAAGATCATGTCCAAACAAAGCAATCTGAAGAAAAGAAGCAATTACAGATGAAATATGGACGAAAACCAGATGAAAACAACATGAAAAACAGCAGATGCACATTTTGCTGCTGTGACGACCGTCACACATCCATGACGACCGTCACACACCATGACGATCGTCATGCAGGCAAAAACGCAAAGCTTCATTTAACGTGCAAAAAACCAGTTCCAAGTCCCAAATAATGGACCATTACTCCCTAATTTTTCTGACTCCAAGTCCACCTTCTGCAAATTATAACCGTTAGTATTTCACCTCTATAAAAGGGGAAGGAGGGGAGCTGAGAAAGGGAGCCACATTCAGATAACGAAGTGCTGCCCAAATATTTTCCAGAGCAAATTTAGTTTCAGTCTTGTTGTTTTTGTTTCCTTTCCTTTTTTCCTGTATTCCATTTCTGCAATATTCATTTGTGCGCTCAATTGGTTTGAAGACACAATCCTGCCGACATCGTTGGGATTTGGCAAAAAGCCAATTGGATACGTTACAGGTTTTTTATTATTTCGTTAATTGTAACTTTAATTCCCAACAATATGAATGTTCTAAATTTCTGCTTTTATTTACGCTTTACTTATTCCAAATCCATGTCTAGCTAAACCAGAAGTAATCGATACGTAATAATAATTCAGACGGGATTTGATAATAACCGGTTAAAACCTTTCTTTTTCAAAAGTCGTTTATGGCTTAAGTGTTTAAACTTATTTCCTGAATAAACGTTCATCGCGACAGCGAGAACTTATTTAAATGTAGTTTTGCCACGACAGTGGGAAATTAATTAAGGTACGAACCAACAAGCGACATCTGCGGCTAGGACCAGATAGTAAACACTAGGCATCTGTTTTAATAACAGCGAAAGCACTTTAAAATAGATTAGAACTTAGAGATTTCCAAAAAGCGATTTTAACCCCGAACGGGATAGCGACAGCATACGTTCCGCCTTAAAGTTGCGACTAGCGTCAACAACCATCGTGAGACGAAGGTCTTTAGATCACTATTTTTCTTCTTAAATAATTTCTGAAAATATTTTATATGCCGGTAACTTGTCAAATCCCCGAAGAACATGATTATTGCATATCGATTCGCGTAATTATAATTCAAGTAACGTTTTTAGTTCCCTTTAGTAATAGCAATTATCCCCTTAAACATTATCTACCTAGCTAAACATAGTAACTCCCGAGAACACTAGTTTGATTACGAGTCCTTGTGGGATCGATATCTTTTATTACTACGCGATAGACTGTGCACTTGCAGTTAAGTTGTATTAGACATAGAAAGTCGCGATCAGTCAGCACCATGCTAAACACGCTAAGTAAGAAATCGATGCAAATAAGTGTATGATCTCTGGTTTAAAATGAGAAATTAAGATAGAAAAAATTATGAATAAAAAGACATGTTCCTTCTAAGTTAGGTGCTCCTCACCCGATCACTTAGCCCAACGATACAAACTCTTTAAGTTCAAATGATGCTTAAGCATATTTGCAGAAAAAAATGAAATAACAATGAGATCATAGTCACTAACAGGTTTACTTGCCATGAATGTGTATGGGATAATGGGCTTAATGTGATTGAACTAGAATGAAATAGGATGAAAGAGAGCATGAGATATAGGTTGCGTTATAATGACATGACTCAGGTTGGTCTGCATAAGTAGGGAGTTTTTGAAATTGCGTCGTTATGGTATCCTTGGTATTGATATTTAGTACCTAGAGATCTAACATTAGCCTAGCAGCCACGTATGATTAGAGTCTCATCGTGTCTTTGTTTCAAATTATGCTTATTTCTTTTTAACATGTTGGTTAATTGCTTGAGGACAAGCAATGGTTTAAGTGTGGGGGTATTTGATGACGCGAAAGTATATCGTTTATTTGACTCGATTTACATGAATTTATTTACGATTATTGTTAATTTATCTTGATTTATGTTCTATTATAAGGTTAATTGACTATGTTTTATAGATTGTGGAGAAATAGGATTAAAGAAAGAAAAGAAGAAGAAATGGAAGGAAAAACAAGAAGAAAGACATAAAATGGGGAAAAAGACAGAAAGCAACAGAGAAACAGATTTTGTGCGTGCGACGCTCGTCACTTTTCCCTCAAGATCGTCACAGTCTTCACGGTCGTCAAAAGATCCTCACGATCGTCACGTGCAACACGGTCGTCACAAGAGTGCCATGACCATCATGAATCCAATATCAAAATAACGTCAAACACACGAGCACGTTCAACTAAATTTCTTCCTACACTTTCTCCACTAACTGCCCACTACAGGAAGTTACTCCCACTTCCTCCATAACTCATGCATGATCTCTGGAAGTTGAGAAATGAAATATCTCCTATAAATCGGCATGTAATCGAATTAGTAGGATGGGATTCGATAATACCCGGTGCACCTTACCTTTTTACAAACAATCTTTCTGGCCGTAGTTTTTAATCTAAATTTCTAAATAAACCTTTGTCCCGACAGTGAGAAGCTATTTACGGTGGTTTTGCCATGAGAGTGGGAAACCATATTAAGGATCGAGCCGGCACGTGAAAGCGTGGGGTTTGAACCAGATAGTAAAAACTAGGCATTGATTTTAAACACAAAGAAAGCACTTTAAAAGAAATCAGAACTTACTTATTTTCAAAGAGTAATTTAAACCCCAAATGGGACTGTGAGAGTGTACATTCGCCTTAGAATTATGACCTGAGTCAACAACCATCGTGAGGAAAAGGTATTTAAACGAGTATTTTCTCCTGAAAAGTGTTTGTAAAGACTAAAAAGCACCGGCGACTTGTCGAATTCCCGAAAACTAAAGCATTACATACCGATATCCCTTTACCGCTCTTCCTTAAACCGATAACCTTTATTTTCCTTTAAATTTAATTTCACTCGTATTTACCTTTCCTAATTCCATTAGCCTTAGCTTTACGCCGCGACAATAGATAACGGTAGATTGACATTGGTCTTTGTGGGTTCGACAAATCTTTTATATTACTTTGATATTTCCGTGCACTTGCGCACTCATCAAGGCAATGAGTTGTATATTATAAATGATCAAGATGAGAATATTAGAGCGAATGAATTATATATTAGAAGTGATTATAATGAGGGAATTTGGATCAATTCATTCGTCCACGTTGATAAGAGACAAGTAAATCATATTCCAACCAAGAAAAGAAAGAGATGTTAGTGAAAAAGATACTAGTAAAATTATATTCTGTCATTTAATAAAATTATATATTTTCCATTTAATATATTTTACGGATTATGGATTTTTATATTGTGTTTATGTTTTCTTCATTACAGGTCAAATGGCTACTAACGAGGAAAATCCACATGATACTTCTAAGGATGATGGAAATTAATCACTTCATGATGTCAAAAGAGAAATTACACAAATAATAACTATTATGAAGGGAATAATTCATGCAAGAGATAAAAGAATAAAATATGACGTGTAACATTGGTGCAATTGTTCGTTCACAAATTTCAATCACTTGTGATAATTGGAGAGCTTCATTGTTGAAACTTGCTAAAGAAAAAATATGGATTGAGATACAGGTACCATATGTGATGTTATTTGTTTTTGTTGACGTTTATGTATTTAAGTTACTTATACTAACACACTCTATGTATGTTTTTACGTAGAGGTCTTTTAACATTGGTGATGAACAAAAAAATATTGTCTTCAATTGGCCGGAAAAAGACACAGAGCGTTTTGAGCTTTTTAAAAAAAAACAAGTTTCTTAAGGATGCCCAAGGAAATTTTATTGAAGCCGAACATCCAAAGAAGTATGCAGACTTGATTTCACCTAAAGAATGAGAAACTTTTGTAGCCAAGCGAGAAACCCCAACCATGTAATGTTAATTTATCTTGAACATTGTATTATATACTTGTTCCACATGTCTTCCGATATGACCTAAACTTGTTTATCTAGAAAGTTAGTGACATAAATCGCCAACGAGCATCAAAACCTGTGTATCCCATACAAAAAATGGCGTTTGGGATATGCACGTTTAGAGCAAAAAATAGTAGTATATATAAATGATATGATATACTTATTCCCCATGTGTTATAATTGATCTTATTATTTGTTTTAATGTATAGTTAGAAGAGGAGAAAAGTGAAGAAACATCTATTTCGGAACATGTTTTATGCAAGGATGCTCGTGTGGGTAAGGATGGAGTTGTTAACGAAGGTGTTCAACAAGTTTTTGAGCAATGTGTAAGTAAAAAATTATTTCTTTAATTAAATCAAAAGTTTATTAACATATAATATTTATGCTTTTTAATACCCACTAATATTTTTCGATATACATATGAATTTTAGGAGAATCTATCTCAGTCTTCATCTCTAGTTTTAGACCAGGATTGTAGGAGCATATTAAGTCAAGTATTAAATGTTTCTGAGTATTCCGGTCGTGTGAGGGGTAGGGGATTTGGGGTCACTCCAACATCCTTGTATAAGAATCCAAAGAGTAAAAGTACTAACAATAAACAAGTGATGAAAATGTTGAAAGAATTAAGATCTCAAGTTCATGAATTGAAAAAGGATAAAGAAATGTCAGAATGACAAGGTTCAGGGTTTAAAGATACTAGCGACAAAGATAGTATCAATTATAATTTTCAACAGAAACTTTCTAATGTAATTATATATATATATATATATATATATATATATATATATATATATATATATATATATATATATATATATATATATATATATATATATATATATATATATATATATATATATATATATATATTATGAAATTAAATCAGCACAATTTTTTTAATTGGCATATATAAAAATTAAAATTTTCATATTTAATATTGGTTTAGGGCATTTCACCATGTCAGCTCTATTTATCGTCAGTGCTTATCGCATGGTTGTCGAGGGAAAATGCATAACACTTTGGGAAGATGTACTTCACCATAAACCGCTCCCTACTGGATTTTTGAAAGTATTGATTGATATTGCTTTAGAGGGGGATGCACTATTACATATGCCTGACGATGTTTCAGATGCAACATTGGTGGGAGACACAATAGAATCGTATGTTGCATGACTGTCAAACCTCATTTTCATAGATGATGAGGTATGTTGAGAACCATTATGAACCTTTGAGTATTCAAATTTTTTACGAGCTATATAATTTATTATTACATTGACGTACATTTTATTTACATGGTAATGTTAGACTCCTACAAAATCCAAATCAAAAGATAAGGGGATTATGCGGCACAACGAGTCAGTTGCATCAAAAAAAGAGGTACATTGATATATATGCGTAGAAAATGTTAATTCTATCCTCCAAAATCAAAAGCTTCATGATCTTATACATTACCTAACTAATTATATGATATTTAGATTCAAGCTCAAGAGTTGCAACAAGTCAGCAGGAATAAGAAGCCTGAATGTAGCAATATGAAGAAAAAAACAGGATCTTACAAATATCGAGCCTAAAAAAACATTTGTTCCTCGATTTAGGTTGTGTCTTGAAACATATGTAGGAACAACAGATGTGATGAAAGGTGGTATTCGTCGAATACCTATGGAGGAAGGTATTTTTGGTTTTTCTTATAACAAAACAATTGCTAAAGAGGATATGGATCAGATTTTTCATCATGATCAATTAGGCATCAGTGTTATTAATACATACATCAGGTACTTTGATCAACTTTATTTAATTAATTAAACAATTTATTTACTTATTTTAATGAATAGTCTAATGTTAATTATGTTTTTATTTAAGGTTCTTGTATGAGAAATTGATGCGCCCGCGTCAATTGACAGAAATATTCTCTTTCTTGTCTCCCACTTGTATCTATGCACAGTTAATCGATCAAAATCCAAATCCAATCGAATAGTACTTAGTCGATACGTTTATGGCCAACATAGATACATAAAAGTTATTTCTTTTACCATATAATATTGGGTTAGATTTTCATTCTAATTTCATTTATTATAATTTTTATTTTTTGACGTTGTGTAGAAAATTTTCATCTAAACTTTTGTCTTATTTTACAGTGGATATTAGGTGTCGGTTGCGATTAATCCAATGAGAGAAATAATATATTATCTGGATTCATTAGATGGTGATCAAACAAAATGCCCAAATATGAAGAAGATGGTTGATATGTAAGTGAGATTGTTCTAAATATTCGTGTGTATATTTTTTTTATGCGACATTATTCTAAATATTCGTTTATATTTTGTTAGAGCTATACAAATATTATGATCACAAAGAAAAGTTCAAGTATTAAAGAGTAAAGAAAACAACATTACATGGATCAGAGTGCAGATATATTTTCACAATTTTAATTATAATAGTGATGTTGGTTGATAAAAAAAGTTAAACTATATATCCTGATATATATATATATATATATATATATATATATATATATATATATATATATATATATATATATATATATATATATATATATATATATATATATATATATATATATATATATATATATATATATATATATATATATATATATATATATATATATATATATATATATATATATATATATATATATATATATATATATATATATATATATATATATATATATATATATATATATATATATATATTCATAATTTTTTTATATGTGTAGTGTCCTCGTCAGCTTAATGGTATAGATTGCGGTTATCTCATATTGAGGTTTATGAAAAAAAACTATTTCTTTAAATTAAATAGAGATTCCAAACATGGTATGGATTTATAAGTTATGATTTATTTTAATATTTAACAGATATTTTATCTAATTAATTAGTTTTAACTAAATCATATTATGTTATATTATGTAGTACTTTGATGATTTTAAGTGTGCTAATTACTCGAAAAATCAACTGAAAAAAATTAAGGAGGAATGATGTCAATACATTTTTGAGATGAGAATTATATAAGGTATTGTCTTTCTTTCTTTTGTGTGAAGTTTATGGTCCTTAGAGATTTTAGAGATTTTTGTTGTAGTGATGTTTTGTATTGGATTGGAATAGTTCTGGAAGTTGTTGTGAATTAATGGTTGATGAAATGTGTAATTATGTTTGGTGAATCTTTAGAAGTTAAAGGTTTTGAAATTATAATGGTTATAAGTTTTATGTGTTGAGTTATATATAATGGTTATAAGGTTATAAAGTTTTGTAATTATATGTTGAATTATAATGGTTCTAAGTTTTATATGTTGAGTTATATATAATGCTTATAAGTTTATATGGTTTATGTGTTGAATTAAATATTTGTTTTAAATTATAAAGGTTTGTGATAAATTTTGATAAAAATATGATTTTCTTGACGTATAATGGTATATAGCAATATTTACAAGGTTTATGTGTTATATAGCTTGGTTCTGATGCCTTTTAATTTGTTGGTTTTGTTTTAGATAGGTGCAGAAGACAAGAGATAATAAGTTACAAAGTTGTTGATATGTGCAGAAGACAAGTTCATAGTTTTGTAACTAGAGTTGGCATATAGCTGGTATGTATATATATATATATATATATATATATATATATATATATATATATATATATATATATATATATATATATATATATATATATATATATATATATATATATATATATATATATATATATATATATATATATATATATATATATATATATATATATATATATATATACACACACACACACACACACACACACATATATATCAAAAACTATAGCTACTATATATATATATTGGTAATATGCATATTTGGAATATATATCAAAAACGGTCTGCTATAATGATTTCATTGCGCCCGTGCTTCTTAAAAGTATGCTGCCATTTTATTTAAAAATGAGACTTAGGCCAACGCTTTAACAAAAAAAACCTGCCATACATGTACAATAGACAACACATACATTAGACAACGCTTTTAAAAGCGCTGCCTAAAAGGGGACAATAGAAAGCACTTTTCAGGAAAAAAGCGTTGCCTTATGGTGACAATAGAAAGCGCTTTTGAAAAGAAGTGTTGCCTAAAGGGGACATAAGGTAGCGCTTTTGCATTTAAAAAAAGCGATGTCTTTACCTACAACATTCCCAAAAAAAGCGTTGTGTAATGTCTTGTATCGCGTAGTGAAGGTTGTTAAATGGTATGATGTGTTTGATCAGTTAATTTGGTCAAATATGAATATGTATTGGTAAAATGTGTAACTTGTGTGTCTCCGCATAAGGGCATGGAAGAATGGTTTTCCTATCATCTCTAGTGACAACTTGATTTTGTACCTCACTACCATTATAGTTGTATGTATTGATAGATTTTTTTTTGCAAAACTGAGGAGGATAACCATGTTTTCAGAAACACACATCTATGATATGACCATGTCTATAACAATGAGTGCAAAATTTAGTATCCTTCTTGTAACCATTATAATGAGTATATGTGTGAAATTTACCACAATCTTGCATCATAAGAATTGATCAGTGTATTTAATTCTTTAGCATTAACGCAATCATCAGCTTTACGAAGTAAAGCAATATTGTTATTCTTCTCTTAAAGTATCATCAATTAAATCTTGTTAATTGAAGGTAAAAGTGTTAGAATTAAATCAATAACGATTGATTAAAACATAGATACTTAAGAAATTATAATATATAATTTCTGCGCGAAAGTCAAGCATGTATAAAATTAAAGGATCGATAAATTGATTTTAGAATATCTGGATCTATTGAGAAAAATCCCTTTGACAGTAATCCTAAAATTTAGAAGTTGATAGATTTTGTGGTTCTTCCTTATGCCTCAAATTCTCTTCAGATAGGGAGAAGAGATAATTTACTTGTGTACGATATACTGAGGACCATAGCCTATATATAGTATGATGACCAATTAGGGTTCCTATTATTCTCAAATGTGTCATCCTAACATCCACTCTTATTTGAGCTCATACCCAATTATTTAATTAATTAATTGATTAAATAATTTCTAAGTGAAATCTAAATAGCCTCTTTAACATTATTTGATCACTTAATTATTTAAAGACACTTTATTAATAAAATAGTTAATATAATAAATAAATAAATATATATATTTGACCACATAATTATTGATATACAAATATAGTATCAAATTATTAAAATGTTCCAACAATCTTCCACTTGGCCAACATATCTTAATAATTATATCATAATTCTTTAGGCGCGTATCTGAATGCTATTTATCTTTAGATTTTAATTTTATAATCTGGTCCACCTCATACATAAATAATGGGACCACCGCGACTGTCGTCACTAATGTGTAACATGAGAGAACACCGACTACCACCATATCAATGTACTTGATGACATAGATCGATATGGATGAATGCCATGGAAATTTCATGCAATGTGATCTCTAAATCATGCATATTTCCAACTGGTCCTACTAGATTATTTAGTGAGATCAAACTGAAGTTTCTCAGGTACAATTCAAAATTACAATATTGCACATAAGAAAAACATGATATTGTTATAACAGTAGTACCTCATAAGTTTTTTTATTTCTGCAGAAAATTAAACATAACATAAAGTTTGTACAAAAATAAAACTAAAGCATAGAACATAGAAAATTAAGGAAAAAACTTCCACTAATTTAAGGAAATCTCAAAACCAAGACCTATATGAGCAACATGCACATGAAAAGTCTTAGGTGTTAAACCTTTAGTTAGTGGATCAACTAACCTTAAGTTTGTCCCTATATGTTTTATCAAAATTTGTTTCTCTTGAACTCTTTCTTTCACAGTAAGATACTTGATATCAACAAATTTTGATTATGTGAAACTCATTATTATTGGAGTAGAGCACAACTGCACTATTGTCACAATAAACCTTCAAGGGTCTTTCAATGCTCCCAACGATCTGTAGGCTTGTGACAAAGTTTTGCAGCCAAATTGCATCATTTGATGCCTCAAAGAAGGCCACAAACTCTGCTGTCATGGTGGAGAGAGCCAACAAAGTCTATTTGGAAGACTTCTAGGAGACAACTCCTCCAGCCAAGAGAAAGATATAACTAGATGTGGAACGTCTACTATCCGGGCATCCGAAAAAAGCTGATTCGGAATACCCAATAATCTCTAAGTTATCTAACTTCCGATAAGTGAGCACAAAGTATTTTGTTCTCTTCAGGTAGCGTATTACACACTTTACTTCTATTTAGTGTTGTATATCAGGGTTGCTTAGATATCTGCCAAGAACTCCTACAATAAATGTTAAGTTAGGACGGGTGCAAAATTGAACATACATAAGACTTCCCACAGCCGAAGTATATGGAACCTTATGCATATCTTTTTTTCAAGATCTGTAGTGGGGAACTGTTTGAGACAAAACTTGTCTTCTTTAGCAACGGGTGTGCCTCCTGGTTTACTATCTTTCATGGAGAATCTATCCAGAAATGTATCAATATAGCTCCTTTGTGAAAATCCTAAAATACCTCGATAACGGTCTCTAAGTATTTGAATTCCTAAGACAAAGGAGGTGTCCTCAAGATCCTTTATCTCAAATTTATTTATGAGAAATCTTTTGGTTTCATGCAATGAGCCTATATTGTTGCTTGCCAAGAGGATATCATCTACATACAGTACCAAGAAAATGAATTTACTCCCACTAAACGTTTGGTATACACAATTATCAATTGAATTAGCCTTATAAACAAATGAGGGTATTACTTGATGAAATTTGTAATACCATTAACGGGAAGCCTGTTTAAGGCCATATATAGATTTCTTGAGTTAGCAAACCATAGACTTTGGGTCTCCTAAAAAAAATTTTCTGGTTGCACCATATATATTATCTCTTCAATGTTTCTGATTGTACCTGACCAGAAGGGGATCTATGACCTACCACACGTCGTTGATATGCTCGTTGTTCACCGTAGGTATGGAAGAGGATATGGGTGTACCTGAAACACACTCTGATGCCAAAGTAAGTGACGAGCAGAGTGGAAGCAAATACAGAGAGAGTAAGAAAGTTAAGTTACCTAACCCTCTAGTAGAGAGGGTACTTATAGTGAGCCCTTAGCGCAGGGCCAACGGTTTCCTAGCACTGGGCTGGGCTGCCAGGCCTAAGTTTAGTAACTGCTAGGTCTGACGCGGCGTCATGATGACTAGCACGTGGTATTCGCCCTAGGGTAACTGTTCTGTGCTATTCGGGAGGAGGAAGACCGAATCTCCAGGATGCGGGTAGTTACTTGATGACGTGTCCCTGTGTAAGGGGCACGTGGAGAACATGGGGGGGAGGCTCGAGGAGCTCCCCGGGCAGGTTGGACTCTGCCCGACGACAAGGGAGGAAGAGGCTGGCTGGTTGGCTGTGAGGGTCCTGCCCGACAGTTATTGGTCTATGCCCGACGGGGGAAAGGTTGTGCTCGGAGGAGCTTCTGCCCATCGACGTGGTACTCTTAGGCCTAACCTCATTGGGGTTTGGGCCTGTTTGTTTTGTGGGCTAAGCGTCGGCCCAGTCTAGAACAGTAGCCCCCCAAGCCGTTGTTCGTGATCAGGCGAGCTATGGCTTGAGCAGGGACTGGTGTCGGGCGTGTCGATTTGTCGGGCAGGGAGCAATCGCGTAGGTCGCGTAGCAACCGTGTCAGGCAGGTGGGTGAACGACGAGGAGGAGCCTGTGAACGGAGGAAGGACCTGAAGAGACGCAGTGAAGACGGAGAGTCGCCATGTGTCTTCTTGTGACGGTTATGGGTTAGGCACTTGAGTGCCTAGTGACGCTTCATTTCTCGTGCTAGGGGTATATATGTGTTGACCTAGCTCGTCTTTTTGCTCATTCGCTTATTCGCAGCTGCTCAATATTATAAGACTTGTGCCCGATAACTTGGATCATTTCTGCTCGACATCTGGGATTTTTCTGCTTGGCGACACCTTTCAGCATCCATATCAAGTAAGTTTCTGCAGCCTTCCTGGTGTTTTTTTGCTGTTCACCGCGGTGTTTCCGGCGGCCCCGCCGGAGGTGCTGGGAATACCGTGGATTTTTCTGGAAAATACGCCAGAGGATCCTTCAAAATTAGGGAAGAGAACGACCGTCCCCGACCCTGGATATAGGTGTCCCGGGGAGGACATGTAAGAACTTTGAATGCCCCGAGGACAATGGGATGAATGCCCCGGGCACAAGTGGATGCATGCGCCGAGGACAAAGGATGTACTCTCTGGACTCCTCGGGGGTTAACATTGCCCCAGATCGTCCTATGGGCTGCTAGGCGACCATGCCCTTTCACTTGAACTGCGGTGAAAGGGTGGATTTGATTTGGCTGTCGAATTCACCAAGTTCCTCTGCTTTTCAGGTATAAAATGGCCAGTCAACTCGAGGAAGTGGTGGAGTGGTATTTATCTGAGGACGAGGAGGGTCGTGAGGAGGAGGTCGACCTGGATCCTCCAGAGAGACCTTTGGAGGAGTGGGTCGGGGAGGAACCCTTAAATTATATGTCGAGGTTCATCCTCGACGATTCTGATGTGTTTGCAGTAATAGAAGACAGAGTGGCGGGGAGCCCCCGTCAGTTTCGTGCCTGCCGCCCCCGGGAGCCGATTGCATATGCTCGCGATATCTTGGCGGTCGGTTCCCGACGTACGAGTTCTCCTTTAAGGAGGTGGGAATGCGAATGCCCTTCACTAGTTTACAGCAAGGCGTGTTCGATCATTTCATGTTGGCGCCATCACAACTGCACTCGAACTCCTTGGCTTTCATCCGAGCATTCGAGATCGTCTGCAACTACATGGAGCTCAGGGACACCATTCCTCTACTTTTCTGCGTCTTCCACCTGCAGTGCCAGACAACAACTGGCCGACATAGCTGGGTTTTGCTGAAGTAGGCGACCAGGATCTTTCGGTCGTACACCGGTTCCGTTCGTGGTTTTAAAGATCGCTGGTTCGTGGTCATGCCGGACACGGATGAAGTGTATGAGACCATATTTCGGAAGGAAGTTGTGGTCGTGGATGGGTGCACCGAGGACAACTATGAATCTTACTTCCCGTTGGACTGGGGGGACCTGCATTTCTGTTCGGGTACTGACAACTTCATCTTTAGGCCTGGTCGGCTGGGCGAGGAGGATAGCCTGGCCTTCCGAAGGTTGGTGGACTTCGTCGGTCGTCTTCCTCCTCAAAAGTGTGTTTCCCTCGACGGGGAGTATATCCGTGATGAAGACAGGAAGATACTGACAGAGGCCCGGTATATTAACGTGAAGGTTCTGCTCGAGCGCAGGACTGAGGCTGAGGCTCATCGGCTCCTAGGTAGTTTGGGTGCCTCCGGGATGATCTTGTCACTTGTCTAGATTTTGCTTCTAACTGTTTTTCTTGTGTTTGTTTTACAAGTTCAATGGGCTCCATGGAGGAAAGAGTGACAAAGCTGATGAGTAGGGGTAGCCATCGAGCTCAAGGTCGGTCCCTTGCTGCGCGGAGAGAGCTAGTTGTCGCTTCTTCGGGAACGACCTCCTCTCCTCGGGGGACTGGGTCCTTGGCGCAACCCGCAGTCCCCAAACGGAGATGGAAGGATGAGGCGTCTCAGACTGATCTCACTGAAGGTTCCCCGGATCGCGGGTTCGTCTTGCCCCCTTGCTGTCCGGACGAATTTCTTTTCGGGGAGGAACGATCCCAGGGTGACCTAGGAAGAGGCGAAGAGCATATTGGCGGCGGGCAAGGAGGCTCGGAGGAAGATGATGTCTACGGATCTGGTGGCGATGGTGAGGGTCTATGAGACGACCCATGTGCTAAATGAGGCGGGGTGCTCTTCGGAGGACCTAGCTACTGTCAAGAGCGACCTTGCGGTGTCCGAGGAGGTTCGGGTCAAGCTGGCGGCCAACCAGAAGGAGTATCATAGGCAGGACATGCTCCACCAGGAACGCATTGGGGAGTTGGAGAAAGCCCTGAAGGAAAGGGATGAAGATCTGAAGTGGGCCAAAGGTCGCATCGCTGAGCTCGAGGACCTAGTCGCCCCTGCCAGGGAGGAGTCCGAAGAGGAGCAGTTGGTCTCGTCTAGGAGAGGGCTGGTGGCCAAGGTTCGTCAGCTCGAGGAGGATTGTCTGGGGGCCGTCGAAGTAGGCTTCAAGCATGTTGTCGACCAACTCAGGCTCGTCAGCCCTGACTTGAAGACCGACGGGATTGGTCCCTTTCATCAGATCCAAGACAGTCGGATCGTGACGCCCGGAGGCTCGGACAATGAGGAAGGAGGAACCCGTAGAGTAAAGATGGTGGCCTGCGTGCCCGGTATTTTTCGGCCTGCGTGCCATGATTCATTTTGACTTCTGGGCTTGTGCCCGTTTATTATAATGATTGACTTTTGGGCTTGTGCCCATTTATAGAAGTTCTTATTTTCCTTTGTTTGTGTGTGTGCTCGATTATTTATGAATGATTCGTATTTTTGTTCGCATTCTATGCTTGTTTGTACATGTTTTACGCTTAATGTATATTTTTGCTGAGTTGGGAGTGGTAGTTCGACTTCCATTGTGCCCGGTAGTGTAGAGAACTGGCCGGTTGACCAGGGTGGTTACCTGGTCGGTTACGGGGGTGGACCACGATCGTGGATCAGTCCCTGCAGTGTGAATGTCCCATCGCGAGCTCGGTGTTCTTCCGGTCTTGGTACTACAACGGCGACTCTCGGTCAAGTGGTCGTCATCGAGCAGAGCATTCTGCCTGCACACACAAAGTGAAGGTGCTTCCTATTTCGTTGATTTCGGGGAGACGCGGTCATACCACGTCGCAATTCTATGGTCTCGATGAGGGTTCTCGTGGGCAGTGTTTAACTATAGTATTTTTTTAGCTTTTCAGTGTTCCATGGTCGAGCTATCTGATTCCTGTGTAGGTTTTCGAGGTAGTAGACCCCGTGCTCCGTCTTGTCCCGAACACGATATGGGCCTTCCCAATTTGCGGCGAGTTTGCCCTCGTGTGAGTCCTTTTGGTTTCTTCATAGGACCAGGTCACCAACCTGGAACTCGCGCTTTAGGATTTTGCTGTCATAGCGAAGGGCGATATTTTGTTTTAGCATAGCTTCGCGGAGAGCTGCTCCTGACCGGATTTCCTCGACTAGGTCAAGCTCCTCTCGAAGAGCCTCGTCATTGGTTTCCTCCTCGAGGGGAGCTTTCGTCCTTCTAGATGACTCTCTTATCTCCACAAGGATCACCGCCTCGGTTCCGTACGTAAGATGAAAAGGGGTTTCCCTGGTGGTTGAATGAGGCGTTGTTCGATATATGCCCAGAGCACCCTGTAGAGCTCCTCGACCCATCCTTTCTTGGCGTCTCCGAGTCTCCTCTTCAGCCCCCGAAGGATTACTCTGTTCGCTGCCCCGGCTTAGCCGTTCATTTGTGAATGCTCGACCGAAGTGAAGTGGTGCTTGGTCTCGAGTTTTGTGACGAAGTTGCGGAAGTTTCTGTCTGTGAACTGTATCCCATTGTCGGTGACTATGGCGAGCGGGACGCCGAACCTGGTGAGGATGTTCCTCTTGTAGAAACGGAGTATGTTGTGCATCGTGATCTTGGCGAGGGCTTCGGCCTCGACCCATTTGGTGAAGTAGTCGACGCCCACTATCAAATACTTGTTCTTATAGGAGCCCAGGGTGAACGGGCCGAGGATATCCATCCCCCACCAGGCGAACGACGAAGGGGAGGAAAGGGACTTGAGCTCGCTTGGAAGGGCGAGGTGTATATCCCTGTGGTGCTAGCACCTTCACGTCCTCCTGTATCGTCGACCAGTAGTATCCAGCCCGTAAGGCTTTTCTCGCCAAGGACCATCCTCCGAGGTGTTGCGCGTTGATGCCTTCGTGCACCTCTTACAGGATGGTCGAGGCTTGGGTTTTGTCGACGCATTTGAGAAGGGGGATCGAGAAGCCTCTTCGATAGAGTTTGTTGTCGAGCAGGACGTACGAGCAGGATCGTCGTTTGACTGTGCCGGCCTCCTTAACTTCGCCAAGCAGGCGTCCCGTGTTGAGGTAGGCATGTATGGGTGTCATCCAACAATTGGCATCCCCGATGGCATTGATGTCGAGAAGCATTTTCGCCCTCTCCGTGCTCGGTTGCGCGAGGATCTCTTGGACGACGGACTTGTGTCCACCCTTCTTTTTGGTGCTCGCCAACTTTGAGAGGATGTCTGCCCGAGTGTTTTGTTCGCGAGGTACGTGTTGTACCTTCGCGGAGTCGAAACTCTTCATCCGTTCCCGTATGAGGGATAAGTACACGGCCAGATTGTCGTTCTTCGCCTGGTATTCTCCTCGGATTTACGAGGAGACGAGCTGGGAGTCCGTGAAGATTTTGATTTCCTTGGCTCCGAGGTCTTCTGCTAGGCGGAGCCCGACCAAGAAGGCTTCGTATTCTGCCTGATTGTTGGTCGTTGGGAAGACTAAAGTTAAGGAGACTTCCACGACGGTGCCCTCCTTGTTTTCGAGGATGATGCCCGCGCCGCTTCGTGAGGGGCTTGAGGCGCCATCGACGAAGATGGTCCACTTGTGAGTTCCTGGGGTTGACTCTGTTGCGGGAGTCATCTTGGCGACGAAGTCAGCCAGAACTTGGGCCTTGAGGGCTTTCTACCTTCGTAGACGATATCGAACTCGGAGAGTTATAACGACCACTTCAGCATGCGTCCAGCCATGTCGGGTCGGCCGAGCATCTGCTTGATAGGCTGCTCGGTTCTGACTACAATGGTGTGGGCCAAGAAATAGTGTCGCAGCCGCCTGGCCGTATTGATAAGGGCCAGGGAAACTCTCTCGATCTGTTGATATCTTACTTCCGGACCGTGGAGGGCTTTGCTCGTGAAGTGGATCGATTTTTTCTCGTCGGGGGCTTCCCGGATCAGCACGGTGCTCACGGCCTCATTCGACGCGGCCAAGTACAGGTACAGGGTTTCCCCGGCCTCGGGCCTCGTCAATACGGGCGGCTCTGATAGGACACGTTTGAGGGGGGGGGGGGGGGGAAGAACGCGGCCTCTTTTCTCTGCAGCTTGAAGAATGGGAGGGCGTGTTGTGCGGACTTGGCGATGAAATGTTCTAACCCTTGGTTTTCTATTTAACCGAGACATAAAATAATAAGATTTTACTATAAAAACAATTGTTAAGCATATTTTATCCTAATCCTTACTAATATGAAGCGCTCTAAGCATTATTCTTTGGGATGGACTGCAAGATAAATAAAAAAGTCTTCAATGTTCTTCTTTCTTGAACAAAACATTTTTATGCCCTAGCAATCTATCTCACATAATGGTGTTGACTATGTTGTATTTATGTAATAAGATTCCTATGTTGCCAATCATAGAAAACATTGATAAATCTATTGTTTTCGCTGATTGACAACATTGTGAAATTTATTACTAAACACATGCATCCATTTCTCTTTCATTTTTTTTTCATGTGAAAGCATTTGCCATGAAAACATTTGTTCAATGTAATCTTAGATGTATTGCAAGTACATAAAAAAATTTCTCTTGGTTGGAACAGATAATTTCTCAAAAATGTGAAAACAATGTAAATATAAACAAAATTCTATTGTTTGGAACAGATAACTCCTCTGAGTTGTTCTCCAAGAATCCATTGTCAAATTCTTGACTTGTTTAAGTAATTTATTTTAATATTCTTTGTAAACAATGTAAATATATAAAAATGTTCACCTCAATTTTAAACAGAAACCGAGATGTATGTGACTTGGGATGGAACATATTTTATTTTATTTTTTATAAAGAAACATATTTTACCTCGGTTTTGAGTAATAACCGATGTAACATATTAGCGTGTTTTTTTCCGGTTTCTTCACCGTCCATTTAATGACTATCAACCCTCAAGAAACTGTCATTAGTGATCTTCGTGAAACCTAAAACCCTCATTATAAAAACATTCTGAATATTTAAATTAGATAATAGTGAATCCACAAGAAACATTGTTATGAAACTCTATGTTTAGTTAGAGCGCCGCGAGATTTTATAAAGTAAAAGTATCATTGTGATAGATTGCAAGAGTAGAAAAACTTAAGTTTATTTAATATGTGGTTGGCGATAGTGTATTTACTTTGTCAAAGATTTATATGATAGATTTCAAGTGTAGAAAATTATCATGGATTCAAGGTTTGTGTTCTTAAATAATCGTATAAGTGAATATTTATTTTATTTAACTAACCTTGTTTTTATTTTATATCAGAAACGAACGAATGCAAGTCATAGAGAACATATTGCATTTGATCTATGAAACGAGGATCCACGACATTTGATCTTCTTCAAGATATCCAGTATATGTTCTTCATCAACAACGACGACGATGAAGAATAACATTTTTCCTTTAATATTCCGTGTAAGCAATGTACTGTGTAAATAATGTAGTTTGTAAACAAATTAATTTATTAATATTATGTGTAAACAATGTAATGAGTTTTATTTTTAAAAACAAACTACTTAATCCCTCGATTTTTAAATAAACCGAGAGGTATGAGTTGTTGTTTGTTTAAATAATAAAAATGCAGATGTTGGGGTTCAAACCCATGATCATATAACTTTATCCCTCGGTTTTTAATTAACTGAGGTGTTAAGTGGCAACTTTCAATGTCACCCTTTGTTACGTCGGTATGGTAGTCGATGTTACATCTCTTTCGCGTGTAACGTTATAAATATGATTTGTAGTAGTGATTGAACCAAATTCTATATGTTAAAGAACAATAGGTGAATTATAAGATGCATGCAATTCAAAAAACATTGATTGATCTAAGTTGGTTTTTAAATATAACCTAATTTTCAAATTATCATTTTCTAAATCAATTTAAATGAATGCATGTTTAGTGAAGGGCTAGTGAAACAAACAATATAGATACCACATAATAAACTCAAGTGGAATTAAAAAACGAGGCAAACATTTTGAACAATAACAAGATATCAACTCATAAAATATTTCACAAACGTACCCTTTATTTAAAAGATTCATGGAGAATGAAGATGAAGAAATGATCTACTTGTCTCGAAATGGAATCCACAATGAAAAGAGGATGAAGATGAAGTGAGAGCGATAAACTTATACCTTATAATCTGGGTCTTTCACAAAAGTATGTCTTTTCATATTAGCTTCGTCCTTCTTGTATTTTTTTTCATTGCAACACAAACAATCTTGTGAACCACACCTACAAGTCAAAATATATATTATCATGTTAACCTTATTTGGAAACATGTATATGTTGGAACAAAATTGTTAGTTCCATGATTCTATGATTGTCTATGGTTCTATGATTGGATAAATTTCGGTAAAATATAATTCTGCACTGATGTTAAGCAAGATGTTATAACATCTCCATCTGATGTGGTGACAGAACTGCTATCATGTGTTTTAACCAAGATGTCAAGACATATGTCGTGACATCCATCTGCTGTGGTGACAGAACTGATGTCGTGTGTTTTAATAAAGATGTCAAGACAGATGTCGTGACATCTTTGTTTGGTATATCAGGAGCTGCTATTTTATATCTTTTGACATAGGTGGTTTGGTTTGATGAGATCCTGTTGGATATATCTCATCAGTGTGTGCAGGTCAAAGATATTTATTAGGAACAAAGTGCAAATTTAATTGGTGTTCATAAAAAAAGGATCTTTGAGACTTTTTAGGAAACTATAATATATTTGTTTCTACTGTTATGAAGAAGATTCTGCAGGAGTGTACTACAAGGTAAGTTTGGTTAGCTAGAGCAGAGTGTATTGGATGTCATGTTGAATGTTATGACATTAGGTAGCTGCCAGCAAGGGCGCTGTTTGTTTTTCTGTTATGGTTCTTGATATATCTCAGGCCAAAATTCAGGAAACCTGTTATGGCTCCTTAGTTATCTCAGGCGAGATTCTAGTCAGAGCTGGGCAGAACATGATACGGCTGTGACCTAATTCGTAACATCTGAATTAGGGAAATTGGTTTAACTTGATTAAACCTAATATATGTTCCTCAGCCCCAAGATCCATATGCTGCATCTAAATAAAGAAGTGGCAATCCTGATTGTGGGCGGACTTAGAGTTGTGTCGTGAAGAGTTTTATTAGTGTAACTTCATCCTCACGTGTGTTTTTGTGTTTTAGGGTTTTGAGAGTCTCTTGTGTGTAACTTTGTAAGTCACCCTTTGTATCTTTGGGTGCATCGCGGTAGACATGTTTAGGTTGTTATGAGTTAATTGTTAATTGTTCACTCGAAGCTTTTAAGCAAGAGTGTATTGTTCTTAATTGAAGCTGTTAAGCAAAATCAAGTATTGTGACTTTGAAGAGTGTCTTCTAAAGTCTTTCTTTTTGTATTAGATTGTTATCACTGTTGTGATTGTGAGGAGTGAGAGGTGTCTCTTGTCTAGTGGGTTCTAGGCAGAAATTGCACTGGATAGAGATTAAGTGAGGAGTTGTAAACTGGGAGTTTAGCTCTGAATTAATTCTGCTAATAGTGGATTTCCTTCCTGCCTTGGTAGCCCCCAGATGTAGGTGATGTTGCACTGAAGTAGGTTAACAATTCACTGTGTTATTTATCTTTCAGCATTTACAATTCTGCATAATTTAAACGGTTAGATAAATAGTTCTGTCAGTCTGCTGATGTTACAACTGATGTCATGACATTGTTAATTTTTAAAGGAATCTAAAATGGTCATATTCTGTCCTTGTTCTGTTTTAGCAGAGATCAATGTTATAGCATCTGTTAGGACATTTGAGATCTGCATACCAGAATTTCAATTGGTATCAGAGCAGGCATCCTGTCTGTTCTGGATGAGATCCTGGGACATGTTTTCTGGTGTTTTGAACAAGGAGAAGTGGTAGCTGATTTGCTGATCTTGCTAAATGTCTAAGCTGCTGCTTATGGAGTTAAGGGGGAGTTTGTGTTTACTCCTGTTTTTGAAAGATTCAGTGTATCTGATGTTGTGCTCTTTGATATAGGAGCCTTTGTGACTTGTTGAATGTTCTTCATGGATAGATCAGATCATATACTCAAGGAGGAGTGGCTTCTTCCTCTGTATGGTGTCCTATAAGATGTTCTGGCATCTTGTTCAGGGCATGTTGAATATGTTCTTTTGGTGGTTCTACTGCATATTTTCTGATGGAAGAACTATGATATCATCATTTCTGAAAGCTCTAGTCATTCCAATGCCTGAAGCAATGGAATGAAGAGAGTTGTTTGTTGATATATGTTATTGCTGACTTCATACTTAGAAGATTGGTTTTTTTTTTTCATATACCTTGAAGTCAATTTGGAGATAAGAGCTCTTTCAGGGAGATAATCTGGTTCTCATACTGAAAAAGGATTTCTGAAGGTCTCTGGTGCTGATAAATGATATAATGGGAGGTGATTTATTTTCACCGTTCATGCTTTGTAAGAGCTCTATTAGCAAGAGGAAGTCATAGGTAGGTTGAGTCAAGGGTGGCAGCCTTGTTGTTTCAACATTAAAGATACTTATACTAAAGAATACTTTTGGATTTTGTGTGGATCTAAGATCAGTTGCTATTTGTGGACTACACACGTATTTAATTGGTTATCCATGAAGTTCAGAGAAGGATTTATTAAAAGGATTTAAGATTTATTGCTATTTGAGATATTCTCAAGTATTTAATGGATTATCAAGTTGTCTCATCAATTGAAGCACAAGTATCAGGCCCTTGATCTGTTTGAGGATCTGATGTTCAACCAGATGTTGAGACATTCCATCAGCAGAGATTGTACATAATTCTGTTAATTCAAGGAGTGAATCACTAGATCAAAGGAGATATAGTTGATGATCTTTGTACCATACACATGTGTGTTAGGATCTATCTTTATTATAGTAAGGTTCTTGGCAAGAAACTAAGGCTAGAAGGTAGTGCTGATGGAAGTGAAGATGAAGACATTTTTCTTGGATCAGTTTATTGGAGTGCAGCAGGTGTGTTCTAGTCTCTAATAGAAGCATCTGATATTTATCTAGAAAGTTTACTGGAAAGAAACTTGTTTAGAATATGGTGCTGGTGATAGCACTGCTTGGGTCAGTTTATTTCTGATCTAAGTACATAGGAGCATGTGACCTTGCTCATCTTGGAGGTCAAGTATAAGTGGTAGTTATCTCTAAATTTATGAAGAAGTCTCTACTTAAGGAAAGCGGGATTCCTTCTGTAAAGATATCTTGTGACTAATCTTCTCTGAAGAATCAATCTTTGGCATGTTTGGTTTCTCTAAAGAGGAGTTTTCTTGAGCAAATGCATTTCAAAGGTAGCTATTGCAGAATAGAGGTTGTCTACTCAAACCTGATATCATTAATCAAGTATATGAGAACATGAAACACTTTTTCTATTATATGGAGAAGGTTATTCTAAGTGGCAGAATGAAAGCATGAACTCTCCAGCAGGATGTCTAATCAGATGTTGTGACATAAAGCAGAAACTTCAGTTTGCAGGAGCTGTGAGAAGAAGTAGATGTTACAGGTCCAAAGCTTGGTGTATCTAAGTTGCCTCGAAGCTTGTAGGATATGAAGATCAAGTTTTCTTAGATGTTCTAGAGCTTTGAAAGAAGCTGAGTTAACCAAACAGTGGCATTTGGTTGGTCTCTAATGTGATTCCAAGCAGAGAGCTTGGAACTAATTACTCTTATGCAGAAGGGTAGTTGGTCGAAGATCAAAGAAGGTTCTGGTTTTGTTCATATACTGGTGCTTGTTGTAGAAGCCCTAAGTTGCTTATGGAAGATTACCTTATTTTGTAGATGAATGATAGTTTATCTCTTTGGTTGTCTGAAGTTCTTATTGATCAAGCTGGTGGAGCTGTGTTCTCTAAAGATCTTCAGGCAATAGTAAGTCCAGTCGTGGGCATATAAAGAACCATTGGATGTTGTTGCACCCCAAATTTGTCCTACCTTTACATAGTTTCTAGTGCCACTTTATTTTGAATGAATAAAATGGCACAATTGACAAGAGACCGTGTGTAAGGAGTTGTGAGTGTGAGAGGTTGAGAGTTCGAATTCCACCTTCTTCATTTTTTTTGTTTCTTTTATTTTTATTCTAACCTTTCTATTTTCATAAAAAAATAACAAAAATAGTTTTTTTATTATTTAACTATTATTTTCGTATTTTATTTAAACTATTTTTTAAAAAATATTATTTTTTCACTTTTTTCCATATTATTCATAAAAACATCCAAAAATCATAAAATTAAAGATATTAGAAAAGATTTTATTATTTTTATAATACTTTTAATGTTTAGTAAATAAATAGGGTTTTAAGTTTGTTTTAATTTGTTTAAATTTTAGTTAGTTTTGATTAATTCTTTAAGTTGGGCTTTAAAGTGGGCATTAGGTTAGAGTTAACCCTAATTTGTTACCTATATAAACCTGAGTTGCATTTGAGAAAAGGGGGAGAAGGAGACAAAAAGAAAAACGGAGGCCATCAAGATCTGGAGGTTCAGAAGAGCTTTGAAGCTCATCATCATCACCTCCATTTGAGAAAGAGGAAAAGAGATCCAAAGAAGTTCGTCGAGAACCGTTGCCGCCGGCGAAGAACAAGCGAAAGCATCACCAACCGGCAACTGAAATGTAAGCTTTTCTGTTATCCCAATTAAAACCTCTTCCAAATAATTAAACCTCCATTTCATTTTTTAAACCATTTTTTTATTCTAACTAAAAAAACCCATTTTGTGAATTATAACTAAAACCAGTTTTTAGTTATAATTACAGTAAGTAAAAACTTAAAACTTTTTCTTAATTAAAACACTAACCACTAGCAATTTTTTTTAATAAATAAACAGTGTTTAAAACACTTTTATAGTTAAGTGAAAACATTTTTACTAACTTAAAATTAACCCACTCCTAAAATTAAAACCTTCTTCTTTTTTTTAAGTATTAAAATTAACATTTTTTGTTTATGTTAAAATTAAGTTTTAAAGATTAAAAATTAAAACATGTTAGAAAGGGTTAAAACTTTTTTTTTTAAACTAGAACTTTCTTTAAAATTTTAAAACTAATATTCTTTTAAAGTAAAACTAACGAGTTTTTTTTAAATGTAAACTTCTTCTTTTAAACAAAACTTATGATTAGAGCTTCTTTTTTTTTCTAATTTAAGACTTTCTCTTTTAAAAATTAAAATTAAAACTTTTCTTTTAAAAATAAGACTAAAATTTTAATAAAAAACAAAATATAAAAATTAACAAAACAATAATAAAAATTCCAAATTGCATTTTCGTGTTTCTTTTAATATAAACTGTGTCTGCCATATTTCCGTCTAACTTTTCACTAATGTTCTCTGTTTCTCTCCTCAGATTATACATAGATTCCGATTCATATTTATTTCAATTTATTTTGTTCCATGGATGTAATTTACGCGAGGCCATGGTCGCGGTTTTATTTTATCTTTCTTTTTTTTGGAGATTTGTAATTTACGCGAGTGATCGTCGCGGCGCTTTCTTTACTTTCTGCATTTGAATTTCTGCCATATAATATCTTGTCATGTTTGCATAATTTACCGTTAAAACCCTCCGAAGGAATTAGGTTTAGCCGTTTGACCGTCGAGTCAATAACCCTAATTTTTGACCATTTCAAACCCTAATAGTCTAGGTGTTCCGCCGTTGACGAAAACGCCCTTTACCCTAGCTTTAGGTCAAAGAGTCGCCGTACTCTGTTTAGGGTGTCCTGCAGTGGAATCCCTAATTTAACCCTAATTTCATTTAACAAATTCAACGTAGAAATAGGAGTTTTAAGACTCCACGTAAGCGTGTCCTTAAGATACGTTTATTCCCCTTGAAACCATGACCATAGTCAAGAAATTTCTAACCTCCCTTTCGAGGGGAACTACGATTACTCTGATTCCATTCCCTATCCAAGATACGTAGGCATAAGATGCAACGTCTTGCCGAGTAAACTTAGGTCTAAACCTTAGGTTTTTTGGTCACTCTATCCCTTAGCTCAATATATACATCAAGCAGATAATAAAATAAAAAAAAGCATACAATAAACAAAAGGTTCCTGTAGAGTACTACAGAAGTTTAGGGTGCTAATACCTTCCCTAAGCTTAATCAACCCCTTACCTAGGTCTCTCCCCGCGTTGTGTTTACGATGCAAGAATAGGTTTTTCCTCTTTTGACCTTTTCCTTCGGATAAATCAAAGAGCGGTTGTGAATTAAGAATTATGATTCAAACTAATTAATAGTTTGATATCCTATTTCCACCGCAACAGAAAATGACGACTTCACTGAGGATCCTCCTAATTTTTAAGGGTTACTCCTATTTTGTTTATTGTATGATATTTTATTAATTATTTTTATATATCATTGTACCTTGTGGGGATACCTGTTATTGTGAGATAAGTCCTAACCCGGACTTGAGTGACCTTATTATAGGAAGGTGAGATATTCGACGAGGCTTGCCGGGAGTGAGTCCCGACCAAGTCGACTCGAGAATCACCGCTCAATTGAGACCCTTTCGAAAATGGTTCGGTTGATCGAGTGCAGTCGTGAAAACTTTTATTATTTTCAATTGGAGTCTGTGATACTAGGGACCATAGTACCTTAACACCATCTTGGCCTTATATAGGACGTAGTGCGGGAACTATGTGGGAGTAGTCCTACAATGATTGCTACGTGATACTACACTCAAATGAGGTTCTCTTGAGGATATTATCGACCCCCGAGTCAGTCGGAAAGTTGATAATATCCGAAAGATGGATTGATGACTTTGGGCACCACTTTAGAACCTTGTTCTGCAGGTACAACTACTCCATAGTACATACCTTTTGGGAAGGGTAGGCCTTAACTCCATTCATTGTTCCTCTAACCTAGGACTTTGTTGTTTGTGTATTTGTGCATGACATTCATAAAACATCATTCCTAGTTTCAAGGAATTCAACCGTCCTTTGCGAATTCAAAATTCCTACATTTCAAAGTTTAAAACCGTTTCCAACTTTCCTAAAAAAATAAGTGTTTGCAATCGACCGTTGAAGTTCTTGGAACTATTGCATTGCATTAGCATCATGTCTTGCATGGCATCTGTCCCCGGGTTTCTCATGTCCAGTTGTCTTTATCTTCCAGTGTTCCGTTGAGTCGTCAAGCTGATTCCTCGACACTAATATTAGACTAGAGCTAACTATAGACGCCAAATGTCAGAACAAGCGGAACATAATGCGGAGGTCCGAATGGAGATTGATGAGTTGAAAGCAGGCATGACCAGGCTTACCGAGATGCTTCAAGTGTTGATTTCCAGAGGAGAGCCACCTCAGAGGACTGTCATTCAGGAAGTTTCAAGTGTTGATCCACCTCTTGTTTCATTGTCGCCCTCTACTTAGCCTGAGTTTGGTTTACCTCCTAACTACTCTCCACCTGTTGCATCTGCTGCCATGATTGGTCAGGCTGTCAGACCGGTTTTTCAAGCTCCTGTCCTTACCGAGGCCCAACCTGTGGTCCACACGGTTAATCAGACTATCCAAGCTCCTGTTGAGAATCCTCCCTATGAGTACAATGTTGCCGGTGTTCAAGAAGATTTTGTTGAGCCTGAGATCACCCGTGAACAGTTTCAGATCATAAACAAGAGACTCCAAGCTGTCGAGGATACTGATTTCTTCAACGTTGATGCCGATAATATGTGCCTAGTTTTTGGTCTTGTTTTGCCTGCCAAGTTCAAGACTCCTGAGTTCGTGAAGTATCAAGGTCATTCATGTCCAAGAGCCCATCTAATCATGTACTTCCGAAAGATGGCAGCTTACACCAACAATCAGAAGTTGCTCATCCATTGCTTTTAGGATAGTTTGAGTGGTGCTTCTCTTAAATGGTATATGAACTTAGAGCATAACAGTTTCCACTGCTTCCAAGATCTCGCCAACGCTTTTATGAAGCAATACAAATACAATTTGGATATGCTCCTGATCGCCGTCAGCTTCAAAGTATGTCTCAGAAGGAAAAAGAGTCGTTCAAGGAGTATGCTCAGTGTTGGAGGGAGTTAGCTTCCCAAGTCGAACCCCCTATAGCAGAGAAGGAACTGACAGGAATGTTCATGGATACTTTGTCTCCTTTCTATTGGGAAAAGATGATTGGGAGTGTCTCTTCAAGCTTTACAGATCTGGTGACTATTGGCCAAAGGTTAGAAGAAGGTTTAAAAAATGGGAAGGTATCCAAAGCTGCCGAATCTTCTAATGGTGCAAAGAAATCCTATGGGAAGTTCCATAAGAGGAAGGACGAGCAGACCAATGCTGTCATGACCGAATCAAGAAAGTCTCGCCAGGGATCTCAACCTGTTGTTGCTCCACAGCCAGCTCAGACCGCTCAACATCCAGTTATTAGACAAGACCAGTCTCGAAATAGGAACCAATTTGATCCTATTCCCATGACTTACAAAGAGCTATATCCGTACTTGGTTCAACGAGGGCTGATTACTACCAGGGCTTTACCACCTCCTAATCCTCTTCCAGCTGGATTCAGGGCTGATTTCCAGTGCGCTTTTCATGAGGGTGCTTTAGGCCACGACTTGGAGCATTGTTTTGCACTGAAAGCCAGAGTGCATGAGTTAATGAGGGATGGAATACTTGATTTTGAAGATAATCCTCCAAATATCCAGAAAAATCCGTTGCCAGCACATCAAAATTGAAGCTTCGGGCTGACCCCAGAGGATGGCTCACTGATTTAATCATTAGGATTTTGTTTCTCATTGTTTGTATTTTCCTTATTTTACTAGTTGTTTGCTTTCGAACTATGTTTGTACTTTTATATTAATGAACTGAGCATTGCAACTTTTGATTTAATTCATTTTATCTATTATTTTCATCTCTATGCTTTATCTTTCAAATATTTATTTTTGTCCGAATTTTTGGTATGCATAGATTGGAGGGAGGATGACGAGAACGTTATACCCATAACTGCTGTCAGTATGCTTTCAATCAAACTTTGTTGATGATGTAAGGCATTGTTTCGATCCCCAAACACTAGAGAAATAAGGAATTTATCCCCTTGTCACCCCCTTCGAGCTTAGAAGTTATAGTTTCTTTCTTTACAAAAAAAAACCCGCAATTTTAACCTTGGGGCATGGGTAGTTCTCATTTAACTTGGCTGTGTGTTCATACAATACACCTTTCATACAAAGGCCGCGCTCACAATTTTCCTTCGCACACAGCAAGTAAGTGTTGAAGATGTTTTTCAATTAGAAGTCGATGATGGTTCACCGTGATCATTAAGCTAGGCAGTCATTTCCTTTCAAAAAAAATTAAAAGAAAAGCCCGATAAGTCAAAACCTATGAAGGAGACTTATGCAAAATTGGGGCATCCCGTTGACTATAATATTCGTAAGAAACAGTTCAGGTAAAAGTTAAGGATAATAAAAAGAGGAGATCTTTAAATCTTTATCATGAAAATCCTCAATGTCAAAACAACCAAATGCTATAGGGAAGTGGTGGCTGCCTTTTCATAGGTCCCTTGACTTTTGAACCATCCCTGCTACCATCAGTGCAATTCCTAACCTATAGGAACCTGAATGCATAATATGAGTTAACTGAGCGTAAGACTGAAGATTATCACGTAGATTGGGTGGGAACAAACGAATTTTGAGCCTTTATCCTTTGTTTCATAAACCGTGAACCAGGCCACGTTACAACCCTCAAAAGACCTAATTGAAACAAGGATATTTTGAAAGCATGCTACAGCAAGGTTGCGTAAGCTAACTCCTAAAGATCTTTGTGAATCATTTATTGTGGCTGTATACCTGTATTATACTTTGAGCGTCCTGAACCGCCGCATTCTAACCGATGACTCATTTATTTTTCATCTTTCAAAAATAATTTTGATTTCAAAAGTTGCATGAACTTTGCATTACCATATTTGTATGAATATTTTTGTTTGCAAACTGGCTTTCCTCTAAGGAATTTTCAAACAATCGAGAATCTTGGTCAAGTGATCCTATCAGGGGTAAAGTCTTCTCAGATCTGGTTTATCCATGAGATTTTCAAGACTCAGACTGGGGAAACCTTCCGAGGGTACAGTAAAACAGTCATTTTCAAAATCAGACAAGCTGAAGCAATTATCAGTTCATCTGTAATGGACAACTTAATCTGGGGCAGTTTACTTGAAAGATCTCCAAGTGACTTTCCATCCTTCCTACGAGGACCATCAACCTGATTACAATTTAGCAAGTGGCAGTGATCTCCGGGTTGAGGAATCAGTTTTCCAGTCTTGTCATCTTACCAGAAGAGTCGAGCCTTGTCGTCGACATCTGCATTTGCATTTGATCATATCTCATAACATTATTCATATACATATACATATCATACCTATGCATACCATGAGTGTTTCATCCTCATTTGCATTTCTCCCAAGGTCGTGTTTTATCCAGGTCTTACCTTGTGGTCGAAGTCCAACTTACTTGGCACCTACCAAACAACTTTGTGTCGTGTCCATCTGATGTTCTTTCAGATATGACGTTTTTCTTATCCGATGGTTTTCCGGATATGCTTGTTCCTTTTACGTCCAATACTATCCTCATATATTGTGTTTATACCTTTCATTCAAAGCCATTATTGGATGTCTGGTACCCTGATTTTAATGTCTCTTTCTGATGGTTTTCCAGATTGAGTCTCGTTGTTCTGATGTTCTTCCAGAACTTCGTTGTTACGTATCTGATGGTTTTCCAGATATTTTCCCTTGATTATGATGGTTTTCCAAAATCTATCCAATGGTTTTCCGGATATGTTTCTCTTTCTGATGGTTTTCCAGATTGAGTATCTTTTATCTGATGGTTTCCCAGATATTTTCCTTCGATTCTGATGGTTTTCCAGGATCTATCTGATGGTTTTCCGGATCTGTTTCTCTTTCTGACGGTTTTCCAGATGGAGTATCTCTTATCTGATGGTTTTCCAGATATTCTTTTACGATTCTGACGGTTTTCCAGAATCTTTCTGATGGTTTTCCAGATCGAGTCTTTGTTCTGATGTTCTTCTAGAACTCTATCTGACGATTTTCTAGAGACCCCTGTAATTCTAATGGTTTTCCAGAATCTTATCTGATGGTTTTCCGGATCTGTTCTCTTTCTGAGGTTTTTCCAGACTGAGTTTTTGTTTTGACGTTCTTCCAGAACCCCTTTGTTGCTTATCTGATGTTCTTCCAGATAGATCTTCAAAACTTGCCCCATACATTTATTGCTTTCCTAAATGTTTCGGATTTACCTTCAGAAACTTGTCTTCATCTCATGCTCCTATAGATGTCGTCCTTTTGTTCCTGGATATAGCCCAGGGTTTATTCGATGTTTTTCCGAGTATCTCGGGTATGTTTTAGATTTCATTCGATGTTCTTCTGGATGTCCCTGAAATTTGTTTCTTTGACCCGAGGTTATTCGATGGTTTTTCCGAGTATCTCTGGTGTTTGTTTCTCTCTGTATAATTTCCGATGATTCCTGAAGATCCCAGTCGATCTCTTCGTTAAAAGGAATGACCCGAAAATTCCAGCACTTGTCGTTTACCTGATCCTACCGCCGTGTGGATCCTGTGGTACTGTTCGTTCTAAAGTGACAATTGTCGCGTTAATCCACCAGTGAATCGTATTCCCCAGTGTAGTTACTCGTCGCGTCTGTCCCCTATGTCGTCGTGCCGTCTGCATCCTTGCATTCATCATTCCATCATACGCATCATATTAGATTCATGGCATTGTCAGCATTATAGTTCGTGTTATTTTGTCCATATCATTGCATATCACTGCATATAGGGGCTAAATTTTTGGTTATCTGTATTTAAATCCCTTTCACCGTGATTTCTCGAGTCTCCGCTGCTCAAATCATCCAGTGAAGCTATTTAAATAGGGGCATCTGTTGCACCCCAAATTTGTCCTACCATTACATAGTTTCTAGTGCCACTTTATTTTGAATGAATAAAATGGCACAATTGGCAAGAGACCCTGTGTAAGGAGTTGTGAGTGTGAGAGTTTGAGAGTTTGAATCTCACCTTCTTCATTTTTTGTTTTGTTTCTTTTATTTTTATTCTAACCTTTCTATTTTCATAAAAAAATAACAAAAATAGTTTTTTTATTATTTAATTATTATTTTCGTATTTTATTTAAATTATTTTTAAAAAAATATTATTTAGTAAATAAATATGGTTTTAAGTCTGTTTTAAAAAAGATATTAGAAAATATTTTATTTTTTTTATAATATTTTTAATGTTTAGTAAATAAATAGGGTTTTAAGTTTGTTTTAATTTGTTTTAATTTTAGTTAGTTTTGACTAATTCATTAAGTTGGGCTTTAAAGTGGGCATTAGGTTAGAGTTAACCCTAATTTATTACCTATATAAACATGAGTTGCATTTGAGAAAAGGGGGAGAAGGAGACAAAAAGAAAAACGGAGGCCGTCAAGATCTGGAGGTTCATAAGAGCTTCGAAGCTCATCATCATCACCTCCATTTGAGAAAGAGGAAAAGAGATTCAAAGAAGTTCGTCGAGAACCGTTGCCGCCAGCGAAGAACAAGCGAAAGCATCACCAACCGGCAACTGAAATGTAAGCTTTTCTGTTATCCCAATTAAAACCTCTTCCCAATAATTAAACCTCCATTTCATTTTTTAAACCATTTTTTTATTCTAACTAAAAAAACCCTTTTTGTGAATTATAACTAAAACCAGTTTTTAGTTATAATTACAGTAAGTAAAAACTTAAAACTTTTTCTTAATTAAAACACTAACCACTAGCAATTTTTTTTATAAACAAACAGTGTTTAAAACACTTTTATAGTTAAGTGAAAATATTTTTACTAACTTAAAATTAACCCACTCCTAAAATTAAAACCTTTTTTTTTTTTTAAGTATTAAAATTAACATTTTTTGTTTATGTTAAAATTAAGTTTTAAAGATTAAAAATTAAAACATGTTAGAAAGGGTTAAAACTTTTTTTTTAAAACTAGAACTCTCTTTAAAATTTTAAAACTAATATTCTTTTAAAGTAAAACTAACGAGTTTTTTTTAAATGTAAACTTCTTCTTTTAAACAAAACTTATGATTAGAGTTTTTTTTTTTTAATTTAAGACTTTCTCTTTTAAAAGTTAAAATTAAAACTTTTCTTTTAAAATTAAGACTAAAATTTTAATAAAAAACAAAATATAAAAATTAACAAAACAATAATAAAAATTCCAAATTGCATTTTCGTGTTTCTTTTAATATAAACTGTGTCTGCCATATTTCCGTCTAACTTTTCACTAATGTTCTATGTTTCTCTCCTCAGATTATACATAGATTCCGATTCATATTTATTTAAATTTATTTTGTTCCATGGATGTAATTTACACGAGGCCATGGTCGCGGTTTTATTTTATCTTTCTTTTTTTTGGAGATTTGTAATTTACGCGAGTGATCGTCGCGGCGCTTTCTTTACTTTCTGCATTTTAATTTCTGACATATAATATCTTGCCATGTTTGCATAATTTATCGTTAAAATCCTCCGAAGGAATTAGGTTTAGCTGTTTGACCGCCGAGTCAATAACCCTCATATTTGACCATTTCAAACCCTAATAGTCTAGGTGTTCCGCCGTGGACGAAAACGCCCTTTACCCTAACTTTAGGTCAAAGAGTCGTCGTACTCTGTTTAGGGTTTCCCGCAGTGGAATCCCTAATTTCATTTAACAAATTTAACGTAGAAATAGGAGTTTTAAGACTCCACGTAAGCGTGTCCTTAAGATACATTTATTCCCCTTGAAACCTTGACCATAGTCAAGAAGTTTCTAACCTCCCTTTCGAGGGGAACTACGATTACTCTGATTCCATTCCCTATCCAGGATACGTAGGCATAAGATGCGACGTCTTGCCGAGTAAACTTAGGTCTAACCCTTATGTTTTTTGGTCACTCTATCCCTTAGCTCAATATATACATCAAGCAGATAATAAAATAAAAAAAAGCATACAATAAACAAAAGGTTCCTGTAGAGTACTACAGAAGTATAGGGTGTTAATACCTTCCCTAAGCTTAATCAACCCCTTACCTAGGTCTCTCCCCGCATTATGTTTACGATGCAAAAATATGTTTTTTCCTCTTTTGACCTTTTCCTTCAGATAAATCAAAGAGCGGTTGTGAATTAAGAATTATGATTCAAACTAATTAATAGTTTGATATCCTATTTCCGCCGCAACAGATGTTGTGTCTTTGATATGTATCATCTGGCTTGTTTTTACTTAGAGAAGGACTTGAAGATCTGTTATGGAACTTGTGATTCACATCTTGACTAAGAAGTACTCTATCTTGTCATACAGGAGAATGATGAGGTAAAAGGACTGTCTTGGAGTATGATGTGAATGTATTATACAAGACTGGAGTGGATCATTGGTTGATTGCATGAAAGTCTGGAGTATGATGTATTATGTGGAAGTGAATATTCACCAGTTAAACTAGAAGTATTATAACTTATCATATGGGAGAATGATGAGGAAAGAATGTCTTGGATTATGGGGTGTCTATCTTGTTCTCTGACTCAGGCAAAGGTCAGAATACCTGTGGAGAAGTGGTTTCTTCTACTGCAGGAAAGAAGTGGAGCAGTTTGGTGCCTTCTCATTATATGAGCATAGAGATTGGTCATGAGAGATAATGTGGTGATCTTGGGTGTTTCTTGATGTAAGGAGCAGCTTTTATATAAGATAGGGGGAGAGCTTCTATCTGATGGGTGTACTAGTTGCTTGTGGTTCAAGCAGTAAGTGAATGCGTTCAGCAGGTGTGTTGAACGAAGAGTGAGCTCTTAAAGACATGAAGATGAGTCTTATGTTTTCCATTCACGTGCTTCTGGAAAAAGAGCACTAGTTATCCTTGATATGCGGAGCTGCACTTCTAAGATCTGTTGCTGCAATAGTATAGTTATTGTTCAAGATTGTTTGTGGTTTCAAGCAGTTTGTGATTGTATGCCTCTATGAGGATGGAATGTCAGACAAGATGTTGTGACATTATGTTACTGCTCTAGCTCATGGTGAACCTGATAATGTATTTTTTGTTTGTTCTGTCATTGGGTATCAATGGATCAAATCAGGTTTTTGGGCCTCTATCCAAGTGTTTTGTCTTGTATGACTAGTGAAGATGAAGATCAAGACACCATCAGCCTTGATCTTGTGCATAAGGAAGGACATTCACCCTGACATCTTAGAGATTCTCTAGTCTTTCAAAGCTAAATTTGAGATAGTTATGTCTATCCTGCAACTACTTCTGTTATTTGTTCTAGTGTGGTTTGTGAATCAAGGGGTGTACAGGTGCATGTGCTACTAGTGTATAAATATGAAGATGATGAAGTGAGTCTTCATGTGTTTGGGTTCTCTATTTTAGGGGGAGTGTTGATGATGCATGATAGGGGGAGTTGTGTACCTGTCTGATGTGTAGCTGCATTGTTGTAGCCTGTACAAAGTTTGTTGATTTTCAGGCAAGCTTGTGTTCTTTGACCACTGGTGAGGTCGTAATGTCAGACAAGATGTCTTGACACTGTGTTGTCTGGTGTACCCTTCTACCTTGACAAGGTGATTATGGGTCTGGCTTTGTGAGACTATTGGTTTGAACTAGGACTGTGCTTGCTTCTTATGAATGACCTAGGAAACAACATTGGTTATTGTCTGGGAGAATTTACTTTTTTCTTAAGAATATTTGTGTGTCTCAAATTGGGGATTTAAAATCAATTGTTACTTGGCAAGTATTTAATTGATTATCCTTTAATTGGTAATGTCAAAAGTGTCACTCCTGAAGGTGTAGCTTCATACAAGGCAAGAACTCAAGATTCAATGACAATGGTCATGGGTTAAAGTCATGTGGAATTGACACTGTGGAGGTTGGTTCTTATCATTATGAATCATGGTGTAAAATAGTTAGTGTGCTAGTTCATATGCATAAGTTGGACATAAAACTTAGTGCTCTGATTTATGTTGAGCAGAGAGGTTTAAATCCTTGTCCATGGATTGTTGTTAAAATGGTGCAGTCTTTATGTTGATTAGAGATCAAGCAGTTTGTATATCTGATCCAGTTTGTGTTTATCTCCTGGGAGGTTGTGAAATGTCATTCAGTTTATATGTGTGCACATTTACTCCATTTTTTTTTCAATTTTTGGCTAAACAAAGGGGGAGTAAAGTGTTAATGAGTGTTAATGCTACTCCTAAGGGAAGAGTAGTGTTTTGTTGTTGCTTGCTGGATGCAACTGTTAAGGGGGAGCATGATAGGTTGTGAGGCTGGATGTATTTGAAGAAAACTACTGTTGTTGCTACTCTGATAAGTTTGTTTGGTTGTTTTAGCCAAAATTTCCCAAAGGGAGAGATTGTTAGTTCCATGATTCTATGATTGTCTATGGTTCTATGATTGGCTAAATTTTGGTAAAATATGATTCTGCACTGATGTTAAGCAAGATGTTATAACATCTCCATCTCCTGTGGTGACAGAACTGCTGTCATGTGTTTTAACCAAGATGCCAAGACATATGTCGTGACATCCATCTGCTGTGGTGACAGAACTACTGTCATATGTTTTAATCAAGATGTCAAGACAGATGTCGTGACATCTTTGTCTGGTATAGCAGGAGCTTCTATTTTATATCTTTTGACAGAGGTGGTTTGGTTTGATAAGATCCCCTGTTGAATATATCTCATCAGTGTGTGCAGGTCAAAGAGATTTATTAGGAACAAAGTGCAGATTTATTTGGTGTTCATAAAAAAAGGATCTTTGAGACTTTTTAGGAAACTATAATATATTTGTTTCTACTATTATGAAGAAGATTTTGCAGGAGTGTACTACAGGGTAAGTTTGGTTAGCTAGAACAAAGTGTATTGGATGTCATGCTGAATGTTATGACATCAGGTAGCTGCTAGCAAGGGCGCTGTTTGTTTTTCTGTTATGGTTCCTGATATATCTCAGGCCAGAATTCAGGAAACCTGTTATGGCTCCTTAGTTATCTCCGGTGAGATTCTAGTCAGGGCTGGGCAGAACATGATACGGTTGTGACCTAATTCATAACATCTGAATTAGGGAAATTGGTTTAACTTGGTTAAACCTAATATATGTTCCTCAGGCCCAAGATCCATACGCTGCATATAAATAAAGAAGTGGCAATCCTGATTGTGGACGGACTTAGAGATTGTGTCATGAAGAGTTTTTTTGGTGTAACTTAATCCTCACATGTGTTTTTGTGTTTTATGGTTTTGAGAGTCTCTTCTGTGTAACTTTGTAAGTCACCTTTTGTATCTTTGGATGCATCGTGGTACACATGTTTAGGTTGTTATGAGTTAATTGTTAATTGTTCACTCGAAGCTTTTAAGCAAGAGTGTATCGTTCTTAATTGAAGCTGTTAAGCAAAATCAAGTATTGTGACTTTGAAGAGTGTCTTCTAAAGTCTTTCTTTTTGTATTAGATTGTTATCACTGTTGTGATTGTGGGGAGTGAGAGGTGTCTCTTGTCTAGTGGGTTCTAGGAAGGAATTGCACTGGGTTGAGATTAAGTGAGGAGTTGTAAACAGAGAGTTTAGCTCTGAATTAATTATGCTAATAGTGGATTTCCTTCCTGGCTTGGTAGCCCCCAGATGTAGGTGATGTTGCACTGAACTGGGTTAACAATTCATTGTGCTATTTATCTTTCAGCATTTACAATTCTGCACAATTTAAATGGTTAGATAAATAGTTCTGTCAGTCTGCTGATGTTACAACTGATGTCATGACATTGTTAATTTTTAAAGGAATCTAAAGTGGTCATATTCTGTCCTTGTTCTGTTTTAGCAGAGATCAATGTTATTAGAATTTGTTAGGACATCTGAGATCTGCATACCAGAATTTCAAAAAAAGTTCATGTCCCTTTGGTTTTGATGATAACAAAGTACTTACAGAATAATTGGGTATACTAACTTTTGTTCAAGTGTGAAAGATCATAAGGTTAGAATTCAACTCAAAACTGACCCTGCTATAAGCAGTTGAAGAGAAGCTAAAAGATTCAGATTCTGAAGGATCAAAATCTGATGACTCTAAATATGGTAGTTCCGCCTCTAAAGGATCAGTCTCTAAAGGATCAGAGTCTAATCATGGTATCTCAACTTCGGATGATAGCTCAGACTTTGAAGAAGAAGCTTTGCCTCGGATCTGTAGTATAACTCCAAAGCAGACCGGTCTTGTCATTACCAAAGTTTTAAAGAAAGTTAACTAGGGTTTCTTAGCGAAAGATTCAAGGTGTGGCAATGTGGCTTCTTAAGTCTAATCTAACCTTTTTGTAGATACCTAGCATGAGAAAGCAATATGAACTATGCTATTACACATTGGGTAAAGGATCTTAACAGGATTTTTTTCCAATGTCTCTTTTGAAATGTTTCTTACTAAAGAAAACTTGTGCAAGTCTTCTTCCAATGACTCTTTTTCTGCCTCTATAAATGGGAGTGAATATTTAAAGGAAGAACATCCAACAACTAAAAAACTATCTAACGAGCACAACTTAAGCTAAATTTTTATAATTGTTTATTGCATAAATCTTTAAGATTTATTATCTTTGTATATCTTATAAATCTTAAGTGTTAAGAACCTTTTGTGGTTGTTGTATCACCTATATACCTCTGATTGAACATCAGGTATATTTGTTATCTTTTCTACTAAACTGTTTGTTTGAAGTAGAGGTCTCTTGCAAGGTTTCTTGAGAAGTGGAAGTCTCTTGCTTGTCTGCTTAAGCAAAAGTCTCTTGCTGGATTGCATGAGCAGAAGTGTCTTTATAGTGTGATTGAGCAGTTGAAGTCTCTTTCAAGTTTGCTTGAGCAGATTGTAATCAGTTTGATTATAGTGAAAATCTCTTGTTGAGACAAAGGGACTGGACTACTCTTAGTTTAGGAGAGGAATTAGGATAAACTTTATGTGTTGATTTGTTTATTGCTTCTGAACTCTATTCATTCTGCTGCTAGCTATTTTGATCAAACTCTGAACTTGTTCAGACTCTAAAGTTGATATCCAGTAGATAAAAATGATTAACACATATAATTCAACCTCCTTCTTGTGTATTTTTCTCACTTTCAATATAAATTAGCATGACATTGTAATCCTACACACAACATGTTAACCTAATTTGGAAACATAAACTAGCATGACATCAACATGTTAACGTAAACGGAAACCTAAGTAATGTCTCTATTGAAAAGAGATTTTAGATTTTTAAGAAGAACTAGTGTCATACATGGAACATATATGGCAACAGATCCATTTCAGTAAGAGAGATTCAAGTAGAGATAACCCAGAAAACACAAAAATCATGTCAAATGAAAACCCTAAACCCTAAATCCTAAGCTTTCTGCCAAATGAACACACGAAAATCATGCCAAACGAAAGCGTATGAAAACAGAAAAATGAAAAAACCTATACACAAAAAGGAAGAAAACGTATGAATAACATGAAAGAAAACTTATGAAGAAGAAGAAGAATGGTAAAGCTTATGATTTGACTACCTTTTAGTATGAACAAGCTTATGATAAAGAGTTTGCTGCATGTGGAAGAGAGAGAAAGAGAGAGAGAGAGAGAGAGAGAGAGAGAGAGAGAGAGAGAGAGAGAGAGAGAGAGAGAGAGAGAGAGAGAGAGAGATGTTAGGGTCTTTTAGAGTGACAACTATTATGTGTGAAAGCTTGATAACTTCGCTTATGTATGTGTGTAAAACATATCACCACGACTGTTAACAAAAACTATAATAAAATGTAAGTACTATTCACAACAGTTTCTGATAATAACCGTGGTAATATGTATTTTAATATTAATATTTTTATTATACTATAAGCATTTATCACAATAGTTGTTATTAAGGATCGTGATGAAATGACTTTTAATAAAATAATAAAAAAGTTAGGCACTTGTAATTAAACACTTAGTATGTTTGCAGATACACAGGCAAAACATGAGAAGAACAACTAGAACAACATCTAAAGATGCACAAGCATTAGATATGTTATTGTACATAAGTTCAATAAGGCTATAGAGTATTTACAAATAGGAATAAGATATGCTCAGATACAAGAATCATTAAATCGAAAGAAAAACTTAAATCTTCAGGATTAGAAGCTCCCTTTATCTTTGAAGCCTTCATTTTTCATGCCTAATTGAATCCAAGAAGTTATCTCAGTTTTCATGTGCCTCAAAGTCACTTGATTGCATTAGCTCTTCAACAATAAATTATATCTTTCTTACCTTCTTAGGATTCAAATTGGTATTATCTTCTTAGTGCCAAGTGTCCCTCTAGAAAGTTCAACAATGGTGATGTTATTCCTAACATCTCGTACTTCCTTGGCCTTATTTAACCAAGACTCAACATATCACCAACAACCTTAGGAACCTCAATTTCTTTTATAGGTGCGCTCCCACTAGATTTGGTAGATAAATCTTCAGAATTTTGATTCATGTTGAGAGTAAAAAGCTTATGAGAACGAGTTTGTTGCATGTGGAAGAGAGATGTTATGATTTTTTTTAGAGTGACGTTGTACTATTCACAACGGTTTCTGATAATAATCATGATAATCGGTTTTTAATATTAATATATTTTTAAGATTATAAGGACAAATCCTTTTTATAAAGGAAAATATTAAAATATATATATATATATATATATATATATATATATATATATATATATATATATATATATATATATATATATATATATATATATATATATATATATATATATATATATATATATATATATATATATATATATATATATATATATATATATATATATATATTGGTGCTGAGAATCGAATCAAATAACCTTTCATCTATCACAACAGTTATTATTAAGAATTGTGATGAAATGTCTTTCAATAAAATAATAAAAATTCAAGCAAGCGAAAATATAATATTACTACAACTTTTTAAACGGCGTCATAAGATGGTGTTAGCAAAAATATATTTTTTTAATAGTGTTTTATAGTAAAATCTGATTATCTAATCTCTCGATTATTGTAAAAATCAAAGGAATAAATTATTAATTTACAAAAAAAAAACACCACCTTTAAGAAAATAAAAATATAAATTGTATTTGTTGGAACTCAAAGTATGTCATGAATTATTTTTCTCCTCGATTATATTCAGAAACTAAGGGAATATGTGGTATTTACTTGTAGTAGTGAATGTAATAAATAGAGTCAATATCATCATTAGAAACATGAGTTGGAGGTTGATTTGCACGCAGATGCAAGATCAATGGATAGAAAGAATGCACTTAGATTGTGGTGTGGGTGTTGAGGAGGGGCAGAAATAATTGCATTTTCAATAATAAAGTTTTCAATATTTCGGAGTTGGTTCATTCGGTTCATTTCGAGACATGGAGATGGTTCTGTTCTGAATTTAGATTTTTTTTTTCCCATTGTTCTTTTTTCAAATGGTATGTTGCACCTGTTTCTTGTTTAAAGCGGATGTAATATTCACGATGTTGTATTTGTTCTGGATTCGAGTATTCCTGTGAATAAAATTTCATTGCCTACTGAATAAATTTCTCTAATTCCTTAGTTTTCGTTTTTGTTATAGTGAATTGAACTAAATGTCACTTGGAGTTTTGATAATGATTGTAGGCATATACTCATATAATGATAATAAATTGCATGTAAAAAATATGAGTATACAAGATTTAGACAACTGAAAAATCTAAACTAAACCAAAATTGGCTTTGTTAACTTTATACCAGGATTTAATATATATGAAAACCTTACTAAATACAATACAATGAACGGTTAGATTTATCTAATATTTTATGGGCTACAATCAATTGTGGTTTAATTTGTAAAAAGTGGGTTAATCGTGATTCTGATGGGGGTGCATATATAAGCCCTTTAATTAATTAAGTGATCAATTTTTAACTAATGGCTGAGTATTTGAAACCTGATTGGTGTGGGTAAAAGTGTGGGCTTTAACCTTGGGCTCATGATGGGTAGGGACTAGGGTTATATATATTATATGGCTAGGTCCCCTCTGTAATCACAAAAAGAATCAGAAACATAACTGACGGCTCCATAACTTGCCCCATTGAAAGTTGTGAACGGGAGTGTGAGATACAGAGGAAGATCCGGTCATTCATCCATTCGGAATTCTGAATCATGACTTCAACAAGTAAGTATTGATGTTTTAATCTCATATAATATCCATGAATATTTCCGCTTACATTTGGTATCAGAGCTTAAATTATAATTCTGACTCAATTTATTATTCTTAATATATAATTATGATTTAATATAATGGTTAGTCATTACGTGAAATTGTAAAGCCATTAAAATTAAAAGTCATTAACAATTATTGATCTCATGTATTCTTATTGATCTCGTATATATAAATCTAATGTTAAATTATTATAATTTTCTCTTCGGAAATTTTATTAAATAAATATTAGTTTATATAAATTTGTAATATATTTGTTTTGTCAAGTATTTTGAAATATTATATGATATCTCTATAATATTGAGATTGATAATGTTGAAGACAAAATTTATTAAGAATGTTATATGGTTTAAATTCATGATTGGTTCATGATTTATTTTGGCAAGAATTTTTCTTTAATTCCTATGCAAAAAATTCTATAAATTATTGTGTGTGATTATAACCAAAGTGAGATCGCTCGTTTTAATTTGTAAAAGTCTCTTTGTAGTTTGAGGAATGGTTTTAAGTCATTACTATGATTGTCTTCCCAAAGGTGGACAATTGTATGTAAAGATTGTGGTTGATTAAGGATATAACTATTGGAGATGCTTTGGTCTAAGGGATTTATTTACCCAAAGGAAATAAATTTCTAAACTCAATGTATGCTCATTGAGTAGCTTATTCTTGAAATTTGTAGATGAAGTTGTTGGAGGTGTTTTGGTTTAGAGAATTTATCTTCCCAAAGGAGATAGATTTTCGAACTCAATTTATGCTCATTGAGCGACTCATCTGAGGTTCTGACCTTGGTTCTAATCTAGGTTTTACGCATTCCACCCAAAGGGGATTGTGTGATAATGTTGGCCTCTTAGTGATAGCTTATGTTCATTAAAGTTATATCTTGCCTTTATTATTTGTTCTAATGCATTCCTATTTTGTCTAAATAATGAACTTCTCTATGAACAATTGTTCTGCTTCTATTGAGATCCTGAATGGGTCTAATTTTAAAAAATGGAAGAAAGACTTAGAGTTTTCGTTAGGGATTGCTGACCTTGACATGACATTGCGTGAAACCAAACCTGTGATCAATGATCAGAGTACACCCAAAGAGAAAGAAAAATTAGCTAAGTGGGAGAGGAGTGATCGACTTAGCTTGTGTGCTATGAAGAGAACATGGGCATTGTGAGTTCTTTTGATGTACTTGGTTAGTGGGAGTTTGTTCTTTATGTCATTTTCTTTTATCATGTTATATTTTATTTTAGACACTTTAAATGTTGGATTGTCGAGTACTTTCTATTTTAAGCAATTGATATTACAATGATTATTATTATTATTATTATCATTTGTCATTGTTTATTTACATGTAAATTGCTAAATTTGGGACTCAGTGTCATCGAAACCATTGTGCCTATGGTCGACACTAGTTTGGAGTTCAAGGCATGGTTATTATTTTGAGCTCGGTGTCTTCGGGACCACTATACCGGTGGTTGATGCCATATTGGAGCTGAAGTATGATTTTAAGCTCGGCGTTGTCAGGACCACTGTGCCGGTGATCGACGCCATATTGGAGCTGAGGTATTATGGTTTGTAAAACCATACAATTTCTTTGTGTTTAATGCATTTGAGAGAAATTGTTAAGGACTGGCGAAGAAAATAGCAAATAGTTGTTGGATCACATTAGCATGTTATTTTCTTGCCACACTTCACACTGATGACTAGTTGACGGAGTATGTAGTATTCGTAACCACGAAAAGTTTTATGTCAATGAAGGATATAATAATCGTCGTGATTCAATACTGCTTAACTTTTGTTGGATGGAGTCATATTCAGATACTGCACCTGGAATCATGGATTTCCTTAAAATGCGGGCGCATTTTAAGGAATTAGTCATTAACCCGAGAGTCGTTTTCAAAATGTATTTTAAAATAAAAATCATACAATTGATTTTGCCCAAGTGGGAGAATGTTAGATTTATCTAATATTTTATGGGCTACAATCAATTGTGGTTTAATTTGTAAAAAACGGGTTAATCGTGATTCTGATGAGGGTGCATATATAAGCCCTTTAATTAATTAAGTGATCAATTTTTAACTAATGGCTGAGTATCTGAAACCTGATTGGTGTGGGTAAAAGTGTGGGTTTTAACCTTGAGCTCATGATGGGTAGGGACTAGGGTTATATATATTATATGGCTAGGTCCCCTCTGTAATCACAAAAAGAATCAGAAACATAACTGACGGCTCCATAACTTGCCCCATTGAAAGTTGTGAACGGGAGTGTGAGATACAGAGGAAGATCCGGTCATTCATCCATTCGAAATTCTGAATCATGACTTCAACAAGTAAGTATTGATGTTTTAATCTCATATAATATCCATGAATATTTCCGCTTACATGAACATGTCCAATAGATCTTAACACAATAGTTGTCAAAATTTTCATCTCCTAATAATAAGAGTATATAAGATTAAACAAAATTACACTATGTTATTACATTACAGTACTGTGCATAAGTTTTCATCCCCTAATTAAATGAAAGTTGAAGAAGTTTAAGGCCAAACAAAATCCACACATACCCTGGATTCAAATTCCAACGGATTATTATCAATCACCGTTTGCTCATCTTTCGGACTTTTTCTCTGAGCAGCAGCAGGAGCCGATGAAGAAGAAAGAGAAGATGGAGGATATGTGGCTAATAGAGCTGTAGCATCCCACTCGTGGATCCAAAGAAGGTCTGAAAATAAAAGTATCAGCGAAGCCATTGCAAGATTAACTGTATGATGAATTTGAAGTTTATGATTAAGATGAAAATTCTGAAAGTTATATATAATGGAAATGAGTTGAGTAAAGTGGTCACAGATTATGAGTTTTCTGTTAGCGAATAATGCTGTTTATTGTCGCCGTCGCCGCTGTTTCTTACTATGCATCTTGTCGTCATCTGTATTGTCTAGGGATTTGAAAACCACTTTTAGGGAACGTGGTTTCTATTTGCCCAACAAATCCCTCATTAATTTTATGTACGGCACACCCAATAAATTTAAAGAATATTTTAAGGACCAAACATCTAATAAAGAATTCAAAATTGAAAATTTGTTAAATATACTTATTATTACTTTTTTTTTTTAGAAGTTAAAAAGAATAAATTTTTTGATAATTTCTCATAAAAATTATTTTAAATATTTTATCTTTTTATTTTTTTAATATTATTTTGTCGAAGAATTCGAGTTTATAATGTTGATGTCGAATTAATGGAGATTGTGTGGTTGTTGGTGTTTTGGTGCTTTGGTTTGATATCGGAGTGTATCTACAAACATTTTAAAGCTCAAATCAGTAACTATCAAATGTGAGAAATATTTTAGGGTTAGAAAGTGTGTACCTTAGTGTTTGTAGATTAAGTTTATATAACCTTGAAGTAGGGTATTGGACTTAGATCAAGAAAAAGTGTAGACTGGAATGATATTCTCCCAAGCCTTTGGCTGATTGAGTCAGGTAATGTCTTGAGTTCAATGTTTGTAGATTAGGGTTCTATTTTTTGGACTATTGTGTGTTAAATATGTTATATTGATGATTCATTTGAGGAGTGTTGTCTTCTAAACATAGTCGTTTTGACATGCAGATGATGCATAACTCTTTAAGGTTGCGCTTTGATCTTAATTTTTCTTTTTTGTGTCTCTGAGTTTATCAATATTCTATCATCTCTTAGGATCAAGTGATCAGTCAAAAATGAAAAATATTCTCTTCCTATACCCAAAAGTAGTCTTAAGATTAAGGCGTATATGACGTCATAGTCTAATGACCCGATGGCTAGTTGAGAAGTGATAGTACCACAAAATATAGGGATTCACACTTAACTAAGCGTAGGAACTTAGAGGTTAATTAGTCAATACTATATTAATTTATTAGTTAAGAGGTTGTTAAATGGTATGATGTGTTTGACCAATTAACATTGTTGAATGTGAATCTAACTTGGTGAAATGTGTAGCTTATTTGTATTTGCATGAGGGCCTTGAAGAATGGTTTTCCTATTGCCTCTAATGATGATAAAAAACAATGACAACAAAATAAATTAGAATGGTTAAGATTTTTCTCATAGGAATGGAGAAGTGGAGAGAGAGGGCTTAGTTTTATGGATCATCTTATCCTTCCTCACCTTAACAAAGTCGCCCTAACCAAAGAGCTAAGAAAGAGAATTGAATATGTTGTTATTAAGCCTATAAATACCCCCCCCCCCCCCCCCCCATTTCTTTTGAAAAATATTTGATAATACAATTGCATACAAAATCATAAATCATCAGCTCCCCCCCTTCTTTTGGAAAATATTTAATAATACAACTGCATATAAAATCATAAATCATCGGCTAATAATTAATATGATCAATTAGATGTTTTCTACTATATGAAATACTATGCATGATGGTGAGGATATGATCATCCTCTTTGATTTATCATGAATTGGAATTGACGTCATTCCTTTAGGTCTGAATCTTTTTTGGAATGGATCGTAGTGTATAATTCTTTATGTAAGTTTAGAATGCATCTAAGAGGGGTTGAATTAGGTGTTTAGAGACTTTATGAAAATATTGATGAATTTTTATAAGCCTTAAAAAAATGTTACTAGTTTTAATTTTACTGATGTATGTATAATAGTTATTTTTCTTGGTTGAGTGAAAAAGAAGAAAAATAAATATGTTGTAAAAGTAAATGAACACAAAATATATCATGGTTCCACTTTGCAAACAATGGTACTTCAGTCCTCTCACACCCTATGAGAGATTTCACTATGTTAGAAACGTTACAGTCGATCCGCCGAACTCTCTTAACTTTCTAACACAATCACAAAAGCACTCCCAGCTTTGATGATACAAACACCAAGAGAAAGAACCATACTTTTTCTCTAATATGTTTGTTATCAGCAACCTGATAAACAAGTTACATAACACTGATAGTGTAACAACAAATTTGAATGAAACTTTAATACATTAGAATTTTGATAACACCAAAATTCTAACAAAGTTGTTCTCTTATTTCTTGTAATAATACGATTCAACAATATATGACTTAAGTGCTTAAAGAGAAATTTTTGTCTGATACGAAAAATTATGCAGTGGAAAAGTTTTTGTTAAAAGGTTTTGAACACATTAAAATTTGTTAGGAAAGAGGTGATTTGAATGATGAAAAATTTATAATTCATATGGCACATCATACATCTTTAAATCATGACAATGTTTAGAAAATAATCATGATGAAATGTAATGAATTGGAAATGGTATATGAATGTGTGCCATGAAAGGATGTGAAAAGAATCATAATTTTTCAATGATGCGCAGATGACAATCAAATGCTTGGAATAGGCAATAGATTGTTAAAGGTTTAACCTTTAACAATTTTCTTATGACAATGGGTTGCCCATCCCATTCAATCGATTGTCTTATGCTAATTTTTCAAAAATGACTTAATGACAATCAATTGTTGATCCCATTCAATAGAATGTCTTATGAATGGATTTGGAATTTCATGAAAAAAATCTTAAATAGTCAAATGGAAATAAGGGAAAGATTGATGAAGGATAAAAATTAAGGTATATGTAGTTGTTTTTTATAAACACAATTTGGATAAATCTCCCTGAAGCTAGCTAAGTGAGATCACAATCATCCTATTTGTTAGGAGGTCTTAGTTGTGTTCTTACTAAAAAGACTAAAAGGTTGATTTTCCCGTTCTTACTCGAGGAAATTCTCAGATGGATGGTTAAAGTGTATGTGATGTCTATCATTTGTTCCTTCCAAATCCTTTCCTATTTATATGTCTCAGATTCATATTTTCTCCTATGTTTTTAACTTTTCACATTTCTCATCAATGTCCTCCAAGCAACGTCTATCGTCTCTCATAAAAGCTTATGTAACGCCAACTCTTCAATAACTATAACTCTCCAGTCATAATGCATTATTTCATAGTTGTCTCTTGTAACCTTTCACATGGAAATTAAGCCCTTCCATCGGCCCCGACTTATATGAGTGAGATAATTTTCGGTTTATACAAGTTAGCTCCGCCTAGTTTATTTTGGTTACTCCTAACTGGAATTCGACTTGTAGGTAGGAATATGAATTTCTGACTTGCTAGTACTATCATGCTCGGTTGTGCTTCCAACTTGTCCTTAAAGACTTTTTAGGACGTATATCGACCCTCTCGAGTTTATGCCTCGGCTGGTCAACAAAATTTTCCGGGATATACAAGTTATTCTTTTCCTTGTTGAGAAGTCTCCTTTTATACTCGTCCATTCATCAATGGTCCTTAAAGGGATGCCCCTTCATATTCCATGTTAAAGTAGCCTCTAGTAACGTCTGGCTTCTTCCCTAAGTAACATTTCTTCCCTTAATTTCTTAACTCTCACGCAATCATCGAGGTGTTTCATAACCGTCATCTGTGGTTGTTCAAGTCGCCTGTTGGCACCTTTCTAGAGACCAGATTCAACATGCTCATTGTTGCGGTGGAAATAGGATATCAAACTATTAATTAGTTTGAATCACAATTCTTAATTCACAACCGCTCTTTGATTTATCCGAAGGAAAAGGTCAAAAAAGGGAAAACCTATTTTTGCATCATAAACACAATGCGGGGAGAGACCTAGGTAAGGGGTTGGTTAAGCTTAGGGAAGGTACTAACACCCTAAACTTCTGTAGTACTCTACAAGAACCTTTTGTTTATTGTATGCTTTTTTATTTTATTATCTGCTTTAATATATATTGAGCTAAGAGATAGAGTGACCTAAAGACCTAAGGGTTAGTCCTAAGTTTACTCGGCAAGACGTCGCATCTTGTGCCTACGTATCCTGGATAGGGAATGGAATCAGAGTAATCGTAGTTCCCCTCGAAAGGGAGGTTAGAAACTTCTTGACTCTGGTCAAGGTTTCAATGGGGAATAAACATATCTTGAGGACATGCTTACGTGGAGCCTTAAACTCCTATTTCTACGTTGAAATTGTTAATTAAATTAGTGTTAAATTAGGGATTCCACAGCGGGAAACCCTAAACAGAGCACGACGGCTCTTTGACCTAAAAGTTAGGGTAAAGGGCGTTTTCGTCCACGGCGGGACACCTAGGCTATTAGGGTTTTAAAATGGTTGAAACTAGGGTTATTGACTCGGCGGTCAAACTGTTAATCCTAATTCCTTCGGAGGGGAATATAATGGTAAAACATGCAAGCAATGCAAAATACTATATGGCAGAAATTAAAATGCGGAAAGTAAAGAAAGCGGTAAAAAAAGCATCGCGACGATCACTCGCGTAAATTACAAATTCCCAAAAAATGCAAAATAAAATAACCGCGACCATGGCCTCGCGTAAATTACATCCATGGAACAAAAATGAACAAATGAAATAATAACGAGTTGAAACAAACAAATTAACGAGGGTTAGACAAAAATGAAACGGCTAAATCAAAACTTATTTCTTTTTGAGTTTTTATTGAGAAGAGGAGAGGAGAATTAATTTCATGCTTAAATGGAGAAACTATTCTAATTATTTACTAAAAATTTTAATAAAGAAACTGGTTTTAATTTTAATGAAAAAATGTCTTGAAAAAACATGTTTTAATTTTATCGAAAATAAATATTTTAAATTTTAATAAAAAAATATTTTAAATTTTAATGAAAAAATTTGATTTAAATTCAACGAAAAAGGTTTTAATTTTTGTTTTAGTGAAAGAAAGGTCATTTTTTAATTTTTGTGTTAACTTAATGAAAAATGGTTTTAATTGGAAAAAAACTTTAATTAAGAAAAACTGTTTTATTTAGAAATATGTTTTTAAATAAAAAATGGTTTAATTTTTGAAAAAAACTTTTTAGAAAGATCTTAATTTTTAAAAAACTAATTACGTTATTTTTTTTTGTTGAAATAGCTTACCTAAACTTAATTGCATTATTAATTACAAACTGCATAGTTAATATAAATGAAAAAAATAAACAATTGAATAATAAAATAAAAAAATGAAACGTAAATAAAAAGGCTTCTGCCGTTTTCTCCATGGATGACTATCGAAGCTTTTCCTCTCCTTCAATCCTTGCATGTCATGATAACGACGATGATGTTGAACGAACTGAGCCTCCGCCGTTGGGACTTTTTACTCGCCGGTAGTGCTTGGCCGATGATGAATTCAAACCTTTTAGGATTCTTCCAAAAAAATTCCCTCTTCTGATAAATCGTGAGAACGGCCGCCGTTTTTCTTTTATCTCCCCTTTTCTTTTTCAAACACAATTTATGTTTATACATGTAACAAATTAGGGTTAACTCTAACCTAATCCCACTTTAAAGCCCAACTTAAATAATTAGTCAAAGCTAAAAAAAACAAACTAAAACAAACTTAAATTTTAATTTTATGATTTTTGGATGATTTTATGAATAATATGGAAAAAAGTTGAAAATAGAAAAGTTAGAATAAAAAAAAAGAAACAAAACAAAAAGTGAAGAAGGTGGGATTCGAACTCTTAACCTCTCGCACTCACAACTCCTTACACAGGGTCTCTTGCCAATTGTGCTATTTTATTCATTCAAAATAAAGTGGCACTAGAAACCCTGTAAACTAAAAGAGCGTGCCACATAATATTTTCTTGCAACAATCAAACAACTGCACCACCCGTTAGTGGTTAGTTTAAACGCAATGCACAATGAAATGGGATGCAAGATGAAATGACTAATCTTAGGGAAAAATTTGGGGTATTACAGTTGCCCCTATTTAAATAGCTTCACCGGATGATTTGAGCGACGAAGGCTCGAGAAATCATGGGGGAAGGATTTAAATATAGATAACCGAAAATTTTGCCCTTAGATGCAGTGATATGCAATGCTATGGACAAAACGGAAATAAACTATAATGCTGACAATGTCATGAATTTAGTATGGTGCGTATGATGGAATGGTAAATGCAGAGATGCAGACAACACGACGACATAGGGGACAGACGCGACAAACGGACCACACTGGAAATACGACGCACTGGGTGACAGCACGACACTGGGGAATTCTAAAGTGATAGTCAACTGGTGCGAGTACGACCAATTACCACTTTAGGAAAAAGGAATAGTAGAATGGGATCCTCAATGGAGATGGCACCGGCGAGACGGCCTCCACTGGGGAATATGTAAAAGTAAATGATAAAAATGGATCTGCACGACTGTAGGATCGATTAACAAGATGCTGGAGCATTGAGCAAAGAATAACATCCGAGCTTCTGTAAACTTTCCCTCGTGACAGAATCAAACGGAATTTAGGAATCCGTAGAAAATATACAGGGTAAAACCGGCTGTATGCCAAAATAAATGGGTTTAAATGAGAAACGCCCTGATAAGCTTTCTCGAGAGAGAACTGCCACTTATCGTTGGAAGGGACTTATATGCCAAACTGGATAAGCTCTCAAATAAAGAGATTGCTGCTTATCTGTGGATAATAGATTGATTGATAATATAAACTTCTTCACGTCTCAAGTCTGTGCTCCCTGGACATGATTCAGTTTCTTCTTTTTCTAAAGGATAAAATAAACGTCTTCATAATTCGAGATCGGTGCTCTCCCGAATATGATTTGGCTCCTTCTTTTACTAAAGGGTAAATGAACTTCTTCATACTTCAAGATCTGTGCTCTCCTGAATATGATTCTGCTCCTTCTTTTACTAAAGGGTAAACGAACTTCTTCATACTTCAAGATCTGTGCTCTCCTGAATATGATTCCGCTCCTTCTTTTACTAAAGGGTAAACGAACTTCTTCATACTTCAAGATTCACACTCTCCTGAATATGATTCCGCTCGAACCTCCCCTTTCTTCAAAATGATACGGGAAATGGAAACCAAACTGCTCGCTGGAGATGACCATTTACTGCAAGTCATAACGAAGATAGGATAAGCTTCTCGGGCGAGAAATGTCGCTCATTTGCAAGAGTGGCAATAATAAGCTTCTCGGGTGAGAACTGCTTGTAGAGGTGGTAACAGGTAATGTAAATTGTAAAGAAAGTCGTGATGATGGCAAACATCTAGATCACTGAGTGACAACAGGTAACATAAATTGTAAAGAAGGTCGTGATGATGGCAAACATCGAGATTACTGCGGGTAATGTAAATTGTAAATAAAGTCGTGATGATGGTAAACATCTAGATCACTGAGTGATAGCAAGTAATGTAAATTGTCAAGAACGTTGTGATGATGGCAAACATCGAGATCACTGTAATGTAATAATGAGCTCCTTGTATGAGAAGATCAATTGTAGGTGATAAGCTCCTCGGCTGGGAACTGTTGCTTATCTGTTGTGCAATGTAGTGATAAGCTTCTCAGGCGAGAACTGTCGCATATCTGCAAAGGATTGTAAATGCTTTTCTTGAGAGATAGTGCAAAATAAATGCACATCCAGGTATGTTCGGTGACTGACAGGACCGAAGTTCGATCTAGAACTAGGATAGAAAGAATTGTCAAACAAGACTCCATTGAGGAAACGAACTCGAATGGGGACTACCTTATCTTAACGCGGAGAGGTAACGGAAATAACCATCGTTCACGAGGGTTGAACTCTGTGGGGAAACTGGAAACAAGTAGGTGTTTTATGCTTAGGGCTGACGATCTACTTGGAGAGAGCGGACAAACCCAGTTATTCGGCGGTAAAGACAAGGATGACGACAAATAGCAAGCATGCAAATGCTAATGCGTATGCCAAAGTGTATATGAATGTGTATGTTCATGTGTATGACAATGAAATGAAAATGAGTATGTAATGCTCATGCTTATGCTTATGCTGACAAAACAGATGAGAGAGGAGACACGAGATGAAATAAACATCTCGACAGAAATACCCAGTGACCTCTACAACAGTACATCTATTAGAGGATAGGAATAGTTGATGGTAAGATCGAATCTGGCTTCAAAGTTAAAACTTCCCTGGGGAGAAAATCTCATGACTTCCACATGGGGATGCGATACGACTTCACCGGAGAGTATGATGCCCTGACTTCAACTGGGGATTCATGACCTCCGCATGGGGATAAGATGTCATGACTTCACGTGAGGGATTGCTATCATGAACCATAATCAGCTCAAGAACTCTTGGATCATATACTTTCAGGGATAAAATAAATATCTACTGTATGGGGAAGGTGTGGAGCTAGACAGCTTCATGGAGATAGTGTAGCAACTTCCTAGGAAAAGTACCTCAGCTCCCTGGGGAAAAGGTATATCCGACTGGGGATAAGATATATCAAACTTCCCTGCGGAGAGTTCATCAGACTTACTGGGGAGAAATCAACACACATTCCTGGGGAAGGTATCTTGACCTCTTGGGGAGAATATGGCAGTCTCCTGGGAAGTATTTCCTGAGGAAAGTAAGGCAATTTCCCTGAGGAACAAATAATTCCGCTGAGAATGAGGTTCAAGAACATATATCACTTGGAGGATACCGGGGATATCTCTGCAGTCTTGAGAGTCACTGGTGTAACACCCCCTTTTTATACCCCCAAATAAATTAAATAAATCAATTAGGCACTTAGAAAATTTATTTCATCAGAGTTTAATTAAAACATGGTATAAAAGAGGCGCATCACATTATCATGAAATTAAACACATACGATACCTGCTCAAAATAGATATGCAACAATGGGTAACCCACATCTCAATATTTAGAATAAAAGCGGAAACATCCAAATATTGAATCAATCACATTCATAAAGGTATATACAACCATCAGTTAATTCATGCTTTACAACATATCCACAGCAGATACATACACATATGTATCACAAAAGAATCAAAACAAATGTAACTCCAAAAGAGTCAAAGGCTTCCTAACTACCCAGATGTTACATATCAGAGCCATTGACCAAAAAGAATGAAGACATCGCTTCACAAAAAGAACCTCCAGCTTCCTACTCTGCAATGCCTCATAGAGCATTATAAAACAGCAGAAGGGTGAGAAACAACATCATAACAGTTAATGCATAAAATTATATATATATATATACATAGCTCCATAATTATACAAGTTATACTCAAATTATGTTCTCACCACATTAAGCATATACAAATAATCATGTCTCTACACATACACATGAACAATCACTATATTTCCTCCAAACAAATCACATATAACATACACAGTTATATTCACACAACCAATGCATCATACACAGATAACTCATGCAACTCATAGAGACCGACACACGACTCTATGCAGATGCAAATGCGGTACCGACTCATTCAACAAATTCCCTAAGGAATCGAGTATTCAGCAGATCCTCCACGGGATCAAGTACTCAGCAGATTCTCCACGGAATCAAATATTCATCAGATTCTCCACGGAATCGAATATTCAGCAGATCCTCCACGGGATCAAGTACTCAGCAGATTCTCCACGGAATCAAATACTCTAACCAATCCTCCACGGGATTACATGTCATGACCGATTCTCCAAGGAATCACACAATGCAACCGATTCTCCAAGGAATCAAATATAACCATCGTATCATACGAGGTTCTGCAAATCCTCCGAGGGATCAATCGACACAAAAATGCATACTATGCTCACAAACATATTCATTGCATTTATCACATACATCGCATATATCTATCATGCATTCACATTATGCACCATTCCACACATGGTTTACAAACATATCAGCCCATCAATGCGTTTCTATTCAATTCGAGTAAATACACAAGATTATCAAATATTCAAGATTCACCATTTACTCTACAATCTAGGATTCACGCCTTTCGGCCACCCACAGCACGACATGTTGGAACAATTCACACATCGATCATTCATATAGGCACTAATCATAATTGAATCAATCAAACATCATGTCATGAACAAACAGCAAAACAAAATAACACTGCCAGGTTCGCCAACCTTCGCCTGGCGAAGCCACGCAGCGAATGCTCGCTGGCCTTCGCCTGGCGAACTCCCCAGCGAAGTCCACTGGAAGTAATTCTGGAATTACTCGCTGAGGCTCGCTACCCACTCGCCTGGCGAACCTTCGCCAACTCACTTCGCCTGGCGAACTTGCCAGCGAATACAGGGTATTAGCTTCTGACTTGCTTCGCTACAGCTCGCTGGGCTTCGCCTGGCGAAGCTTCGCTGCCATTCGCCTGGCGAGCCTGCGAAGACAGAACTTCCATGGCTGTCTCAAAGCCCAAACTCCACACAACCAACCGATTAAATCCAAACCAGTCACAGTAGCACAACCCAACCATCACCCGAATAAACTACATCGTCTAATTCGAGTTCTAACCGATTAAAACCTCATTCTACTCCCAAAACCAACTTCTAACCTAAGTGGAAAAAGAGTAGAACTCTACAAAATCCACACACATACACATACAATCATATACATTAAAGAGATGATGGAGTTTCACACCCTTACCGATCGATTGCAAGCTTTGGTGATGATCCCTTGAAGATTCTAGGTTTTCCCTCTCCACTTTCTCTTCTCTTTCTCTTCTCCTCTTTTCTTTCTCTTGTTTTTCTTCTTATGTTACTATCTTTCTTTCTTTTCCTCTCTTATTCTATTTCTACCTCTCTTTCTTTCCTCTCAAATTCTTTCCAACACTTATCAATCAATTCTCACACTAAATTGCTAAATGTCTAAAATGCCCTTTTTACTCTAATTCCCCGAAAACTCTCCGAATCGGTAAAATAGATAAAATAAGCAAACACCACATAATAACAATATATAATTTCTCAATTTAAAACAAACATCAATTAAATAAATTAAAAGACTCAACAATTAATGGGAATTCAGAATCGGGGCGTTACAACTCTCCCCCACTTTAGAAATTTTCGTCCTCGAAAATATTACCTTATTCAAACAACTCTGGATGCGATTCTCGCATCTTGCTCTCCAATTCCCAAGTCATGTTGCCTTCCGCGGCACCTCCCCAGGACACTTTCACAAGCGCAATATCCTTGCCTCTTAGTTTCTTAACTTCACGGTCCAAAATACTAACCGGTAAAACTTCAACTGTAAGGTTATCTCTTACTTCCACTTCATCCATCGGGATCACATGTGACGGATCCGGAACATACTTCCGAAGTTGCGAGACATGGAATACATCATGCAAATTCGAAAGGTTCGGAGGCAACGCCACACGATACGCCACAGCACCAATCCGTGCGACAATCTGATACGGACCAATAAAACGAGAAGTCAACTTTCTCGACTTCAAAGCACGACCCACACCCGCAACCGGTGTAACTCTCAAAAACACATGGTCGCCCTCTTGAAACTCGAGATCCTTTCTCCTTTTATCATGATAACTTTTCTGTCTATTCTGAGAAGCTCTCATCTTTTCCCGAATAAATTTCACCTTTTCCGTCGTTTGCTGTACCATTTCAGGACCAACTACCGACCTTTCACCCGTCTCATGCCAACACAGAGGTGTTCGACATCTCCGTCCATATAAAGCCTCAAATGGCGCCATACCAATACTCGAATGGAAACTGTTATTATAGGTGAATTCAATCAACGCTAAATAACTGTCCCATGCACCACCTTGTTCAAGCACACAAGCACGCAACAAATCTTCTAACGATTGAATCGTCCTCTCGGTTTGACCATCCGTTTGCGGATGATATGCCGAACTCAATCTCAACTTAGAACCCAAGGCACCTTGCAAACTTTCCCAAAATCTTGAAGTAAATCTAGGATCTCTATCCGACACAATACTCTTAGGAACTCCATGAAGCTTCACAATAGTGCCAACATAAATCTCGGCTAACCTTTCCAAAGAATAAGTAATATCAATCGGAATAAAGTGAGCCGATTTAGTAAGCCTATCAACAATCACCCAAATAGCATTATGTCCTCTTTGCGTATTCGGCAATCCCGTAACAAAATCCATCGATATACTATCCCATTTCCATTCCGGAATATCCAACGGTTGCATCAATCCACTAGGCTTCTGATGCTCCACCTTAGACTTCTGACAAGTCAAACACGAGTACACAAAACGAGCAACATCGCTTTTCAATCCAGACCACCAAAAGATCTTCTTCAAATCCTGATACATCTTATTCGCTCCCGGATGAATACTTAAGTTACTCCGATGTCCCTCTTCCAATATCATCTTTTTCAAATCCGCGTCATCGGGAATACAAATACGACCTCGAAACCTCAAAACTCCTAATTCATCAACGTTGAAATCTTCATTTCCATTCGTCATCAAATCCACAAATTTCAAATCCAACTTTTGCTTTTCACACACCGTAGCAAGGAAATCATTCGTGACATGCAACATACCAAGCTTCACACTACTCGGCGTTAACTCACAAACCAAACTCAAATCTCTAAAGTTCTCCAAGAGTTCCCACTCTCTAACCATTAAAGTAGACACGTGCAACGACTTCCGACTTAAAGCATCGGCTACCACATTCGCCTTACCCGGATGATAATTTAAACCAAAATCATAGTCCTTCAAAAGTTCTAGCCATCTCCTTTGCCTCATATTCAATTCCTTTTGATCAAACAAATACTTCAAACTCTTGTGATCGCTAAAAACTTCAAATCTTGCACCATAAAGATAGTGCCTCCAAATTTTCAAAACGAACACCACGGCCGCTAACTCCAAATCATGAGTAGGGTAATTCTTTTCATGCACTCTCAACTGCCTAGAAGCATACGCCACGACCTTCCCATCTTGCATCAATACACCACCCAATCCTGACAAAGAAGCATCACAATAAACCACAAAAGGTTCCGTAGGATTCGGCAAAATCAAAACTGGCGCTGTTGTTAACCTTCTCTTTAATTCCATGAAACTCTCTTCACAATTAACATCCCAAATAAAAGCCTTTCCTTTACAAGTCAACTGCGTTAACGGAAGTGCTAACTTTGAAAATCCTTCGATAAACCTCCGGTAATAACCGGCCAAGCCCAAAAAGCTTCGAATTTCCGTAACCGATCTTGGAGTCTCCCATTGCATTACCGCATCGATCTTGGATGGATCCACACTAATACCATTGCCGGAAATAATATGCCCAAGAAAACTCACCTCCGACAACCAAAACTCACACTTAGACAACTTTGCATACAACTTCTTCTCTTTCAAAATTCGCAACACAATCCTTAAATGTTCTTCGTGTTCCTCTCGAGACTTAGAATAAATCAAAATGTCATCGATAAATACTACCACAAAACGATCCAACTGCTCGTGGAAGATACGGTTCATATATTCCATGAAAACACCCGGCGCGTTAGAAACTCCGAATGGCATCACCGTATACTCGTAGTGACCATATCGTGTTCTAAAAGCCGTCTTCGAAATATCTTCTTCCTTAACCCGAATCTGGTGATAACCGGATCTCAAATCAATCTTACTAAAAACACGGGCTCCAACCAATTGATCCATCAAATCATCAATTCTTGGAAGCGGATACTTGTTCTTAATTGTCACCTTATTCAACTGCCGATAATCAATACACAATCGCATACTACCATCCTTCTTCTTTACCAACAATACCGGCGCACCCCAAGGAGAAACACTTGGTCTTACAAATCTCTTATCCAACAAATCATTCAACTGCTTCTTTAACTCCACCAACTCCGATGCCGACATCCGATACGGGGCCATCAAAATCGGTCTAGTACCCGGAACTAGATCAATAGAAAATCCAACCTCTCTCTTTGGCGGCACATCCGCAACATCTTCCGGAAACACTTCAGGAAATTCACAAACCACAGGAAACACGTCGAGCTCAACTTTGCTCTCCACCGACAACGATGCAAACAAACCAAACAACTGAGCTTCGTCCGCTAAAAGTTTCTTCAACTCTTTAGTGGAAAGAAAACTCTCGTTTTCACCATCTTCCAAAGAAGGAAACCTTACCAACTTGTGATAGCAATCCAAATGAACCCTATTAAATTGCAACCAATTCATACCCAAGATTACGTCCAAACCTTCCAACGGCAAACACACTAAATCCATAACGAAGTCCTTACCATACATGGTCAAAGGACAACTTGCACACACCAAAGAAGTAGTTACCGACCCCGAAGCGGGAGTCCCAATAACCATACCACTACTCAAAGAAACCATACACAAATCCAACCGCTTAGCACACGCAAGAGAAATGAACGAGTGAGTCGCTCCAGTATCAATAATAGCAACTAAAGGCATATCATTAATAAAACATGTACCTTTAATCAAACGATCCGCCGCATTAGTAGCGTCTGAACCTGCTAATGCGAAAACTTTTCCGCCCGCCTGAGCTTGCTTCGGTTTGGTACAATTCGAGCTAATGTGACCCACCTCGCCACAATTAAAACACTTCACAGCATTCTTTCTACACTCTGCTGCATCATGACCAAAGAGTCCACAGTTGGAACACTTCGCCTTGAACTTTCCACAATCATAAGACTTGTGGCCCATCACGCCACACTTAAAACATTTGATCGCACCGGAACCTCCTCCGGGTCTCCTATCAAAGTTTCCCCTATGTTTGCCCTTATCAGCAGGCGTCACATAAGGTCCGCTTCGTACTTGCTGCTTCCCTCTCCTCTCGCTCAAACCCTTATAATGAGTAGAACGAGCTCTACTGTCTTCTTCATAAATTCTACAACACTCAGTCAAATCCGAAAATCTTCTTATCCTTTGATAACCTACCGCTTGCTTTATCTCCGGACGCAAGCCATTCTCATACTTGATACATTTGGAAAATTCCGCCGTAACCGCATCATAGTGAGGGTGAAACTTCACTAACTCAGTAAACTTAGCGGTGTAGTCCACCACCGACATATTACCTTGTTTCAACTCCAGAAATTCCATTTCTCTCTTCCCTTTAACACTTTTGGGATAATACTTCCTTAGAAACTCAGCACGAAATAAATCCCACGTAATCTCCTCGTCGTCGACCTCAAGAACTTGCCTCATGCTGACCCACCAGTCATCGGCCTCTTCTCTCAGCATGTGAGTCCCTAGTCTCACCTTATTCCCTTCAGCACAATCCATCACCCTAAAAATTCTCTCAATTTCCTTTAACCATATCTGAGCACCATCCGGATCAAATCTCCCTTTAAACACCGGTGGTTGGTTCTTCCTGAACTCATCATTCGCATTCACGTTAGGTGCACCCTGCACAGCTCTGGCCATAGCCTCTAACGCCGCTGCCATAGCATTGTCATTACGACCTGCCATATTCTGAGGATTCCCAAAAATAACAACAAGGTTAAACAACCGTTCAACCAACACAACAACAAGACAGACACGAATGACTCAACACTGGCTCTGATACCACTTAATGTAACACCCCCTTTTTATACCCCCAAATAAATTAAATAAATCAATTAGGCACTTAGAAAATTTATTTCATCAGAGTTTAATTAAAACATGGTATAAAAGAGGCGCATCACATTATCATGAAATTAAACACATACGATACCTGCTCAAAATAGATATGCAACAATGGGTAACCCACATCTCAATATTTAGAATAAAAGCGGAAACATCCAAATATTGAATCAATCACATTCATAAAGGTATATACAACCATCAGTTAATTCATGCTTTACAACATATCCACAGCAGATACATACACATATGTATCACAAAAGAATCAAAACAAATGTAACTCCAAAAGAGTCAAAGGCTTCCTAACTACCCAGATGTTACATATCAGAGCCATTGACCAAAAAGAATGAAGACATCGCTTCACAAAAAGAACCTCCAGCTTCCTACTCTGCAATGCCTCATAGAGCATTATAAAACAGCAGAAGGGTGAGAAACAACATCATAACAGTTAATGCATAAAATTATATATATATATATATATATACATAGCTCCATAATTATACAAGTTATACTCAAATTATGTTCTCACCACATTAAGCATATACAAATAATCATGTCTCTACACATACACATGAACAATCACTATATTTCCTCCAAACAAATCACATATAACATACACAGTTATATTCACACAACCAATGCATCATACACAGATAACTCATGCAACTCATAGAGACCGACACACGACTCTATGCAGATGCAAATGCGGTACCGACTCATTCAACAAATTCCCTAAGGAATCGAGTATTCAGCAGATCCTCCACGGGATCAAGTACTCAGCAGATTCTCCACGGAATCAAATATTCATCAGATTCTCCACGGAATCGAATATTCAGCAGATCCTCCACGGGATCAAGTACTCAGCAGATTCTCCACGGAATCAAATACTCTAACCAATCCTCCACGGGATTACATGTCATGACCGATTCTCCAAGGAATCACACAATGCAACCGATTCTCCAAGGAATCAAATATAACCATCGTATCATACGAGGTTCTGCAAATCCTCCGAGGGATCAATCGACACAAAAATGCATACTATGCTCACAAACATATTCATTGCATTTATCACATACATCGCATATATCTATCATGCATTCACATTATGCACCATTCCACACATGGTTTACACACATATCAGCCCATCAATGCGTTTCTATTCAATTCGAGTAAATACACAAGATTATCAAATATTCAAGATTCACCATTTACTCTACAATCTAGGATTCACGCCTTTCGGCCACCCACAGCACGACATGTTGGAACAATTCACACATCGATCATTCATATAGGCACTAATCATAATTGAATCAATCAAACATCATGTCATGAACAAACAGCAAAACAAAATAACACTGCCAGGTTCGCCAACCTTCGCCTGGCGAAGCCACGCAGCGAATGCTCGCTGGCCTTCGCCTGGCGAACTCCCCAGCGAAGTCCACTGGAAGTAATTCTGGAATTACTCGCTGAGGCTCGCTACCCACTCGCCTGGCGAACCTTCGCCAACTCACTTCGCCTGGCGAACTTGCCAGCGAATACAGGGTATTAGCTTCTGACTTGCTTCGCTACAGCTCGCTGGGCTTCGCCTGGCGAAGCTTCGCTGCCATTCGCCTGGCGAGCCTGCGAAGACAGAACTTCCATGGCTGTCTCAAAGCCCAAACTCCACACAACCAACCGATTAAATCCAAACCAGTCACAGTAGCACAACCCAACCATCACCCGAATAAACTACATCGTCTAATTCGAGTTCTAACCGATTAAAACCTCATTCTACTCCCAAAACCAACTTCTAACCTAAGTGGAAAAAGAGTAGAACTCTACAAAATCCACACACATACACATACAATCATATACATTAAAGAGATGATGGAGTTTCACACCCTTACCGATCGATTGCAAGCTTTGGTGATGATCCCTTGAAGATTCTAGGTTTTCCCTCTCCACTTTCTCTTCTCTTTCTCTTCTCCTCTTTTCTTTCTCTTGTTTTTCTTCTTATGTTACTATCTTTCTTTCTTTTCCTCTCTTATTCTATTTCTACCTCTCTTTCTTTCCTCTCAAATTCTTTCCAACACTTATCAATCAATTCTCACACTAAATTGCTAAATGTCTAAAATGCCCTTTTTACTCTAATTCCCCGAAAACTCTCCGAATCGGTAAAATAGATAAAATAAGCAAACACCACATAATAACAATATATAATTTCTCAATTTAAAACAAACATCAATTAAATAAATTAAAAGACTCAACAATTAATGGGAATTCAGAATCGGGGCGTTACAACTGAGGATTTATTGGATGGATCCCAAAAGTGTTGACAGCTTAAAGTCTCGCTGGGGACTGTTACTGGGAAGATGCTGGTATGATCTCTGCTGTCTTGGAGATTACCGGCTCAGCCCAAAGTGTTGTCAGCTTATAGTCTCGCTGGGGACTGTGTCGGCTTAAAGTCTCTCTGGGGACTGCTCTGAGGCAATGGTTGATGAGATTTACTGGGGAATGAAGACCACCGGGAGTAAGATCCACCGGGTGCATGAAAATGTCGTGAAACAAGCTAGTTTTGATCTTAATGGACTTCAGGATAGTCGCCATTTTGAAAAACAATATGCCCTAGAGTACCTGCTGTATGAGAGAGTCATCTCAAGAGGATTTTACAGAGAACATAGGGTTCGATTGCCCCACTGTTTTTAAACTCTTGGAGAGATTTGCCAGATCTAAACATAACTAGCACGGACTAACTGTGTTACGACTGAGTCTACAAGAATAGCTCTTAAGAATGTCAGGCTTGCATCAGTAAGTGAATTGGAAACCAACTGCCCCTGTTTAGCAGAATCTTCAAGTAATTTTCTGAGATGTTAGGCAAAATCGACACGCGTGAAATGTTATCCTAAAACTATCAATGCAACGATATATTTGTCTTGAAATTTTTGTTTTTGTTTTGAAAAAGATATCGCAGTAACTTGTGACTGAAATCACTAGTTAGGATATAAGTTTAATTTATAATGCCAACATGAATTTTTGAGCATAGCTCGTAGGAGTCAGGAAATGCTATCTCGCTGAGTATGCTTTCAAGAGAATTCCTACTTCAATTAGGTCTTTTAAAGGTTGTATCGTGGCTTGGTTCACGGTTTAGAAACAAAGGATAAAGGCTCAAAATGTTATTTGCACCCACCCATTCTTCGTGATGTTCTCCAATCCTATTCAGTTAACGGGATACGAGCACTCATATCTCAATCGGGTTTGATATGGTCGAGAACTCATTAAGGCTTTGGACATGGTAGTCACTCACCTATTATCTTTTGTGTTTAATCACACGACATTGTTCTTTATTAGGAATTTTTTATGGTAATCCTTTTTGTTTTTGCATTTTTATTCCCTAACTTTTGCCTAGACAACGTCTTTTGGATTTGACTTTGGAGTCCAGCGGGATGCCCCAGTTTTGCCTAAGTCTCCTTCACAGGTTCTGACTTAGCGGGCTATATATATATATTTTTTATTTTTGTCGACTAAGTCATGTGATTCTTTTGAAGGTTTGTGACTTCCCCACTCTGTAGGTAGTATAAGGATAGTCATTGACTTCTAAACTTCCTAAGATGTTAGGGATAGGTTCTCGAAGGTTCGTTCCTCCTTTTTGAGAGTCTGAGTGCTCGATCAATTTAACTGAAAAACTACCCTGCCCCAGGTTAAGATGAGGGTTTTTTTTTGGAAGAGAAGAAAACTCCTACTTCAAGGCTCAAAGGGGTTAAAGAGGGATTATCATCCTTATGTCTCCAGTGTTTGGGATTTGAAACAATGCCTTACATCATCAGCAGGTTTCAATTAGAAGCATACGAGAAGAGATTTGACGTTTTTGGTTCATCATCATCCTCCCAATTCTCAATCAAAGCAAGAGATCGGGTAACGTTGGCATTATAGTTTATGGAAAAAATATTTTTAATGAGTGAAACAAATGGATTTATTCAAGACAAACATGCATTGCATTAATTATTCCAAAATAAACAAGTTCGTAGATGCTAATTATGCTTAATCAAAGAAAATAAACATATAAATAATCAAAATGTAATGTCTCAAAGTCCTTCAAGATGTGTTTATGAAGTCTTCGCGTCTGAGACCGACACGGTAGTGGTTTCCTCTGGCGGAGCCTCACTGGAAGGAGTCGTCTTGCATGCCCCAGCTACGTCAGTCATTACTTCATTATCGGTCTTAAAATCTTCACTCAGAATAACTCTCCCAGATTCTCTGTTGATCGGGGTCACATCATCTTGAGGATTGCTGAAATAAAAAGGACTAGGCATCTGAAGAACTACCGGCTTCGGCTGATTCACCGTATGCGTCATTGGCTGAGATCTGTTGAAAACAGGCTTCGCAGAGCTTGATTCTGTCCCCTGGGACGCCATGAGAGGAGTCTTGACTTTCGGCTGAGGATCGTCAAAAGACAGGACCTTCTTTTCTAGCAAATCTCTAACAATATTCTTAAGCACGTAACATCCTTCCAAATCGTGACCAGGCGCACCCTCATGAAATAAACAATGAGCGGCAACGTTGTAATTGACAGGTACCGGATTGGGAGGTGGACCCAAAGTTCGGGTAACAACGAGACCTTGTTGCACTAAGAAAGGATACAACTCAGTGAACGTCATTGGGATCGGAGGACAAGGCTTGTATGGTCTCCTATTTTGACGAGGTATTGTCTCCTCTGATGGTTGGCACACGGGAGTGTTGGGCACTCGTTGACAGTTGACAGGAGCTTGTGCAGGCTGATAAATAGGAGGTTGTTGATAAACTGGATGCTGATAGACCGAAGCCGGTTGCACAGGTTGATATGTAGGAAATTGCTGACTAAAAGGAGGTGCAACAGTAGCTACATAGGATTGTGGAGCATACTGAACTGGATAACGTTAAACATAATTCTGCTGAGGTTGCCAAGGTTGATGAGTAGCCATCGAGCGATTCCTCGGACGTGTAGGTCCTTTATGGTGGTCAACGCTCGGAGTTTTGCACTTCGGAAGAGTAACTCGTCGAACTGGTTGAGCAACAGTAGGATTCACTGAACTGGATTGACGATTCTGAGGAGGTATGTTCTCGACAGTAACAGCTGGTTGAGAACCCACAACAACGTTGGTAATCTCAGACACAACAGTAGGTTGATTATCCATCTTCACCTTAAGGGCTTGCAGCATCTCCATAATCTGCCCCACACTTCCTCGAAGATCTTCGAGTTCATGGCTGACACGGTCGATCTCTTGAGCTTGTTCTTCCATCCTTTTTCGAGCTTGGGCTCTAGTATTGTACTGATGTGGAGGACCCAGGGTGACGAAACTGGAAGGCGAGGGAACCGAGTATGAGAAACCGAGAGACACATGCAATGCAAAATATGATGCTAAAATGCAAAATGATTTCATGGAATTCAAATATTTACGAATATCGCAGAATATCAAAATTTTATTTATTAATTTGAAAAGAGATTACAAATAATATTCTTAGAAAAGTCTTGGCATAATAGCTAAATAAAAGCTAATAATGACCCTAAGGAAGCTTCCTGTTCTGCCCTTTTCTCTGCTCTTCGGGTTAGGCCTTTTTGAGGATGAGCCTATCTTCAAAAGGTAGATCGAGAGTTAGAGGAAAATAAATCCTTCATCAAAACCAAGTAAGGGTACGTTGGAAAAGTCTTCACAATTGTTGGTGATTAGTGTCCTTGATGTCGGATAACTTCGAGCATATGGCTTTAGCAACGGTCTTGTCCTTTAGGGTCTTTCTCTAAGAAAGGGAACGAAGACTCCTTCAGAATAGGTAACCCCGCCAATTGAGATTACTCTTCTAGGGTAGGCAAGAGCTGGTACTCGAGGGATGTAAGGAAAAGATAATCTGGATCCTAGAACTGTAACAAAGTCGGAAGGAAACCTTCGTCTACTTGAGGTTTCAACAAAAATAACGGCCTTCCATACTTGTTTCTGGATCCTTTGTTGATCTTGAACCAAATCTCCTAGCTTCCTTAGGTCATCTAACTTAAATCCTTTAAAAGAATATCTCAAAGTTTTTTTTTTTGTAATCCATGGTATCTTGCAATATTCATAAATAAGGTTTGAATTCCATGAAAGGCAATGTGGTGCTTTATGGATGCAACGCACATATATTCACAAGTCCTAGGTTAAAGGTATATGCAAGGAGTTAGGGTCTACCCATCCCAATAAGGTATGTACTAAAGTTAGATGTACCTGTCGAACAAGGGTTCTAAATTGGTGCCCAAAGTCATCAATCCATCTTTCGGATATTATCAATTTCCCGATTAACTCGGTGGTTAATAATATTCTCAAGAGAATCTCTTTTGAGTGTAGTATCGCGTAGCAACCATTTCGGAATTACTCCCTCATGGTTCCCGCACTACGTCCTAGATAAGGCCAAGGTGGTGTTAAGGTACTACGATCCCCAGTATCACAGACTCCAATCGAAAATAGTAAAAGTTTTCACGATTACTCGTTCAACCGAACCATTTTCGAAAGGGTCTCAACTGAGCGGTGATTCTCAAGTCAGCTTGGTCGGGATTCCACTCCCTATAAGCCTCGTCGAATATATCACCTTTCTATAATAATGTCACTCAAGTCCAGGTGTAGGACTTATCTCACAACAAAGATACCCCAAGCAAGGTACAATATATACAGATAATAAGATATAATAGAAACATCATACAATAAACAAAATAGGGGCAACCCTTAAAAATTAGGAGTCTACCCAGTGAAGTCGCCATTTTCTGTTGCGGTGGAAATAGGATATCAAACTATTAATTAGTTTGAATCACAATTCTTAATTCACAACCGCTCTTTGATTTATCCGAAGGAAAAGGTCAAAAGAGGGAAAACCTATTTTTGCATCATAAACACAATGCGGGGAGAGACCTAGGTAAGGGGTTGGTTAAGCTTAGGGAAGGTACTAACACCCTAAACTTCTGTAGTACTCTACAGAAACCTTTTGTTTATTGTATGCTTTTTTATTTTATTATCTGCTTTAATATATATTGAGCTAAGAGATAGAGTGACCTAAAGACCTAAGGGTTAGTCCTAAGTTTACTCGGCAAGACGTCGCATCTTGTGCCTACGTATCCTGGATAGGGAATGGAATCAGAGTAATCGTAGTTCCCCTCGAAAGGGAGGTTAGAAACTTCTTGACTCTGGTCAAGGTTTCAATGGGGAATAAACATATCTTGAGGACATGCTTACGTGGAGCCTTAACCTCATATTTCTACGTTGAAATTGTTAATTAAATTAGGGTTAAATTAGGGATTCCACGGCGGGAAACCCTAAACAGAGCACGACGGCTCTTTGACCTAAAAGTTAGGGTAAAGTGCGTTTTCGTCCACGGCGGGACACCTAGGCTATTAGGGTTTTAAAATGGTTGAAACTAGGGTTATTGACTCGGCGGTCAAACTGTTAATCCTAATTCCTTCGGAGGGGAATATAACGGTAAAACATGCAAGCAATGCAAAATACTATATGGCAGAAATTAAAATGCGGAAAGTAAAGAAAGCGGTAAAAAAAGCATCACGACGATCACTCGCGTAAATTACAAATTCCCAAAAAATGCAAAATAAAATAACCGCGACCATGGCCTCGCGTAAATTACATCCATGGAACAAAAATGAACAAATGAAATAATAACGAGTTGAAACAAACAAATTAACGAGGGTTAGACAAAAATGAAACGGCTAAATCAAAACTTATTTCTTTTTGAGTTTTTATTGAGAAGAGGAGAGGAGAATTAATTTCATGCTTAAATGGAGAAACTATTCTAATTATTTACTAAAAATTTTAATAAAGAAACTGGTTTTAATTTTAATGAAAAAATGTCTTGAAAAAACATGTTTTAATTTTATCGAAAATAAATGTTTTAAATTTTAATAAAAAAATATTTTAAATTTTAATGAAAAAATTTGATTTAAATTCAACGAAAAAGGTTTTAATTTTTGTTTTAGTGAAAGAAAGGTCATTTTTTAATTTTTGTGTTAACTTAATGAAAAATGGTTGTAATTGGAAAAAAGCTTTAATTAAGAAAAACTGTTTTATTTAGAAATATGTTTTTAAATAAAAAATGGTTTAATTTTTGAAAAAAACTTTTTAGAAAGATCTTAATTTTTAAAAAACTAATTACGTTATGTTTTTTTGTTGAAATAGCTTACCTAAACTTAATTGCATTATTAATTACAAACTGCATAGTTAATATAAATGAAAAAAATAAACAATTGAATAATAAAATAAAAAAAATGAAACGTAAATAAAAAGGCTTCTGCCATTTTCTCCATGGATGACTATCGAAGCTTTTCCTCTCCTTCAATCCTTGCATGTCATGATAACGACGATGATGTTGAACGAACTGAGCCTCCGCCGTTGGGACTTTTTGCTCGCCGGTAGCGCTTGGCCGATGATGAATTCAAACCTTTTAGGATTCTTCCAAAAAAATTCCCTCTTCTGATAAATCGTGAGAACGGCCGTCGTTTTTCTTTTATCTCCCCTTTTCTTTTTCAAACACAATTTATGTTTATATAGGTAACAAATTAGGGTTAACTCTAACCTAATCCCACTTTAAAGCCCAACTTAAATAATTAGTCAAAGCTAAAAAAAACAAACTAACACAAACTTAAAAGAATAAAATCTTTTCTAATATTTTTAATTTTATGATTTTTGGATGTTTTTATGAATAATATGGAAAAAAGTTGAAAATAGAAAAGTTAGAATAAAAAAAAAGAAACAAAACAAAAAGTGAAGAAAGTGGGATTCGAACTCTCAACCTCTCGCACTCACAACTCCTTACACAGGGTCTCTTGCCAATTGTGCTATTTTGTTCATTCAAAATAAAGTGGCACTAGAAACCCTGTAAACTAAAAGAGCGCGCCACATAATATTTTCTTGCAACAATCAAACAACTGCACCACCCGTTAGTGGTTAGTTTAAACGCAATGCACAATGAAATGGGATGCAAGATGAAATGACTAATCTTAGGGCAAAATTTGGGGTATTACACTCATCTACCAGAGTCACTACGTGACTGGATCCGACTTGCTTATGCCTTACAACAATGTTCTCCTTGACTATGATCTGGCCTACTTAGGGTTTGTGCAATCCAACTTATTTCCCTCTTTGTACTTGGCCTACAAAAGCTCGACTTTTGGGAATTTCGGGATGTACATAAGCCCTTGATCACGAGGTCTAATTGGATTGAAATGTTCGGGCAAGAAAATCTTGGAATTCCTTCATCCTTGAGTCGACCGCCTATTCGGCAAGTTACCGTGTGATGGTGATTCAAAATATCAATAATGACAATTTTTCTCTCTCCTTCTCATGATGACTTTTATGGGAACTATAACTTGTCATCATGGTTTTTAGTTTGATACAATTTCTTGATCGTTGAAAATTATTTCCATAAAAGACTCATTCTTCATTTGTTTTTTCACCTAACTAGTTACCTCTCTTACAAGCTTTGCTGATGAATTTCCTTCGCTTCCTCTGTAAATTATTCTTTTTGCAAGCTCAGGCCTCAAGTATTTTTCTATCCCTTTTAATCTTTTTCCTTTTACTCTTTTATTATGGTTACAATACCAGATTGTGATGATTCGGGAGATTTCCTGATTTCCCTTACTGCTCATGAGAGAAGAAAACTCTATAATGAATTCATGAGAGAGTATGAGGGTCATCTGGATCGAGCGGAACTCGATCAGATCATTAGAGAAGTTTATGTTGAGATCCTTTCACCAAGTAGTAAAACTGACTCAATTCTTCGTTGTCAGGTTTCGTGCATACTTTGATGGAGTCAACGGGGTATTTGATTGATAAAGAGGTTATATGTTATGACCACAATGTCATCCACAATTGCTATATTTCAAAGCTTCTCTCTAATAATCAGGTTTTCTATACCGGGAATATGGAGGACGTCGTGTTAGAACCCTGTGTAGTTAGTGAGAGAGTCTGTATTACTCGGCCAAAGGGAGTGCCATATGAGTATTTTTATTTTTACTCAGGGGTCATCGAGGACTTTAAAATTCATATCCCTTTTACTAATTTTGAATCCTACCTCCTTACAACTCTAAATATTAACCCCTCTTAGTTACGCCCAAATGGTTGGGGCTTTATTAAAGCTTTTAAAATTGTCTGCGAGACGGTGGATATACCTACTTCTTTAGGTTTGATCTTTTCTTTCTTTGAGCTGAATGGAGCGAAAAGATGAGGTTGGGTTTCCCTTAGCGGAGTTTCGGAGGAGAGCTTCCTTCAAGATTATACTACCAATTATAGAGGCTTTAAGGATAAGTTCCTTTAAGGGAAGAGTGGGGGAAGGTGTCCCCAATTTATGTATGCATTGGACGAGAATTATCGTTTCACAATTTATTAGTCGGATAGCCTATTACCAGTTTCTATTTTTGATTATGACAAGTTGAACACTTCGAAAACCTGAGTCTTAGCCGTCCTAAATGTCTTTCGTGTAGTAAAAGCTAAGGACTTGCTACATATGCTCGACGACCCGAAATTTTTTTTTAAATTCCTAGGTAATGCTTATATATGCCCTTTAATATTCTTCCGTGATTTTATTATTTTATTTTTCTGAATTTTACTTTGTTATTTTCTTTCCAGTTGATATGACGAATCTCAAACTATACGAATAGAAGAAACTGATGGTTGAGGCGAGAGCGGGGCGTGAAGAGCAGTCTGACTCAAAGAGTGACTTGTCGAGTATTCAGACTCGAACTCTTAAAAGGAAGAAAATGGATATTGTCAAAGCAGCCCATATTCTATCATCCTCATCCTGCCTCCATTCCACCCTCTAGAGAATCAAAATTAGGCTCTCCTAAGAGGATGAAGACCCTAATGAGTAATCATGATAGTCAGGCCGACTTGGCAATTACTACCCTGATGTGGGATTCAAGCAGTAGCCATCAATCTAATCCATCAACTGAATTTAAATTCTGGTTTAACAATTTTGATGGCTTGATATATCTTTATGATTATTTGAACGCGACAAAAGATGTCAAGAAGTCAAAGACTATAGGTTCTCAACAATTGACTCAAAACCTTAGAGCCTACTTGATGAGATATTCAGTTATAGACCGGGGTTTATTTGAAGTAGATGATGCTTATGAGCAGAATAAGATTTGTATCACTAAGGATGTTACCCAAATGAAGGATAGTATTAAAGTCTAGAGTGAAAACACGGAGGAGCTGAACAAACAGCTAACAAAGATGAAGGAGTAGAAGGAGAATGCGGAGACCCATTTGTCGGAAACAAAGAAGCAAAAGGAGGTTGTGGAGTCCAAGTGCTTGGAGCTTAAAGCGACCACTTCTGGCTTCTTCCAAGAGGTGGAGCAAGTTCAGGCTCTCAATGAGACATTTAAGAAGTCCTTGCAAGATGCCTAGGTAGACCTGCTATCATCCGGAAACGTAGCTTTTGAGAGAGCCAAAGCCCAAACGTTATGCATCACGCCTGACCTTGGTGTATCGATGATGGATTTTTTTAAGACTGTGGTGGATCACCAACTTTTGGATATGGAGAAAGCTTCATTGGAAGCTGAGGTTTTGAAGGATGTGACGATCAACAACCCGGCCCCGAGGCTCATGAAGACGAGCATCATGATGTTTAAGTTTGTTTATGTTTGTTGTTAGCCATCAATGATGATGTGCCTTTTGTAATATTTAGGGATAATGTTTCTTTCTTTTTTGTCATCATGTTTTAGCCCATTTGAGGGCCCCTTTTTGGATATGCTACTATTTATTTTGTTATTCAATTTTAATTTTGATTACATGTGTTTTCCTAGGCATATCCTTAAAGTATCCTAACTTGTATTTTAGTGGCATGCCTTAGAACCTGGCATTGTCGTGCATTGATTCTTTTCCCTCTATAGTTTGAACAAATATACTTTGCTGATAATTTAGACTTTTTGATTACCAACTCGGTTATTATAAACTTCTTTATATTTTTTATATGCTTAATAGTCAGGCCAAAGATTCTTATTTTTATGGCCGACTTTTTTAGGTTAGAGGTTTTGTTAACATAACCTAACAAAAGGTTTCTAATTTACATAGCCAATTACTTAAGGTCAGAGTTTTTATTAACTTAACCCGGCCATAGGTTTCTTATTTACGTGGTTGATTACTTAAGGTTGGAGGTTTTACTAACTTACTCCGGCCAGAGGTTTTTCATTTATGTATCTGCTTACATAAGGTCAGAGGTTTTATTAACTTAACCCGGCCAGAGGTTTTTCATTTATGTGGCTGACTTTTTAAAGTTACCGGTCATGCCTATGATACTCATCGCCACTAGGACGAGCTTGGCTTTACTATAAAAACGACACACAAACATGTGAATTAAGAGTGCCTCTTTAAAAACCTTTGCCATTTCAAGGAAAAAGAGAGTTACCCATATTTTTTTATTCAAATAACACACATAATATTTAACTGTAATAAAACCTAAGGTTGGAAACATTCTAAGCCCTCGGCATTTCTAGTCCTTCTAAATTATCGAGTTTGTAGGCTCCATTATTCAGTTTATGTTTGATCTGGTAAGGTCCCTTCCAATTTGGGGAGCGTGTTCCCTTCTTTTTGTGTCTATAATCCTCTTCAGAACCTAGTATCTTTCTTGAAAACCTCATGGTCGAACCTTGGTCTTAAACCTTCTGGCCATCCTTTACTTTTTTGTGCATTCTCTCATGTGAGTCGTTCATATGATTTCTTCTATGAGGTTGGCCGAGTTATCCATCCCCTCCCTGTTAAGATCATCTTCAAAGTTCAATCTTCACCAAGTTGGAGAATTTACCTATATTTATATCATCGCATCGGCTCCATACATCATTCAAAAGGGTGTCTCCTTAGTGATTGAATGAGGATTAGTGTGATAGGACCATACGATCTCACATAAGTACTCGGTCAAAAGCCCATTTGCTTCATCTAGCTTCTTCTTCATTCCTAATAGGATGATCTTATTTGCTGCTTCTTTCTATCCATTAGCCTGGGGATGTTCGGCCAACACAAATTAGTTATGAATACTGAGGTGCCTGCAAAATTCTATAACATATGAGCTTACAAACTATGTGCTATTATCAGTTACAATGATCCCTGGTAAGCCAAAACGACATATGATATTTCTCCAATAAAAACTTCTTACCCTCTCTGTTGTGATTCGGGATACGGCCTTGGCTTCTACCTTGCACCCTAAATTTTGACCCCTTAGATCCTCATCATCATTTTAGGATCATATTCATTTGATTATCTAACCATAACCTATTTCAAGTTTGTCTTTGTCAAGATACAGGAATAAGGGTTTTGTACAGCCGAAATCGAGGTTTCGAGGGTTAATCAGTCAACGTTTTGGATTGGTTCTCCTTGAATTGAGTCTCCACATCATCAAATGTATTCCATTAGATCAAGTATGAATCCAATTTGAGGTTGTCACCCAGGAGTTAAGAACAGTGCAGTTCAGGATACCCGATTAGGGTTTTCGATTAGGAAAAGTCAACTGTAGTTTGACTTTTGATTTAAAAGGTGTTCCAATGGTGGTATCATGGTCTATGAAGTTCCTATGGCTTAGTAAAGTATACTCAAGGAGTTTCAAGGCCTCAAAATACCCGGAACATCAACAGTCGACTCGGTAGTCACCGATTGATCGTTCGGTTGACCGAAAAGTCAACTCTTCACTCATAAGGAATCTGATCTCAAGATGTGAATAAAAAATGTTCCTAATGACATATTGCATCTACCCATAAAATTTCATGACCATTGGATCAAGGATTGAGGAGTAATCGCAAAAGTCGGGAATTAGGGTTTTGAAAGGGGCAAGACCATAACTCCTCAACCACATATCAAATTGAGTTGGTTCAGAGATCATTAGAAAGCTCTTGACAAGTACTACAAAATTCCCAAAGTGGCCCATGATCAGAAAATTCATAGATTTGGAGTTATGACCAAATTCATTTCAAGAAGGGAAATAACTTAGAAAAAATTCTAAGTCATTTGGCCTTTTAGGCATGTTTTTTCAGCAACTTTGAGAGGTCTTTTGACCTAGTTTCACTGGAAATTTTAAAATCTCAAAAACATGAAAGTTGTAGAGCTACATGAGGGCTTTCTAAAATGTGGCAGAACTCCTCAATAGCATTTGTGAGCTGAGAGTTATGAATCATGGAAGTTGGGGTTGCCACACTTGAAGTCACCATTCCAACTTTTTCTCAAATTCAAATTTCAACAACTTGGACCACCCTCAGCCATTGGATCATGCTTAATTCTGATAATTAAAGGTTTAGATGAGTGAAAATGCAGGAGAAATGATAGAAATTAAAAGAAGGAGCAAGTTGCAATATAATATTCAAAGAAATCCAAGTGAAGAAAGAGAAACTTTATGGCTCCAAACTGTAGCAGCTGTGACATCTGCCCTCTATGCCCTATTCAGTCACCTCACACACCTCATTCCACTTGAGTTCTTGCTTGCATTGAGCCAAGAGCATGATGGATGAAGATACATCAAGATTTTGTGGAAGATTTTCTCCAAGTTTCCCTCCAAAGGCCAAATCACCAAGCCTGCCCTCACCCTCACTCTCCCTATAAATAGAGGCCTTCTCTATGTTGTTAAACACACCAGAGCACTCTTATAACCAAGAGGAAATCACAGCTCTCACTCATTTCTCACTCACCTCATTTTTCAAAATCTCAAGTTTGCCAAAAATCTGTCTTGGACAGTTGGCTGTCCAAACTCATTTCCACCCATTCCAAACCACCAAAAACCATCTGCACAATCCATAAATGTTGTGTAGAAGGTTTTCATACACTTAAACCACCCAAAAACACCATTCTCCCAAAAGTCAACTCTCAACCAAGCAAGTTTGACCATATGCTCAAAATCTGCCAAACCACTAACCATAGCTGTTTTCCTCATCCTAACCATCCACACACCCTTGATATATGATATAGCAACTGTCCATGACATAAAACAACACAATCCTCATTTATTTTGATTTTTGTCACAAGTTTCTTCAAGCACAAGGAAGTTGTTTTCATCAAATTCTGGTTGGACAACAGCTGAGGCATTTTCAAGGTTTTCCATACTACAACAAGTTGGTGTAAAGGTCTACAACAGGTTAGTGGTTATCATCTTTTTAATTTTCTGTCATAAGCATTTCTTGTCATGATTGGTGTTTAAGTGAAAAATGAGTTCATATGAAATCTACCAGTTTTGTTCTTGCCAACTGTTTTGAGTATGTAGTTACTTTGGTTTGCCACTGATATGGTTATGTCTTGATGATAGTGTTTTGTTGAGTGTCATTTCTGTCATGGTCTGTTGTTGGTTGATATCACAAGTCCATTGGTTTTATGTTGGTTCTGTTGCAAACAGTTTGAAAACAATCAGTACAGCCTCACTTAACCCTTGTTGACAATTTTGGACCAGATTCCCATATGTGCTATTCATTGTTGTGTTTGAGTTCTTGAAACCAAGTCTGATTTGGAACTACAACATTCTGTTAGGCCTTCAACCTCAATTTTGCAACTAATATGCCACTCTCCAATACAATGCTTTATTGTTGCATCTTCATGTGAAAATTGTGTATATGTCATGATTGAAGTATGTGACTGTTGGTTTTACACTCAACTGAATTGTTTCATACTATGTTTTTTTCTGCATCTCATTTGTTTGAAGAAGAGAACTATTGGCTGTTCTGGTATGGTTTTGCTTGTCTTGCTACTAGTTGAAACTTGTTGAAATTGATAAAAACATGAAGAATTAGCTGATAGGACCTGCTGTGATGTATGTTACTTTTAAGGATGTCAAATATTTGTAACCATTGGAAGATGCACACTTTGAATTTGAAGCTCACCATGAATCATGCCATAACATGCTGTATCATTTCTGTCAAGAGTTGTTGATAATTGTTATCACATAATCTGTATTTTGCTGCACCAAGCCTGCTTTCCATTTTCAAAACAGCTATGCATTTTCCAACAACATATCAAATTCTGTTTTAGGATATATCTCATTGATCTTTAAGCATAGAGTTGTTAGTTAGCATGTTTTAGACTTGTGTGTGATGTTTAACTGTCTTGTTCAAGCCATGACATGGTCTCTTGCTGCATAATCAGTTTGTCTTGCATTTTCTAGCTGCCAATATGCCAAATGCTGTTTTGAGTGATGTGTGATTGAATTTTGTGCATGAAAGTTTCTGTTAGCATATATGTGATGTGTGTGTGTTGATTACATGACATAAATCCCCTCATTTTGGATTGTACTTTTTAACTTTCTTTTGAAACAGCTTTTTTACATACCACAGCTGCATCACATACCACTTTTGCTGTTTGAAGCATTTCTGTTTGATCCATAAACATGAAATCATCTGTTATCATATATGTGATGTGTGTGTATCATTTACATGACATGAATCTGCACATTTTTTGACTAAACCAACTTGTATCACCATCTTACTGTCAAAATAGTTTTTGCAATTTCACAGTTACACACACAACATACCTTTTCATGTTTGAGGCATTTTTGGGTGATTCATGAGCATGATATCATCTGTCAGCATGTTTAGAATGTGTAGGCTATGTGTGTATGTGAATTGAACCTATTCACTTAAACCATGACAGTTTGCATTTCATTTGCCATAATTGCAACCAATAAGTCATTTTCTGTTTTGTTTGAATTTTGACTGATCTTTGAGTGTGGAAACCTCAGTTAGCATATTTATGGTTTGTGTGTAATGATTGCTTGATCCAAGTCCACTCAATTCATGCCATGTTTTTCTTGATGCATCATCAATTCAACAATTTTGGTATTTGTAATTTCACAGCTGCCCAACAGGCCCTTCTATGTTTGAAGCAATTTTGATTGATCCATGAGCATGAGAATATCATTTAACATGTTTAGAATGTGTAGGCTATGTGTGTATGTGAACTGAACTTCCTCATCCTACCATGGCAGCTTGCATTTCATTCATGCTATAATTACAACCAATGAGCCATTTTCTGTTTTGCTTGATTTAAGTTTGATCTTTGAGTGTAGAATCATCTGTCAACTTGTTTATAACATGTGTGTGGTGATTATGTGATATGAATCTGTTTAATTCATGCTTTGATCTTCCATTATGCATTTCAAAATGCCAAACTGCACTTGTCATCGTGTTTTTAACTATGAGCATTATTTCACAAATTGGTTGATACCACTGCATTCCTTATCAAAAATCAAGCATGTTTAACTAAAATTTCACTTAATTTGGTTCAGTTTTGACACAGTTTGGTTGAAAATGCATTTCACTTGTTTTTTGCCTTGCCCTGGCCCAGAAATATTGCAAAGGGATTCCTTTTGTATTATTTGGGGTGGCTAAATACACGGATGTATCGCCACCCCAGTGGTTATCTCATGCTCCCCTTATGCCTTTCATGCCATGTTACCTGGGTTCGATTCTCAGTGATGACCCTTTTTGCTATTTTATTTTAATTGCCTTGTTTTTATTATTTTCTTCTTCTTTTCCACCCATGTAGCGTGCGCGCCTAGTTCCTAAGTGGTAATGCCTTGTGTTTGTAAGCATGAGGGCCTGAGTTCAACTCTTGTCATGGCCCTTCTTTTTTTATCACTTGTTATTTCTTTTTTTTTTTCTTCATGAAAATTCAACATTGCATAGCTTCTTCATGTTTTACTCTTTTTGATCCATTATTCTTGCTAAATGTTCATAATATTGTCTATTTTCATTTAATGAAAGAATATTTCAAATTGTTCATGTTCACATTGCCTTTTGCTTACTTGAAAGTTGGTTCATTTTTAGGGTCGTTACCTTGCATCTTGTTGAACTTCTTTTGAACTATGCTTAGTTTATCTTGTAAGATTTGATTGTGATTGATTCCTTTGTGTTTGTTAACATGTTATGGCTTTGTTTCTCATTGGTTGTTACCATAAACTTATTGTTTCCTTCCTAAAAACTTGAGCTTAAACTGTTGTGACATTCCTTGCATGTTTGCTTATCATCAATGCTTAATGTTGTTACATTTGATACACCTTGAGTTTATAACATGCTTATCTTAAGTTGTGACTTATTTGCATGATTGTTGTTTCCATATTTGTTAATATGTATCCCTTGGGTTGCTACCTTTATCTTTGTAAAGATACATCATTCTTGATTGTAATCGTTTATCTCAATCTAATCCTTGCTTATTGTGATATGCATTATTGCTTGGTTGTAACCATACCCCTTGTAGTCATCTTGCTTGATTGTTTATTGCTTTGTTAAGTATTTCTTGTAACACCCCAAATCTAAACTTGCGGATAATAGGAAAAACAACAATTTATATAGCAAACAAAGCGCAGCAGCGCAAACATTGACTGCATGACGATCATCATGAGCCTGTGACGGTCGTCACACGGGCAAAATTCCTCATATCAGAGATGTTACACTTCAACTTGATAGACAACAATCATTACGTAACAACTTGCAAATATCATACGTAGCACGAAATTGGATGACCAATCACCAATATATTACTTAACCATTTAATCATAAAACAACTCGTCATTACTTCCGGTGGAAGTTCGATAAAGTATACAACATGTTCTCTTAAAGCAATTTGATAAAAACATCGTAACAAGTTCAATCAACAATAACATCGACTAAAATAATAACAGCAGTCGTCCATCCCCCCAAGAGTGCTACGTATCAGAGCGACCAACGACACCTTAACGGGAACTACACTCTATTCCTGACTACCTGCAAATTACCACCAGAGGAGGTAACATACAACGGAAAAGGGTGAGATATCAATAATATAACATAAAGCATGATAGAAAACATGACGGAAACTCATCGCAGCATTATAGGTTTCGAAATCATAAACATCATCGACAACAACTGCGAGTAATCCATATCTCACATAAACAACATTAACATACAACTAGCGTAATTATGCGACTTCATGCGACTCAACTGTGCACATGCATGTGGTACCATTTAGGAGCCAACACCCCAAAACTCGGGACAGGGCCAACACCCCGAATCCATCTAGGAGCCAACACTCCAAAACTCGGGACAGGGCCAACACCCTGAACCCATCTAGGAGCCAACACTCCAAATAACGCCAATATAGGCACAACCGTCGCCAATCCAAGCCAAATGCTATGCCATGAAATGCATCTATTATGGACTACAACACAACCATAGCAACCATATAACAAGGCATTACGCCTACAACCAGAATGTCCATAACAGAGCATCATAACATCATACCACTCATACAACCATCACTTTCTACCCGTTCACATACAGAACAATAGCAACATAATTTCAACATTTACGACTGTTCATGTAAAGAACATTACAACATCGTACCAACAAATAGGAACTCAAAGTGTTCATCCAAAACGGCTATTCATATACAGGTATAACATCAACATCAGTCCCACAATTAAGGATTCAGCATCTTATCGTAATAACAACATTACGACATTTTCTCACATAATTAATTACAAATCAATCACAACCAGGTAACTGTCCTTTTTGGCCCATTAGGGAAAACCATTAGAGCGTTATACGAATAACCGTATAGCATATTCGTTCTACATATTTGCCCATAAGGAAAACCTTAGAGCATCGCACTAATAATACATAACACATTTATTCCTACATAGAAATCTTGTCCCATTAGGGAAACCTTTTCCTTAACATTTATCGATTAACGAAAACTATACCTATGACTCGATTCTTACATGAATTCGATCATACTCCCAGTTATAGAATTGAACCCCACCCTTACCTTAGAATTGAGGTCAATTCCACGCTCTCCGGTTCCGCTTCCGCTCTACGGTGACTTTTCTGCAGAAATCCTCCAAATTCGCCGGTGGTTGATTCTTTGCTCTCCACTTTCCTCAATGCGTAACTTCTATTTTCAGTCTTTCTTTTCCCAAAATGGTGTAATTGAGGGTAAAAGAGTCTATGGGAATGTATTTTTGCTACCCCCTCTCAGCCACGTCCAAATTCTGCATTTAACTGAATTTCGTTACTATGACGGTCGTGGCAAGTCCATGACGAGCGTGACGGTCGTGGAAAGTCCATGACGGTCATCATATCAGAAAAATTCAATTTTTTCTAGATAGAACATCTCCTTAGCTTTCCAACGCTTTGAACGGGGGTCAAATCCGAATTACGGATCAAGAGATATAATTTTTCGAAGTTTTCCCTAAACTGCTACGGGATTCTGCACTTTTGTCCGAAATTCAACCGATTCAATTCCTTTCTTCGAAACAAACACATTTTCAAATACGACTACAACGCAACGAGACATAGCAAAGTCATAATTGAATTTAATCAAAATAAAATGGGCGTTACAACTCTCCCTTACTTACAAGAATTTCGTCCCCGAAATTACCTTAATCAAACAGCTCGGGATAAGACTCCCGCATCTTGCTCTCTAGTTCCCACGTCAAGATTTCGCCAGCAGCTCCCAACCAGACCACTTTCACCAAAGCAATCTCCTTAACTCATAACGTCTTCACCTCTCGATCATCAATTCTCACAGGCTTCGTCTCCACAGTAAGATTCTCACGTACGTGCACATCGTCCATGGGAATGACATGCGACGGATCTGAAATATACTTGTGGAGCTGTGACACATGAAATACATCCTGTAGATTCGACAAATTTGGCGGCAACGCCACTCGATATGCCACCTTTCCAACTCTATCCAATATCTGATACGGACCAATGAAACGAGGAGTAAGCTTCTTAGATTTCAAAGCTCTACCAACACCGGTCACAGGCGTGACTCTCAAAAATACATGATCTCCAGCTTCAAATTCTAAATCCTTCTTGCGCTTATCATGATAACTTTTCTGCCTACTTTGTGAAGCTTTCATCTTTTCTCGAATTAACTTCACCTTATCGGTAGTCTCTCGAACAATCTCTGGTCCGAGTACCACACTCTCTCCCGATTCATACCAACACAACGGAGTCCTACACCGCCGACCATACAAAGCTTCGAATGGTGCCATTCCAATACTAGAGTGATAACTGTTATTATAAGTAAACTCTATCAATGGAAGGTATGTATCCCACGAACCACCTTCCTCAAGTACACATGCTCTCAGCAAATCTTCTAAAGACTGAATAGTCCGTTCAGTCTGACCATCTATTTGAGGATGGTATGCTAAACTCAACCTCAACTTAGAACCCAAAGCCTCTTGCAGACTCCTCCAAAACTCAGAAGTAAACCGCGGATCTCTATCCGACACAATACACAACGGAACACCATGCAACTTAAACAACCACTCTAACATAAATCTCTGCCAACTTCAATACTGGAAAAGTGATATTAATAGGAATAAAGTGAGCTGACTTTGTAAGCCTATCAACAATCACCCAAATAGAATCACATCCTCTCAAAGTGTTCGGCAAACCCGTTACAAAGTCCATTGAATTATTGTCCCATTTCCATTCTGGAATTTCTAACGGTTGCATCAACCCAGCAGGTTTCTGATGCTCAACTTTCGACTTCTGACAAGTCAAACATGCATACACAAAACGTGCTACATCACGCTTCATACCAGACCACCAAAACAGATTCTTCAAATCATTATACATTTTCGTCGCTCCTGGATGAATACTCAACTTACTTCTGTGACTCTCTTCCAGAATTGCTTTCTTCATATCTGCATTATTAGGAATGCAAATACGACCACGAAATCTCAACACTCCTTGCGCATCCAACTGATAATCATTATCTTCCACATGATCTACTCCAGGAATTAAATCCACCAACTTCACATCTAATTTCTGAGCTTCTCTAATGCTGTCCAGAAAATCATTATTAATCTTTAACATGCCCAACTTTACACTCTTCGGTGTTACTTCACAAACTAAACTCGAATCTCTGAATTGCTCAATCAACTCTAATTCTTTAGCCATCATTGCTGACATATGCAAAGTCTTGCGGCTTAAGGCATCAGCTACAACATTAGCTTTTCCCGGATGGTAATGTAACCAAAAATCATAATCCTTTAACAACTCTAGCCACCTTCGCTGCCTCATGTTCAGCTCTTTTTGGTCAAACAAGTATTTCAAACTCTTATGGTCGCTGAACACTTCGAATCTCGAGCCATACAGATAATGTCTCCAAATCTTCAGCACAAAAACAACGGCAGCAAGTTCTAAATCGTGCGTGGGATAATTTTTCTCATGGATTCTCAGCTGTCTTGAGGCATACGCAACTACTTTATTATTCTGCATGAGTACTCCTCCTAAACCAAACTTAGAAGCATCACAGTATACAACAAACAGTTCTTCTGCGTTAGGCAAGATCAACACCGGAGCAGACGTCAACCTTTTCTTTAACTCCGTAAAACCTGCTTCGCATTGAGCATCCCATACAAAAGTCTTCCCTTTACAAGTCAACTTAGTTAACGGAAGGGCCAACTTAGAAAAACCTTCAATAAACCTTCTATAATAACCAGCAAGTCCCAAAAAGCTTCTAATCTCCGTTGCCGACTTCGGAGTTTCCCATTTCGACACGGCATCAACCTTAGATGGATCTACGGCAATCCCATCACCAGATATAACATGACCCAAAAAGCTAACTTCCTCCAACCAAAAGTCACATTTCGACAGTTTCGCAAACAACTTCCTTTCTTTCAACACTTGCAGCACTAATCTCAAGTGCTCAACATGCTCCTCCTTCGACTTCGAATAAATTAGGATATCATAAATGAATACTACCACGAACCGATCCAAATACTCATGGAAGATACAGTTCATGTATTCCATGAAAACTCCCGGCGCATTAGTAACGCCAAAAGGCATTACCGTAAACTCGTAGTGTCCATACCTGGTTCTGAACGCAGTTTTCTGAACATCGTCATCTTTTACCTTAATCTGGTGATACCCCGACCTCAAATCAATTTTACTAAACACTCGCGCTCCAACCAATTGATCCATCAAGTCATCAATTCTCAGAAGTGGGTATTTGTTCTTAATCGTAACTTTTTTCAGTTGCCGGTAGTCAATACACAACCTCATACTGCCATCCTTCTTCTTCACTAACAATACCGGAGCCCCCCACGGTGATACACTTGGTCTAACAAACTTCTTCTCAAGTAAGTCTTCCAACTGTTTCTTCAACTCTGCCAATTCAGATGCAGACATCCTGTACGGTGCCATAGACACAGGTCTGGTATCGGGTACAAGATCAATAGAAAATTCAATTTCCCGTTCCGGAGGAACTTCAGGAATTTCATCTGGAAACACCTCAGGGAAATCACAAACAACTTCCAATTCATCGATTATCGCTTGATTCTCAATGGATAATGATGCCACCAACGCAAACACCTGAGCATCTTCTAGCAATATCTGCTTCATCTGTTTGGTAGTTACCCAACGCGCTCCCTTCTCCTCAGGAGTAGAGAATCTCACCGACTTATCAAAGCAATTAATATGAACGCAGTTATACTCTAACCAGTTCATACCCAAAATTATGTCTATCCCACTTAGTGGCAAACAGACTAAGTCAACCAGGAAATCTCTATCAAACATCGACAGAGGACATTTCAAACACACAAGAGACGTAGTTACCGATCCCTTAGCTGGGGTCTCAACTACCATATCTTCACTCATGTGTGACAACATAAGACCCAAACGTTCAACACAATCCGCAGCAATAAAGCAATGAGACGCACCAGTGTCAATAATAGCAAGTAAAGGACTACCATTAATGAAACAAGTACCTTCAATCAATTTGTCATCACTGGATGTCTGAGTCCCAGATAGCGCGAACACTCTTCCGCCATTCTGTTCCTTCTTAGGCTTCTGAAACTTGTCTCGCAGGTGTCCCTCTTCACCGTAGTTGAAACAAACCATTCCTTTGCGTTTGCACTCACCAACAGCGTGTCCCAACTCTCCGCAACGGTAAGATTTCAATGATCCAGAATTACATACATTACTCTTGTGACCTGGCTTTCCGCACTTATAGCAAATAATACCAGCAGGAGCATCTCCCCTACTAGCTTTCCGGTCGTCAGCTACTTGCTGTTTCCCTTTTCCAGCTGGAGGATCATAAGGCTTACCACGACTCTGCTGTGATTTGCCTCTCCTCTCACTCACCAACTTGTAATGAGCATTGCTATCCTCTTCATAAATCCTACAGCTTTCAACCAATGAATCAAAGACATAGATCTTATGATACCCAATTGCTTTCTTGATTTCAGATTTCAATCTGTTCTCAAACTTGATACATTTAGAGAATTCAGCAGTCTCTGCGCTGTAGTGCGAGTAAAACTTAGCCAACTCCTTGAACTTCGCCGCATACTCAGTAACAGATCTGTCTCCTTGCTTTAGTTCAAGGAATTCAATCTCTTTCTTACCACGGACATCTTCCGGGTAATACTTCTTCAGAAATTCCCTACGGAATACAGTCCAAGTAACTTCTTCACCTGCAGCTTCCAACACTAGACGGGTCTCTAGCCACCAGTCATCAGCTTCGACTGCTAGCATATAAGTCCCATAACGGACCTTCTGTGCTGGAGTACAATCCATCAGACGAAAGATTCGCTCCATTTCCTTTAACCACTCCAATGCATCATCAGGATCATGCTTACCCTTGAAGGTGGGCGGATTCTCCCGTTGAAACGTTGCCAAACTGCGAGACCCAGCATCTCCAGCAGGATTCGGCTGATGTTCCATAGCATTAGCTAAAGCTTGCAGAGCAGCAGCAATTGCAGCATCATTCCTCCCATCCATTTCACTTAAGCTGCAACAACCAACAGTCAGATTTCATAATTAACGAGACTCTAGTGTTAGGCACGACGACTGACTCGACGACACTAGACAACTTGGCCGGACGGACCGACCTACTCTGATACCATTTGTAACGCCCCATATTGCTTTCAGGATTACTGACTGACCCTACAAACCAACACAGGTCTTTTCAGCATGCTTTGTCCTCAATCACACGCTTTCTAGGAAACTTCCTAGAAGGTCACCCATCCCAGAATTGCTCCAAGTCAAACACGCTTAACTGCGGAGTTCTTATGAACGGGCTACCGAAAAGAAGATGCATCTTGTTGGTATAGGTAGTACCAATTAATCCTTATAAGCCTTCATTCAACCATGCAGTCCCATACCTGCATAGCCTTAGGATCCCTCTCATTCGGATGTGAATTCGGTTTTCCCCTAGAAGCTGCTAGGAGTGTCTCATTGTCATGCCTCATGACACCGCCAACCACTCCCTCGCCCACGGGTGTTACATGTAACCACCGTCCTCTTTCACCTCAGGTGTTACATGCCCACCAGCTTCCGCTTGGTTCGTCCCCGAACCACATCGTACTGGGAGAGGTATGGCTCTGATACCACTAATGTAACACCCCAAATCTAAACTTGTGGATAACAGGAAAAACAACAATTCATATAGCAAACAAAGCGCAGCAGTGCAAACATTGACTGCATGACGACCGTCATGAGCCTGTGACGGTCGTCACACGGGAAAAATTCCTCATATCAGAGATGTTACACTTCAACCTGATAGACAACAATCATTATGCAACAACTTGCAAATATCATACGTAGCACGAAATTGGATGACCAATCACCAATATATTACTTAACCATTTAATCATAAAACAACTCGTCATTACTTCCGGTGGAAGTTCGATAAAGTATACAACATGTTCTCTTAAAGCAATTTGATAAAAACATCGTAACAAGTTCAATCAACAATAACATCGACTAAAATAATAACAGCAATCGTCCATCCCCCCAAGAGTGCTACGTATCAGAGCGACCAACGACACCTTAACGGGAACCACGCTCTATTCCTGACTACCTGCAAATTACCACCAGAGGAGGTAACATACAACGGAAAAGGGTGAGATATCAATAATATAACATAAAGCATGATAGAAAACATGCCGGAAACTCATCGCAGCATTATAGGTTTCGAAATCATAAACATCATCGACAACAACTGCGAGTAATCCATATCTCACATAAACAACATTCACATACAACTAGCGTAATTATGCGACTTCATGCGACTCAAATGTGCACATGCATGTGGTACCATTTAGGAGCCAACACCCCAAAACTCAGGACAGGGCCAACACCCCGAACCCATCTAGGAGCCAACACTCCAAAACTCGGGACAGGGCCAACACCCCGAACCCATCTAGGAGCCAACACTCCAAATAACGCCAATACAGGCACAACCGTCGCCAATCCAGACCAAATGCTATGCCATGAAATGCATCTATTATAGACTACAACACAACCATAGCAACCATATAACAAGGCATTACGCCTACAACCAGAATGTCCATAACAGAGCATCATAACATCATACCACTCATACAACCATCACTTTCTACCCGTTCACATACAGAACAATAGCAACATAATTTCAACATTTACGACTGTTCATGTAAAGAACATTACAACATCGTACCAACAAATAGGAACTCAAAGTGTTCATCCAAAACGGCTATTCCTATACAGGTATAACATCAACATCAGTTCCACAATTAAGGATTCAGCATCTTATCGTAATAACAACATTACGACATTTTCTCACATAATTAATTACAAATCAATCACAACCAGGTAACTGTCCTTTTTGTCCCATTAGGGAAAACCATTAGAGCGTTGTACGAATAACCATATAGCATATTCGTTCTACGTATTTGCCCATAAGGAAAACCTTAGAGCATCGCACTAATAACTACATAACACATTTATTCCTACATAGAAATCTTGTCCCATTAGGGAAACCTTTTCCTTAACATTTATCGATTAACGAAAACTATACCTATGACTCGATTCCTACATGAATTCGATCATACTCCCGGTTATAGAATTGAACCCCACCCTTACCTTAAAATTGAGGTCAATTCCACGCTCTCCGGTTCCGCTTCCGCTCTACGGTGACTTTTCTGCAGAAATCCTCCAAATTCGTCGGTGGTTGATTCTTTGCTCTCCACTTTCCTGAATGCGTAACTTCTCTTTTCAGTCTTTCTTTTCCCCAAATGGTGTAATTGAGGGTAAAAGAGTCTATGGGAATGTATTTTTGCTACCCCCTCTCAGCCACGTCCAAATTTGCATTTAACTGAATTTCGTTACTATGACGGTCGTGGCAAGTCCATGACGAGCGTCACGGTCGTGACGGTCGTGGCAAGTCCATGACGAGCGTCACGGTCGTGACGGTCGTGGCAAGTCCATGAAGGTCGTCATATCAGAAAAATTCAATTTTTTTCTAGATAGAACATCTCCTTAGCTTTCCAACGCTTCGAACGGGGGTCAAATCCGACTTACGGATCAAGAGATACGATTTTTCGAAGTTTTCCCTAAACTGCTACAGGATTCTGCACTTTTGCCCGAAATTCGACCGATTCAATTCCTTTCTTCGAAACAAACACATTTTCAAATACGACTACGACGCAACGAGACATAGCAAAGTCATATTTGAATTTAATCAAAATAAAACGGGTGTTACATTTCTTCCCCAAGTGATGGAGCTTTTTAGTTCGCATCCAAGTTGCCTCCCCTCTCTCCTTCCAAAGGAAAAGTCTCTCCATTGACCCTTGTGTCATGGATAGCTCATTACCCACTCCCTTGACTTTGTAAAGTCATCTTGAACCTTAGTATAAGCTATTAGACTTTGCTCTAAGTCTAAAGGACCCACCTTTACTAGGAGTGCTCTTTCAATTAGAACTTAGGATAGAGTTTGTAAACTCTATGTAAGAATCATAGTAATGATTACTTACTCCCCTCTTGAGTGTTACAACGTAGATCTAGAGAGTTTTGTTAAACTCTATACAAACATTGTTATGTTTGTTCCCTTTTGAACCTTGATCATAATCAAGTGTTCTTTAACCCTTTGAGGTGAACTACAATTGCTCTGATTCTATCCTAGTAAGGATACGTAGGCAGAGGACGCGATGTCTTTGCGAGCAAACTTAGAAACTATCTTAGGTTTTAACCTTCATCTTTTACCCAATCCCAATCCATAGCAAACATTTAGCAAACTTAGCATGCAAACAAACAAAAGGTTCCTGTAGAGTACTACAGATGTTTAGGATGTGAAATACATACCCTAGGCATAACCAACCCCCGGTCCCCGAATCTCTTAGCGTTGTTGTTACATCGCGCAAAAGGTTCTTTCTCTCTTTAGACCTTTCCTTTGGATAAATTAAAGTCTGGTTGTGAATTTAAGAATTAAATATTCAAGTTAATCAATAGCTTTGTATCATGATTCTCACTGCAACACTACCCACTTGGTGAAATAATCGTTTTCCACTATAAAAAAATTTAATTGCCCGACAACTAAAGGAAAAGGACAGAGGATGTCCTCCCTCCACTGATATAAAGGCCATAGGGATATTACTGAATGTAATAAATCTACAGGAGAATTTATGAAGGGAGTTGTTAAGGGCTAAATTGTGCATATTTTTTATAATATTTTGTGGCCTTTTCCAATGGTTTCCTTGATGTTTTAGTAGTAAACCTTTTTGTTTTAGTGTAAATATGCAAGTTTTTGATTTTATTGTAAATATTGTGAATTATGATCATTTTGATGCTTTTTGACAGGTCTTCTTGCTTATATTTGATGGTAGGAACCTATAGTGAATAAAGAAGGCCTAAAAGATCATTTTCGAGGCGATCGTGTCAGTAAACCGTGCTTCGTGCGCTTTTTAGTGTGGTTCCAACGTGTTTTTATTATTGAGGCAGTAGCAAAGGCCTTCAACCGCGCTAAGCGGCCTCCTACCGCACTTAGTTCTCTTTCTGGAATTTTTGCCTCTGTTTTGCTGGCCGCGCTTAGCGCGCTCTTGATGGCGTTAGCGTGGTGCCACTTAATGCACTTTGTATAAATATCTACTTTAGAAGATATGTTCACCAACTTTTGTAACTTTTACATTTTTCAGCATTTTGGAGAGTAGAAAGGGTTTTTAGGTCAAAAAAGCTTAGAAAGTCAAGAAGAAGTGAGAATCAAATCTTTGGAGCATCAATCCTTGATTCTTCAAATTTGATGCTAGCAAAGCTTTCCTTTTTACTTGTTGATCAAGCTACCATGGTGATGGGTAGCTAAACACTTTTGTGCCAAGATTAGAGGTAGTTAACCTTGCTATTATGTATTTCTTTTGATCATTTGTATGTGAACAAGGTTTATGATCAATAGATGATAAAGATCTTTTCTTTTAATGTTGTATTTATGGTTTGAATCACTCTAGACATAGATCTTCCAAGTCTTGATCTAATTTCTTCATCTATTAACAAACAAACTCTAGACTTAGATTTGGAAGTTAATATTTGCTTTGTATCGATCTTTATGTTTATTGTTACGATTGCTATTTCGAGAAATCATCTAGCGATTAAAAACAATAATATCCACTAAGCCGCTTTAGAGATAAACGAATTCGCGAGGATACACGATTGTATTGATCGAAACTACGTTCACATGCTTGATTAATCGGGTATGTATGAAAAGGGTTAAGGAAATCTAATCTTGACATGTTTTTCTTAAGAATTAAACAACTTTCTCTATTTTACATCTTTGCTACCAAACTTATGTTACAAAACAAGAATTTTGTGAAAATCCCCTTTTTCTTAGAACCCTAAACTGTTGAACGTTAAACATCTAGATATCTTAACAATCCCTGCGGATACGATAAAACAACCCACCTAAAATACTTTTCAACAAAACGGCGCTGTTGACGGGGATTGTTGATATTGATATTGCAAGCATTGCAATAGTTTAGTAATTTTAAGATATTTGTATTGTAAACTCTTAACTCTATAATTCTCTTGTGCTTTTTAATTTGTTTGGCTAGTGTGCATAATCCATTTATGCGAGGGAGGGTGTCTGTAGAAGAACTTACTTTTTATCTAGAGATTGAAAGAATTGCTTGTAGACTCAATAGTAGAACAAGACGGAGACGACAACATACTTTAGAAAGAAGAGAGCAAAGAGAATCTTCTTTATCAACACTAATTCTTACACCAACGCCAACCATGGCAAATCTATCTCCACCACCGCCTCCTGCTTCAATTCCATGTACCAATAGTCCAAGGCATAATGCTCAGTTTACACGAAACACCAATGATGGGCGACATTCAGAGATGAAAGCGAGAATTCTTGTGCTTCTCTACCAAAATACCGGTATGGATCATGAGGATCTGTTCACACATCTCACCAAATTCTATGAAATTGTGGGTGCAATAGAAGCGCCTAAAGCTAAAGAGGAATCCTTTTTTAAGAGACTATTTCCATATTCCCTAATAGGGAAGGCTAAGGAATGATATCTTGATCAATCAACTTTAGTAATGATGGATTGAAATGTATTGGAAGAAAAGTTCCTTGAACAGTTTTTTCCACACAATATATTCATGGAAGCGAAGACGGCAATATAGATGTTTGCTCAAGGTGGCAATGAAACTTTCAATGAAGCTTGAGAGAGGTTCAAATCCATGTTACAAAAATGCAAAGGACACGGTTTTGACGAATTAACTCAAGTGCACATCTTCCGAAATAGACTCCAATTGGTTCACAAGACTTTGTTGGATGCTACTTTGGGTGGATCGTTAATGTCCAAAAGCATCGAAGATACAATTGCTACTATTGATAGGATGGAACTCAATGATCACCAAGGAATCATAATTGTGGTACAACTCAATGAAAATTGGGCATGGTAGAGTTGGGAACAAATGACGTGATTCTTGTGCAAAACAAATTGCTTTCACAAAAAGTAGAGTTTTTGACTCAGCAAATGTCAAAACTTCCACAACAAATAAAAGAAATGAAAGAAATTCCCAACAACAACAAACAAGTGGCGAGTTGTGAGCTTTGTAAAGGAGATCACTTACCCGTTATTCGGTAATTAAAGAGGTTAACTATGCGGGAAACCAAAACCAAGGGTATCAACCTCAACCACCTTACCAACAAGGCAACCAAGGTTACCAAAAAGAGGTAATCAAGGTTATCAATAATAATGGAGGCCTCAAGATGTCGGAACTTCTAATCATCAACAATAATATCAAAACTACACACAACCGCCATAAGCTCCAAGTGGAAATTCAAAGTTGGAAAACACTTTCACCCAATTTATGCAAATGTCAATTTCTAACCAAAAGAACACTAACGCTTCTATTCGGAATCTTGAGACTCAAATTGGGCAATTGTCTAAGCAATTAGCCGAACAACCCAACGGGCCGTTTCTGTCTAACACTCAAGTCAATCCCAAGGAGCATTGCAAAGCTATATTTACTAGAAGTGGTAGGGAGATTGATTTGGGCATAAGTGAGAAAGTTGTGGAAGAATAGGGAGTAGTTGAAAAAGAAACATAAATTATTGAGAGTAAAGGAGAAACAAATGTTGAAGTTGAAAAGAAGAATGAGATTGAGAAGGTAGTTAAAAAATATGATGTAAAGGAGAAGTTGAAAAAAAAATGAAAAAAGAAAGGAGTATGAAGGAAAAGTTATACACAAAAAGTTACCATACCTTATTGCTCATACTAAAAAAGAAAATGAAAGGCATTACACGAGATTCTTGGATATATTTAGCCGATTATAAATTACCTTTCCATTTTCAAAAGCTCTCGAGCAAATGCCTAAGTATGCCAAGTTCATGAAGGACATACTTACAAAAAAGAAAAGGTATACAGACAAAGAAATCATTGTGCTTAATGCAAACTGTAGCGTTGTTGTTCAAAGCATTCTTCCGCGAAAGAAAGGTGATCCAGGGAGAGTAGCTTTACCTATCACTATAGGTAATGATTTTAAATGAAAAGATTTGATAGACATGGGTGCTAGCATCAATTTGATTCCTCTGTGGTAAGAAGGCTTGAAAATATGGAAATGAAATTAACTAGCATGACTTTGCAACTTACGGACAAGTCAATAACTCGTCCTCATGGAGTTGTAGAAGATGTGTTGCTAAAAGTAGACAAATTTTTGTTTCTTATTGATTTCATAGTCATGGACATGGAGGAAGACGACGATACTCCGATCATCCTTGGAAGGCCCTTCATGAAGACTGCAAAAATGTTGGTCGATATTGATGAAGGCATCATGAAAGTGAGGACTAGTGAAGAAGAAGTGTGTTACAAATTTTTCAAAGGAGTGATATGTTCAAGTCTATTGGAAGAGGGATATCATGAGAAAAAATAAGATGTAAGAGTTGCATTAAGGAAAAAGAAGGATGAAGACGCTAATATGGAAATGATGAAGTCATGTTGGGACTTTTCATTCTTGAAGAAAATTGGAAGAAAAAAGGTTCATGAAAATGGATGAAGACCGTTATGTTGAGATGTTTTATCTGGTTGCTTTTAGTTCCTTTTTGCGAGCCGTGAGGTTGCATTGGACCCGTCGAGCTCAAACGACGTTAAACAAAGCGTTTGTTGGGAGGCACCCCAAAATTGTAAGTATTTGCTTTTTATGTACTTTGAATTTAATCGGGCAGAAAAGTTGGAAGAACACAGCCTGAAGCCAAACTTCATTGGCTATGTTTCATCGAGCGCGCTTAGTGTGGTCACGTGAACCTGACCAGTCAATTGTAGACCTGAGTGGAAAAGGAGGGAAGTGGGCCAAGTGGGTATGTTGCATTTTAAAAGGTTAAAAACCAAAAAACCCTCATTTCCCTAATTTTTTCCTCTCACGACTACTTCACCCTTGTGCTTACAAATCCTTCTCTCAACTCAACTCTTTGTCTTCAAGCACATTCATCCTTCTCTCATTCACTAGCTCAGGTTTGCAAGATTTTTTTTCCTGATAAATTAGATTGCATGCTACTAGGGTGTTATGGGATTAAGGTGGATTTGATTTTTAGAGTTTGTTTTTGAAGAATAAGTTATAAACCCTTTTGACCAATGTTAGGGTTAAGTCACAAACTAGTTTATTTGTTGTTTATTGATTATTTCTGTGGTAGATTGATAATGCATGTCTTAGGGTTCAGTTTGGGTGAATTAATTGTTGGTTGTGCAGCTCCATTTTAGTGGCAGAGGAAAAAGTTTTGCTTGTTGTCGCAGGCGCGCTTAGCACGCTATGAGCCAGCTAATTGTGTCGCTCTTGCCCTATTCTGATTATTTTTGTTGAAATGTGTTCGGTATGTCATTGTTTGATGATTTTTGTGTAGGATATGCGTGTTTGGGGAAAGTTGGCTGCAGAGCAATTATTGCTTGCATGCCTGACTGCGCTAAGCGTGCTCTGGCTGCGCTAAGCGCGACCCATGGGATCAAAATCCTCGATTTTTAAATTTTTGTCAAATGTTTGACTGTTTTGTGTTGATTTGGGGTTTCTTATGACTTTCTGTGAATTTTATGGCTGGTTGTTTAACTTGTTTGGTGTTGTTTTGGTCTGTTTTTCTTGGTTGCAGATGGCTCATAAGTGTGCCCATTTTAGCACTAGATAAGCATCGCAACAAAGACAGCCATCTACGGAGTATGATGCACACAAATTTTTGGTGGCTGAGCAGCAGGGTCGATACCTTGGGCTGACCAAAAGAAGTATTTGGACTGAGCGTATTTTCAGAATTAACCCTCAAGGGGAGTTTCACGGCTGTTAAAACATAATATAGTCGCATGGTTGGTAAGTTGTCCTAACTCCACCGACACTGCTCAACTATGAGATAGTGCGTGAGTTCTATGTGAACTCACACATAGAATTATTTAGACTGAGGGTATTTTCAGAATTAACCCTCAAGCGAAGTTTCACGCCTGTTAAAACATAATAGAATCGCATGGTTGGTAAGTTGTCCTAACTCCACCAACCCTGCTCAACTATGAGATAGTGTGTGAGTTCTATGTGAACTCTATTCCAACGAAGGGTCATATGTACACTTTTATGACTTATGTGAGAGGGATACAAGTGTCGTTCTTTAGAGATGCAATCAATGATTATCTGAGCAGCTCGTTGGTTTTGGCTGAAGGTGAACATTGCTCCTACTATAGGAGGGTGGCTAGAAAGAACTGGAATTTAGAGAATTTGTGCTTGGCCTTGGCACATTCGAGTCGAGGATTTGAGTTGAATTCGGTGGGAAGGCCGAAGATATTAAAGAGAGGAGACATGAATACTACAACTCAGGTTCTGATGACCCTTGTCCTGCATAACATCAGGCCAAGGAGTCATACCTCCTCCATCCTGGTTGATATTGTGTGTATGCTTGACTATATCATGCAGGAGAGGTAGGTTGATGTTGTTAGGATTATTTCTGATAAGATCCGAGTAAATAGCTGCTAACGGACATCGCTTGGGTACTAAAGTCCCTGCGATTTTGGTATTTCCATGACTTATTATGGGCCTGTGTATGTGAATGGGTGTCCCAATCCTGGGTGTGGTCCACAAGACCATAAAGGGGGTAGTGACAGACACGTGGATCCAAAGTCACTATATGTCGAGACTTGACCAGCCAGCAGCACCAATCCACCCAAATCATCCAACACAGCAGCACAGTGAAGTTTCATGAGCGTGCCGCGTTCATGTACATGTGGGATATGCATATGTCTCATTAGAGGCCCTTTAATTTTTTTCACTCATCCATGCGAGCTTTGCATTTGCAGGTTCGTGAACCACAGGTTGAGCATTTGTTCCCGACGCATGAGGATATTGACATTTATGTAGCTTGGCGTGGGGACAGGCTTTTCCATTTCCAAAGGGGGAAAGTTCCATTTCAGAGTGCTCAAGTGCCCCATCCAGAGGCTTCTAGGGACGAGGCGGATGTAGGGGATGTTAAGGCTAATGTGGGTGATGATGATGATAGCAGGGAGAGCACATGGGAGATTGGTTCAGGCCAGTTCTAAGTAGTTAATCATGGGTTTCTCTTATCCTTTGTTTACTTTACATTATATTCATGTTTGAATTTTCTGGATTTTGTTGTTCTATTTTTATTGTACTTCTGAATCATTTTGTACCATCCTTGGAAGGATAAGGAACATATGTACGACACCATTGTTTTGGGTGTCGCAAATTTTGGCTTTATAATAATATGTTTTGGTATTTTGAGTAGTTTTTACAATTGTTAGTTTTGGTAGAAATTTTTTAATTTTGTGTTGTTCCTAAGTTTAAACACTTGAAGTGACCTTGTGACTAATGTCAAGATTGATGAATCAACGAGGAATTGAGTGGTAATGATAAGATTGAGTAAAGGTACAATGCAAGGTACATTTTTATCTCTTTCTAAACTAAGCATGAAAATGAAACTTGTGATGGGTGTAAGACTTGTAGTCATTACTTCGTTGGAAATACTTGTTCAATTATGAATCATTTATAACATTGCCTTTGTGACGAAGCTTTCATTGTATAATATATGCAGGATAGTGACATTCTTATTTAACTCGCTCTTATTATGTTGAAATCATGTTTTTCTTAAGAATTAAACATCTTTCTCTATTTTACATCTTTGCTACCAAACTTTTGTTACAAAACAAGAACTTTGTGAAAACCCTAAACTGTTGAACAGTAAGCACCTAGATATCTTAACAATCTCTATCTCTATGGATACGATAAAACAACCCACCAAAAATAATTTTCAACAGAAGCATAAATCTAACATTTCTAACAACGGTTTATGAATTGTGACAATCTTGTAGAATACTCGACAAATAGTACCTAGACTTGAGTATCTTTCCAGATAAATATCTTCCCCCATTATGACTTTCACACACTCCTTCATGTACTTCCTTCATTATGAGTCCTACTTCTTCTTCAGCGACACATCTCACCATTGGGGAAGATCTTCCCATCTTGTATAGTTGGTCGACTACCATAAGGTATAAGGAAGATGTCTTTTTTATGTGTCATGCTTCAGTCTCCTCATCCGGAAAAAATTCCCTACATCAAGTATTGGATTATGGGTGTCATCCAACCCTTTGCATTTTTCAGTACGATCACACCCTCCACTTCCTTTCTCAATGCTTCTAAATTTTCTTGGGTTACTATCCTATTTAGCCTTGGGCCCTTGGTGTTGGCTAATGGGGCTAACAGGTCGGCTCTGGCATTTTATTCTCGGGGAATGTTTGTTATCTCAAATTTTGTGAACCCTTTGGCTAATTGCATAGCTCATTGCAAATACTTGAGCAATAACACATATTTTATCTGATACTCTCCCCTAATTTAACTAACAACTAATTGCGAGTCGGTTCAAACCAACATATGAGAAACTTTGACTTCCCAGGCTAGCTTCAAACCGACAATCACTACTTCGTATTCTGCTTGATTATTGATGGCCTGAAAATTGAAGCAAAGAGATTGCTCTAGAATCAATTCCCATGGTCCCTCTAACACTATTCCTACTTCACTACCCTTGAGGTTAGATAAGTCGTCCACTGATAGGATCCACAACTCGGACACTTCTTCCGAGGTGGGCGAGCTAACCTATATTAAAAAATGTGTTAATACTTGTAACTTGATGTTATTCTTGGGCACATATGGGATATCATATTCGGATAATTCTACTACCCATGCTACCATTCTAACTGCCAGATTTGACTTCTTCAAGATTCGATTTATGGGGTAGTTCGTCTTGGCCTTGATAAGATGTCCCTGGAAATACTGCTTGATAAGATAGCCGTTCAATCTTCTGATAACGAGTTTCTACTCCTTTGAGAATTTGCTGACAAAATAGACCGGTCTTTCATCTCCTTCATTGTCATCAACCAATACTAAGCTAATCGTCTCCTTGGATATTGTTAAATACAAGATGAGAGGCGAATTTTATTTTGGACGGACCAAGATTGATGGGGGAGACGAGAATTGATTCAACTCCATAAATTCCTTCTCACATTCTTTCGTTCACTTCAACTCTGCCAATTTCTTTATAGTCGCGAATAAATGTATTGACTTCTTGCCTGCGCAAGAGAAAAATCAGGATAAGGCAGGTAACCTCCATGTTAGTTGTTGGACTTCTTGTACAGATGCCAAGCTTCTCATATCAATGATCGTTTGTCACTTGTCTAGGTTTTCTTTTATTCCCTGGTGTGTCAACATGAAGCCGAGGAATTTTCCAGTTTGCACCCCAAAGACACACTTGTCGGGATTAAGTCTCATGTCAAACTTCCTTATTTATTCAAAAGTCTCTTTCAAGTCACTTACATGTTTTAATTCTTTCTATGTTTTGAGTAACATGTCATCAACATAAACTTCAAGGTTTCTTCCTATTTGCGATGAGAATACCATATCCATCAACCTCTGATACGTAGCCCCATCATTTTTGATACCAAGTGGCATCACTTTGTAGTAATAATTGTTTTTGTTGGTCATGAATGTTGTTTTGGGAGTATCAGTTAGGTTCATCCATATTTGATTCTAACCTAAGTAGGCATCCATGAAGTTGAGCAAACAGAACCCTAACACTCTGCCAATCAGTCTATCAATATGTAGCAATGGATAGGGGTCATTCAAATAGGAATTTTTGAGATCGGTGAAGTCTACACACACACGCCATTTTTCCGACTTCTTTTTCACCATGACCACATTGGATAGCCAGGTAGGATATTTTATCTCCTATATGAATCTATCCTTCAATAGCTTACTGACCTCTTATGTGACTGCTTTCCTTTTTTCTTCTATGTTCTTTCGCTTTCTCTACATCACATATTTCAAAGCTAGATCTAGTGATATTTTATGGCACATAATATTCGGGTCAATCCCGGGCATGTCCGACGGCTTCCATGCGAAGAGGTTGACATTGCCCCTCAATATCTTGATGATATTTGTCTCTTCTTCTTGGTATAGACCCGAGCCTATCTGTGTGACCTGGAACTCTTTAATACCGATTTGTACCTTTTTTAATTCTCCAATTAGAGTCAAGATATCACCTATGGGATCTCCTCGAGAATCAAGGTCCACCAAGTTCACCTTCAAAGTGCTCTCTGTTATAGGACACTTCTGCTAAGTCTTCTCTTTTAGGGGATACTTCATGGTTATATAAAGAATGGATAGTACACCTCTTATTGTTCCAACCTGTCTGTCTTCTAGGGGATACTTCACGGTTATATAAAGAGTGGATAGTACAACTTCCAAAGCGTTGAACTTCGGCCTTCGGATGATGATATTGTAGGAAGCTAATGTGTTCACTATCAAGTACCTTACCCTTATGCCTTTTGTGTTGCTTCCACTTCCAAAGATGATCATGATAGGTAAGTGACCCTATACCTGAACTTGTTCCCCAGAGAAACTAACCAGGGTACCCTTGAAGGGTAACAACTCATATGTATCCATGTTCATGCTTTGAAAGCACCTTCTTGACACTCCAATCATGAATTTGAGCCTTTATGACCATCGGGTCATTCTCGCGCACCAGTACCCCTTCTGAGTCTTGTCTTGAAAAATGAATGACAACATGTTTTCCTTCCTTTTTAGATAACGGGTTCTACAACACGTGCATTACTGATCGAGCGTATCTTTTTTTTGGTCGAGCTTGTGTCACCTCTACCAGCAAAACCTCCCGATATGTTATTGAGTGTGTGTCGGGCCATCCGAGTCTCACGCACTTCCTTAGTGTTCTTTTCCTTCTTGGCAGAGATATCCTCTGAGTTTAGTTTTCTCTTGGAATGACTTATCTATCCTATTGATCCTTCTTCCTCCTTCACATATGATAGTAGTCATCCTCTTTAGATCAGAATCTCGATTTCTCTTTCTAAGCGGTGACAATCCTCAGTATGATGGCCTTTCACACGATGATAGGTGCACTATGTTTCTTCATTCTTTCCTAGCACAACATTGACCCTTTTAGGATGAATAGGTTCTGGTATCAACTTGAGATGACACACCTCTTACAAAATTTCAACATGCATTGCATTTAGAGGGGTAAAATTCTAGGTGAAGTTATCATAAAGTTTCTGGGAAGGTTTTGTTGTCGGCTTCTCCCTCGACCCGTGCTTGTGGTGTTCTTTCCTAGGCCTGAATCCAGTGTGCCTAGATTATGTTATTTCTTTAGCATCCTGGTAGCTCTGCTCCATGTTGCTTTCCTCTCCTTTGACATAATATTTCGCTCTGCTTATGACGTCTTCCATGCTAGTGGCCGACTTCTACGCTAAAGATTCATTGAAATGACCGACCTTCAAAACATTTTGGAAAGCTCCTACAAATATATCTTGATTTTGATGGGAGACTTTTATGGTCTCTTCATTGAATTATGCCATATATACTCGGAGGTTCCCTGAGAGACGTTGAACAAGCTAGTGGTAGTCACCTTTCTATGTTTGCTGGTGGAGAAATGTTGTACTATTTTTTTAGTCAAGTCTTGGTAATTGGTAATTGATAGTCTAGGCAGACTCATGTACCAACGTAGTGCCACATCTTTGAACGTTCTTTCCATGAGTTTTCATTTTAAGAAGTCGAAAGCCTAAACTATTTCCATCTGATTATTGATTGATATTATGTGCTCCTGAGGATCTCTTTTTCCATCAAAGATGGGAAATGCAGTGGTTTGAAGTATTTTGGGACTTGATCGCCCCAAATCGTTTATGACAGAGGTTAGGATCAAGTCTTGGTAACTATTTCAGTGTGTGGACACTTTCCTATCGAGACTCATTCTGTCGGCGCAAGTTCTCCAAAATTGACAAGAGTTATGCCATGTCTAGGGGAGTTTGAGGTTCACTTCTGCTAGGAGATGATCCTAACATCGTGTTGCTATGGTGAAATGTATGGTTTTTGTGAGGCCTGGGAAAGTTTTATCGAGGCCCCCACAGTAGGCGTCAAATGTTCTTAGTAAACACTATTTGGATAAATCTCCCTGAAGTTAGTCAGGTGAGATTGTAACACCCCATTTAAATATTTAGTCATTTTGTGATTTTATTCGTGTAATTATTTTGGTGTTGGCTTGGTTAAGGGTATGTGTATAACAATGAGTGTGAGAACTTAGTTGTAAGGAGTTAATAGGAATAAATCTTAGTATAATATTATTATAATGATGATATAAATAATGGTAGATGAAATATTTCACTATTATTATTATTATTATTATTATTATTATTAAGGAAAAATAAACATAATTAGAGAGAAGTGGGGAAAGAGGTTACATTAGCAGTTTCACGTGAAAGAGAAAGAAAGAAGAAAGCAAATATAGGGCAAGAGAAGATCAAGAGTTTTCCACCATTGTTGAAGAGATTAAGCTTGAAATTAAGGTAAGGGCGAGAATGAGTTCTTTAATGATGACCATAACATGAGAGGGCAGTGAGGGTTCCTTTCCCTCTTAGGATTGTATGTATAATCTTATTCCTTCTTGTTTGATTTTTATATCTGTGTGATTTCGGTTGTGAATTTGTGTTTGCGTACTGATACTGATGTGAATTTCGTGTAAATTGGGCATTGTTGCGGTGTTTTACCATGAAAACGAATTGAGAAAAATGGGTTTTTGGGAGATGATGAAAATGTGATTCAAATTGTAGAAAACCTTGATAGAGTGATAGTTTAATGGAGTAAAACCATTGATGATAAACTGGTATGGGTACTGTTTTAGGTCAGAAATAGGAGCTTGAAGGTGCTCCAATGGGTGGAAAATCACACTGATGTAAAAACCAGAATTTTTCTGTGCAGGTTGCTCATATGCGTATGCAGGGGGTACAATACGCGTATGAGGGGACATTCCCAAGGGTGATACGGATATGGTATGTGCCGTATCCCCATGGCCAGCCTCTCCTCTGCTGGTACGCATAAGCCAGAGAGCAATACGCGTATGGGGAGCCATTACGCGTATGGGAACTTTTTGAAGGGTTTTGAGGGAAAATCCCCCTCTGGTCATACACATAAGGTAGGAGTCGATACTCGTATGAGGCCTGGGCATCTGGAACCCTACACGTAGCATACATAGGGATTGGGGCGAGGGAATAAGTCCATTCATGTATGGAGCAGGTTCATACGTGTATGAGCAGGATTGTGTTGTAATTTTTCCGTTTTCACAATTTCTTTCCTGATTTCATGTGCGATGCAATTCCTCTTGGTTTGTAAGACTAATATGACATAATTAGACATACAAGGACCGATAATGGTAGTAAATATGATAAAACATGGAATTTCTTTGTGGATTTTATATGATGAGTGATTGAGGCCTATGTTGATAAGATTTTTGTTATGTGAACAATCTTGGGCAACGATGGTAATTCTAGAGGGAATTATGGTAAGTATGTGGCTCACGTGTGATCATTGTGGATCGGGTGTTATGCATAATTGTATGTCATGCATTTCTTGTCGCGTCAGGTGGTGATGATCCTAGGTAGGAATCCATGAAGGGTGCCTAGTCTCATCTAGACTCCTTGTGGGAGTCGAGTTGGAGATAAGTTATAGTTCAGAGGAACATATACGACTTATTCGGATTCTGACGAGAATCAGGTTCAAAGAGTGAACCGTATGGATTGTGTTGGTACCGCATGCATGGTGTAGTGTCAGTGAAGTCACATTGCATATATGAATGATTGAACTTGGACTGAGCATGATGAATATGGTTGTGGCACTTGTACGTGCGTTATAACTGTTTGATTGATGTGAATTATGTGATTACTACTCCTTATCATGTGATATTCACCATATAATTATTGAATGTAATTCTCACCCCTCTTCTTTTGTTGTGTCTGTGCTCTTTGGGGAGTACAGATAATCAGGTACCTGAGTAGTTCTTGGAGTGTTTGTTGCTATTAATCGAGTCTTAGGAGTCACTCTAATACATAACACGGGAAGTGTCATGGTGGGAATTGGATACCAAAGCTATTTGATCAGCTTGGCTCGCATGATATCATCACCGAACTTTTATTTTTTCAAGGGAAGGGAGAAAAGATCGAACAAAAATCCTAAGTAAACATGCAAAGCAAAAAGCAGGGCCTAAAGCTAAGCAAGAGAGATCAAAGGTACGGGGGTTGGTTAAACTAAGGGAAGGTACTAGCACACTATGCATCTGCAGTACTCTACAGGAACCTCTTGAAATATTTGTGTTTTGGCTAAAATTGTTTGCTAAAGGGTAAAAGATGGATAAAGTAAAAAAGAAAAAGGTGGAAAAAGAAAAGGTAGCTCGCTAGGATCTCGCTATCCTATGCCTACGTATCCTTAATAGGAAGTCAGAGCAACAGTAGTTCAGAAACTACGAGTAGAAAAAAGGAAGGGTGTAAAAAAGGAAAAGAGTGTTCGCCAAGGATTGGGACCTTGTGCCTACGTATCCTTAATAGTAAGTCAGAGCAACCGTAGTTCCAAAACTACGAGTTGTTAGGTTCTAAAAACCAAGAACAACAGTAAAGACAAGTAAAGAAACAAACAAGGGACACACACAATGACAATAAGTCAACATATAATTTATTCTCTTGGATTAGGTCAACAAGGATTGAAATAAAGAAACATATACATGGAAAAACATCATGTAAATGGCATCATATAAAGACACAGACAAAGTACATGGCAAGAATATCATCTATGGTCAAACAGACAAGATATCACAGAATACACATGGAAAAACATTATGGTAATTAGGCAACAAAAAGTCAAAAGAAGATAAATGGCAAGGCATCATGATATCAACAAATAGAACTAACAAATAATCATCATGCATAAAAAAATAAAGATATGCGGCAAAACATCGCGAATAAAATCCACAAACAATCACGACAAAACATAGATATCACTGCCATTCTGCTTGGGGACTATAGATGCTGCTGGTGAACATATCTCTGCCACATTGGTAAACTCTATCAAGTTGATGATCCTTGTAGGAAGGATAGAGAGCTGCTTGGGGACTCTTCAAGTAAATTTCCCCATATTAGCTAATTGTTGTATATGAACTAATCATTGCTTCAGCTTGTCTGATTTTGGAGATGAGTATTTTACTGTGTGCTTAGAAGGCTTGACCCAGTATGAGTCTCAAAAGGTCTTCTAAATGAACCGATTGTAAGGAGGACTTACACTGAGTAACAAACCTTGTACTGATTCTCAACAGGATTGGAAGGAACTTGCCCCTAATAGAATCATCGACCAAGTTTCTCAATTGTTTGAAAACTCCTTAAGAGGAAAGTCTGATTGCAAACAAAAGTATTTGTACAAACACGGAAAACTCAATGCAAAAATCATGCAACTTTTGAAATCAAAATCATTTTTGGAAAGATGTAAAGTATAGGAGTCACTAGTAAGAACACGGTGGTTCAAGACATCAAAGTGAAAAGTAAAGCAAATTTGTAATTCTAAAACAAATGATATGCAAAGATCTTTAGGAGTTAGTTTACAAAACCTTGTTGTAGCATGCTTTCAAAATGACCTTTCTTCAGTTAGGTCTTTTGAGGGTTGTAACGTGAACTGGTTCACAATTTATGAAACAAATGATAAAGCCTCAAAGTGTATTTGTGCCCACCCAATCTTCGCAATGATCTTTAGTCCTACACTCAGTTAACTCGGACTATGCACTCAAGTTCCCAACAGGTTGGAAATTGCACTGATGATAGTGATTATGATGGTTCAGAAGTCAAGGGACTTCTGTGATGAAAGTCACTACTTTCTTACTACATTTGGTTAGTTTTTGCCATTGAGGACTTTCAAGGTAAGGATTTAAAGACTTCTTCTTTTTATTATCCTTAACTTTTGCCTGAATTGTTTCTTTTGAAGCTTACAGTCATGGGATGCCCTAGTTTTGCCTAAGTATGCTTCATAGGTTTTAACTTAGTGGGCTTTTCTTTTGATTTTTTTTCTTTTTTTTGAAAGAAAGTGAGTGATTTCCTGTCTTAATGATTACGGTGAACCATCACTGACTTTTCAACTTGAAAGACATCTTAGACACTTGCTTGTTATGTGCAAAGGAAAATTTATGAATGCAACCTTTATATGAAAGATGTCTTACATGCATGCACAACCAAGTTAATTGAGAACTACCCATTCCAAGGTTAAGATTCTGACTTTTTGTAAAGAAAGAAACTTCAACTTCTAGGCTCGAAGGGGTTGACAAGGGAATAACTTCCTTATTTCTCTAGTGTTTGAGGATTGATTACATCATCAATAAAGTTTATTTAAAAGCTTACCAAAAGCAGTTATGGGTATAACGTTTTCGTCATCCTTCCTACAATCTTTGCATAATAAAAAGAAAGTAGATAAGAGATAAATTTTTATTTTTTTCTTGAAAGAGAAAGCATAAAGATATAAGTAGAAAACACAAATTAATTGAATCAAAAAGTTGCAATGCTCATTTCATTAACATGAAAGTACAAACAGAATTTGAAAGCAAACAGCTAATACAAATAAAGGAAAATGCAAACAATAAGAAACATGGCATAGTGACTAATCAACAACAAGGATTAGCTGGTTTGTCTGAAATAATGGCTTTTAGGAGGATAGTATGTCTTGCTTAAGTTGATTGAAGCTTCACTTCTCATGCGTCTGATATCAGCTCTAGTTCTATATCGGTGACGAAGAATCAGCTTGACGACTAACAGACGACTCAAAAGATAGACAGTTGGGATGAATTGTTGGTGGACCTGGATATATATATATGAATCATGGAAATGAATGTAAATGATATGTAATGCGATGCAACACAGGATGCAAATCATAGGTAATAAGATTAAAAGCATGGACTCAGGGTGAAGAACCAACCATAGGGTATGTACTAGGAGTAAATCACTTGCACATCGGGTTCTAACAAGGTTCCCATAGTCATCGATCCATCTTTCGGTTATTACTAACATTCTGATTACTCGGGAATCACTAATATTCTCAAGAGACTCTCGTTCGAGTGTAGCATCGTGTATCAACTACTTTGGGCTTACACCCTCATAGTCACCGCACTACATCCTAGAAGGCCAAAGTGGGGTAACTGGGTTCTAAAGGTCCTCCACTTCTCGAGCTCCAAGGTCGAAAGTAGTAATGCTTTCACGACTACTCGTGCAACAAATACTACCCTCAAAGGGGCCTCCACTGAGTGGAGGATTCTCAAATCATCTTATTCGGGATTATTCCCTTAAATCTAACTTAACTATACCACTCTTCATATCTCATAATGCACACAAGTTTGGGTGAGGACTTATCTCACACACATGGATCAACCTGAAAAATAGAAAAACCCAAGCAACAATAAACAATAATAGCAACACAAATATAACAAGTTAGGCTCAACCCACTGAACAATGCTCCCCAAAATAGTTTCCATTTCCTGTCACAGTGAGAATCAGATACAAAGCTATTGGATCATCTTGACTCGCAAAATAATGATATCATCACCGAACTTTTATTTTTCCAAAGGAAAGGAGAAAAGATCGAACAAACACCCTAAATAAATATGTGTATCAAAAAGAGAGGTCTAAAGCTAAGCAAGAGAGATCAAAGGTACAATGGTTGGTTATACTAAGGGAAGATACTAACACACTAAGCATCTGCAGTACTCTACAGGAACCTCTTGAAATATTTGTGTTTTGGCTAAAATTGTTTGTTAAAGAGTAAAATATGGGTAAATTAAAAAAGAAAAAGGTAGCTCGCTAAAATCTCGCAATCCTATGCATACGTATCCTTAATAGAAAGTCAGAGTAATTGCAGTTCAGAAACTACAGATATAAAAAAGAAAGGGTGTAAAAAAGGAAAAGAGTGTTTGCCAAATATTGGGACCTTGTGCCTACATATCCTTAATAGGAAGTCAAAACAATCATAGTTCAAAAACTACGAGTTGTTAGGTTCTAAGAACCAAGAACAACAACAAAGATAGGTAATGAAACAAACAAGGGACACGCACAATGACAATAAGTCAACATACAATCCTTTCTCTTGGATTAGGTCAACAAGGATCAAAATAAAGCAACAGATACATGGAAAAATATCATGTAAGTGGCATCAGATAAAGACACATACACAATACATGGAAAGAACATCATGTATGGTCAAACATACAAGATACCACATAATACACATGGAAAAACATCATGGTAATCAGACAACAAAAAGTCAACAAAAGATACATGTCAAAGTATCATGGTATCAACAAGTAGAATTAACAACATATATGGAAAAGCATCATGCATAAATAGACAAAGATACGCATAAAAAAATCGTGAATAAAATCCATAAACAATCACGACAAAACATCGTGAATCAACAACACATGAAATCAACAGAGTATGCAATACACATGGGAAAGCATCATGTGAAAGCAACAATATGAAATCCACAGACATACACAACAAAATATCGTGTAAATAACGGATATGATCAACAAAATAAATTCAGGGCAAGGAAGCAATCAAGTCATGAAATAGAATTGGGTGACAAAATATTATTAATTAACTTAAATCTAAATATTTAATAAAATTATTTAATAGTTTAATTAATCAATATTAAATAAAAATATTTAAATTAATTAATAATCATAATATTTTTTTTACATTTTTAATATAATAAATAACTAATAGAAATAATAATAAAAAACTAAAAAAATGATAAAATATCTTTTGGTCTTTCCTAATTATATAATTATAACTTAAACAAGTAATAAAATAAAAAAAAGATTCAAGTAAACAATTAAATATAGATTAAAAAAAAAATAACAGTATTATTATTTAACTCAACAAAACAATCTGTTCACACAAGGCATGCTCATAACAAGCAAAATAAGTAAATAAATAAAATTGATAAAAATATTCAAATAATAGAAAAAGCATAAAAAAAAAAGTAGAAAATCGTGTTATAGCATAATAACTAAGAAAACGCAGATGCATTACATACAAAAACCATACATGAACTGTGAAGCAAGAGTTGTTACCGATATTGATGCTTGGTTCCACAAACACTAAGAACAATTTGCTTTCCTCTCGCGTCTCTCTGTCTTCAGCGTCGCCGATTGTTGATAGCGATGAAATGTCGTGTGGTTTGTCGTGTCATGAAGGCTGCAAGCTGGTTATGGTGCGATAGGTTTGTTGATGCGGTTACGCTGGTTGTTTATGGAGGATCTATCGTACCTCGAAAAATACGATCCTCGCGAAGGACGCGGAAAAATACGTTCGAAACAGAGTCGCCACCGAACTTTATTCATTCCAATGCAGGAATAGGAAAATATCGATAAAACCTTTAAAGAGATAAGAACATGGTCATCGCAACTAATATTCTAGGTTCGGGAGTCGGTTACGCAGAGGGAAGGTATTAGCACCCTCTACGTCCGTTGTACTCAACGGGAACCTCTTGATTCGATTCGAGAGTAAAGTTAGCTAGCTTGTTAGTTTTCTTCTAAGGTTTCTCCTATAGGGGGAATAGGGGGTTTTAAGATAGGGTGCTCGCCAAGGATTGGGGCCCTTGTGCCTACGTATCTTCACTTGTAAGAATTGGAAAATCAGAGCATTCGTAGTTCGTGAGACTACGGGTAAAGGAGGGGATTGTGCTCGCCAAGATCATCGCAATCTTGTGCCTACGTATTCTCATTGATAAATGAGAAATCAGAGCAGCCGTAGTTCGGCTAACTACGGTAAAAGGTTTGGTATGTGAACGAGTGCTTAGGTCGCATTCTAACTGCTAAACATTGGCTTGTCTGCTCGCTAGGGGAGGCTGAAGCACTAGTTTGTTATGCGCGGAAGAATGGACTAAACAATGTTCTTTGAGAAAGTATTTAGGTTGGAGATCGCACGAGGGCAAGGAATTTGTGTTTATCGTATTGGATGTTTTGGTTAGAGGATATATTTGAATAGGTTTAAGGTTTCGATCGCACGGGGGCGAGAAAGAGGAGTTTGGTTAGGTTATTTGATGGAGAATGACGACTATTCGATAAACGAGACGTCAGCCTCGCAATCAATTAATCGGGGCATTATTGGAATGCTAGATTCCAACGACACCTTTTTCATTCGAATAATTACGAAATATGTTTGAGAAAGTTTCAATCGCGCGAGGGCGAGAGAAGAGAGTTGGATTGAATATTTGAAGAGAGAATGACGACTACTCGATAAACGAGACGTCGGCCTCGCAATCAATTAATCGGGGTATCGTTGGAATGCTAGATCCCAACAACACCTTTTCATTCAATTAATTATGAATTTTTATTTTAATGGACAATGACGGAATTTGTCCAAATAGTTAGGGAATGTATTTTATAGACAAAAGGTCGAGTAATCCACAACCTAAAGCGTACGCCCCAAGAGTGGTCACTCAAGAATTCAAGGAGTGCGAGACTCCAAGAACTCAGTTCTTTCGTAATTTAATTAAGAAAATAATTTGAATTTGGCGTATGGTTTAGAAACATATTAGGGTTTAGACTCGATCGTATGAAGGTGAGGAACGAGGTTAGGCGAGTTGGACATTTAAGAGGAAGGACGACTATTCGGTAAGCGAGACGTCGGCCTCGTAACCAATTAGTCGGGATATCGTTGGAATGCTAGATCCCAACGACACCTTTTTCATTCCATAAATTATGAAATAGTGCTTGTTGGACAGTGAAAGTACTTGTCCAAATAATTAAGGGAAGTGTTTTAGGAACGGAAGTTCGAGTGACACGTTAACCGAGGCGTACACCTCAACAGTTGTCATTCTCGAATTCAAGGAATGCGCGACTCCAAGAACTCGATACTTTCATAATTTAATTAAGGAAAAAAAAAGTGGTTTGAATAAGTTTGCGTAGGTGGGTTAAGTTAGGGTAGGCGTATCGTTCGAATTATACCTACTTTGAAAGGTTTTAAACAAGGTTGGGTAGTTTAGATATGAAAGACGAAACGACCACAACTCAAGGCGTGCACCTCGAGAGCGGTCGCTTAAGGATCCAAGGAGTGCTAGACTCCAAGGATCCACCACTTTCATTCAAAAAAATGGATTTTTATTTATTCTAGTTTAAACAAAATATTTTGAATTTAATAAATAATAAATTTGATAAAAATCCTAAATAGAATTTAAATAAATCCATATGACAAAGAAAATATTAATTATCGTAATTTAAAAATAAAATCTAAAATACAATACGGATATAAAACAGTATTACTACTGATAATATACTGTAACAATATTACTGATAATATACTTTAAAATATACTATAATAATACTGTTAATAATATGTTATGTAATTAATTCTAAAATATGACCCTATTAAGTTCACTAAACCTTATTTAAATTAAATGTCATTGTAATATTATCTAAAAAAAATTCATGTCTTAATTAAAACCTAATAAAATCCAAATTAACGGGCTAGCTTCACTAACAAAAGAAATAAAGCCCATAATCCTGAACCTTTTGGCTTCCAAAACTCGGGTCATAGAGAACCCGGTTCCCCACTTAATTAGTGAAGAAGCAAAACCCAGACCCTAGTTGTTGATGTCTTAATTCTGACTAATCCTTTCCCTTTCCCAAGACTGACACGCAACAGGCATTTAAGTCTAATGGCAGGCAAAAAAAAAGTTGGGCAGTACACTATCAGTATTTTGAAGGAAACAAACCATTAATGTTTTAGAACAAAAACACATAAAACGAATCAGGTCCTACTTAATCTTCTCCCAGACCCCAAACGACTCCCTCTCACCTGAACCTTTCTTCTCTCTTCCTCTGAAAACACGACATCTAAACCCTCAATGAAAATCCCAAATCTATTCGTTTTCTACGAACCTGCTACAAGTCCCTAAATCCAAACAAACAAGACAAACCCTAACCAGAAACAAGCACGAATCAAGAGTATGTCTATTATTGAAATCAAACATTCAGTGGACAACATCATATTCCATCATGAAAAGCGTTAAAATGAGGAACTGGTTTCGTTATTTTTACCTCAGGTGAGCTCGAATGTCCCTTCTTTATTCGCTTGTTTGCTTTGACTCCTTTATTTCTCTTTACTGCGCCTTGCTGAAAATGTCGTGATATGGAGGTGCGTGAACGTGGCTAGGCTCACTATCTTAGAGTCTCAGTGTGAGGCTCTAAGAAGTTCTGCAAAAAAATTTGCTTTGATGAGGGTTTATGGTGACTTTTTAACAGAGTAACAGTAAGGTTTTTTTCCCTCCCTTTTGCAAATGATTAGGATTATATTTATAGGGGGATTTTAGGGTTTTTGATACGTGTGAGAAATTGAAATTTGCTGATGAAAAATGCTTGATTCGTGTGAGGTAGGACGGTGAGGTGTATTTGGTAGTACAATTCTATTATGTGCTATACCATGATTTCTGCTTCTCTGGGATTTGGGTGATAGTGACCTCTGTGTTTGTCTGTAGTGAGCTAAAAAAAACTGCTTTTTACCCTACTTTTTTACCGTGAGAATTTGGAGATTTTCACTGCTATCAACTTGCTGACATGGAAGTCTTTACTTTGACTTAAAACACTTATGCTTTTTTAACAATATTCGGCTGACTTTGATTCTTGTTCATATTTCTGCAGGTGTTTATTCTTACCTGGTGCAGAGTGGTGGATGGACTTGATAGTTCTAGTCAAGAAAGCTGTGACATGTGAAACAGGATGACAAACAAGTTGCTGAAGAATCGCTCAACATCTCATTTGAAGGTATGAGCTTTGCTGAAATAGAATTACTTGGACGGTCAAAGGCCTTTTTTACAATGATGTTGATAGTGATGATATTGTTGCAGTGTATTCTGAATAACATCATACTCATTAGTTTTGACGGATTGATTGAGACAAAGGCCATCTTCTCCTTGTCAATTTCCTTGCCAAAAGTATCAGGGTAAAAGCCACAAGACTTCTTATGATCATTATTACGTCTACTGAAATTCTCGTATTATACTGTATCTTTGATCCTTGTTTTCATTGGTCCAGTTACAAGGATTCGGCTGCAGGCGAGCAAGGCCTCAAGTAAATCAATCATTATGACAAGCCGACGTTGAATCTTCCCTTGTAATATGGTAATCTTGTGTGAGTTTCATTACAGAGGTTTTCACAGTTGATTTGCATCACTTATCATTGAAAGTCTTATCCTTGTTAGCACCTCGATGACATAACTTGGATATAAAGTGTTGGTGGGAATGGACAAAACTGCTTCTAACTCTTGGCTTTGGAAACATCTTGGTAACATCTAACTACTTAGTTTATTCTTTGATTTCCTTCTCTATAAATGACCTGACCATTCTAGTTCTGATCCATCATTACCTCCTGTTTTCGTGCAGGTTGTAAGTCTCTTTCTTTAACCATCCAAGGATGCAGGTCAAGTGAGAGTGTTATTCATATCTGGCATTCTTACTTCACACCAACATTGCTCAAATTAGGAACTTTGAACCACTCTGATGCCCGAGTTTGTAGCTGTGAACTCAAGTTCTCGATCTTAGCTTCACCAAAATAATGTAAATGTTGGAATTTGGACTCTTGGTTCAATTTGTCAGTTCTGTTGTCATCTGAAGTTGGTGAGCTTAAACAACTTCTGAGGTAAAGTAATCCTATAGAAATGAGTATTTTATGTTCCCTTATTCTTCTTGGACTCTTAACACTTTGTGAGAGCTCCACTGATCTATATCCCCATTCATTATGCAGATTCTCCATCTATTGACAGTGTAATGGCCACATGCTAGTGCGGCTTGGCAATAATGGGGTTTGATACAACCTTAGCGCAAGGTTAAGTTTTATAGAGATTTTCACAACTCATGGATCTAAGTCTTGTAAAATATTTGTAGCTTACAGAAGTCTTGAGGTGGGCATTACGGAAACTCTTGTAGACTGCACTTAATGAAGATTCTAAGAATTGGTTTCGAGGAAACGTTATCCGGGAGTGCTTCAACTTGCTAGGTGCAGCTCAATGCTTCCGAAGACTATCAATAACAGTGATGTTTATTCATAGTCATAATGAACCGTATCTACTTGTTTTTGTAGATGTATTACTCTTGGCATATGGATTAACCTTCTGGCAAGGAACACCAACCATCCAACGCATTTATGTGCTCAGGGGTACGACGCAAATTTGAGGAACAACCATCACAAACAACGGTAAGAGGTGCACATGCTGATAAATCTTGAGCATCTCTTATTTTGTTTTTGGATCAATCTGTTTTTTGATCTCATGTAACTGCTTCTTATTTCAGATATCATCCTTGGTGTATTGGGAACAGAGTGTTTGAATTTCAAACTGCAGGTGAGATTGGGCAAGATATCTTCTCTATCCTTTTCATACTTCGTTGCTTTGGCCTAATTTTTCTTCATGTTATTATCTTTGTTTTGTGCAGAGCCCTCCTTTTGATGCCTGCTAATATAACAACTTGGTGCAGCCGTGGCTCGTGCAACCGTGAAGCTTGCGTGGAGATCATCTTAGATACGACCAACCCTTACTGTCTGGAATGTATTGGAGAGTATGTGTCTCGTTTCTGTATTCGAACTTTCTGAAGTAATAGTTACATAACTGGAAATTGCATACATTCCTTAAACATGCTTTTGACATTCTTTCAACTCTTATTTTAGATACACATGCAACAAGGGCCTTGGTAATCCTCTGAAAGTATTCATCAGTTACAGTTGAGTTCTTTTTTTTTTTTTAGATTCATCAGTTGCTTTTTCTATTGCAGAGGCAACTGCAAAGAAGTACTTATTGGTCAAGAAAAGGGAGAAGGGAACACCTTTTTCAAGGCCTTGGAGAGCTTCATTAGCCTGAGGTAAAAACAACTTCAAATGTGCCTCAGAATCTGGGTTTGACTCGTGTCTTGCTAAAAGTACTTTGATGTCCTAATAGGGATCCTGAGAAAAGTGTGTTGTTGCCAAAGGATTAGTGATGAAAAGTATAGCTTAAACATCATGGACCATGAGTGTGCAAAGGTGTTCTTACTACATATTGTGAGTCCTCTTTTATTCTCTTAAGTTATTACAATCTTATGCACACTGAACTCTTGATATGTTGCCCTCTAGTTTGTGATGAATCTGTCTGGATTGCGATATAGGAATTGAAAGCACTTGTTGTTCATGTTGCACTACTACAGATTTTAATTATAACAAGATGCTTGGTGTGTGAATTGTTGAGCTTAAAACAAATTCTCACGTTTCTCTGTTTTGTACGTACTTGGCGCCGAGGCTTGGGCTAGCTAGCTTTAAAACCTGAACTAGTTGACTCGCTGCAACCGCGTCATTGTTGATTAATTGTGTTTCAGCAACAATAAACTGTGTTTCAGGTATAAACACTTCCTTAAGGCTGTGCCGTTTTTCGACCAACTGATCTCTAGTTTGTATTTCTGATATAACTCATTAATCCTTCTTGTTATATGTACTGAGTGTGAGCCTGCTGATGGCATATGAAAAACAAAAGTTGGAGGTCACATCTTGGTAATGCTTTCAGGATTTTCATGATCCTATCCTTCTACCTTCATTCTGCACCATTAGTTTCTGATCTCTTCCTAGTTAGTCATGCAGGTGACATTTAAAGCGAGAATGACGATGATTAACTCTTTCGCGCATACAGGAAGCATTGGTGGGTACTGAAGATTGCATTATGGCATCATCTCATTTCCTTCTGCTTTGCGTATCTGCGACCTCGTCTTTGAATCAGGTGCATTGAATTATTGTATACACATATATGAAAGTTTATTTGTGTTAGAATGACATGCTGTTGCAATTTTTTCCATAGGTGATGGTTCATGACTCATTTAAAAAATATGGAGAAGGATTGTCGTCGCGTGGAATATGAGCAAGATTCATTCTCGTTCCTATCTGCTCTTCTAAGTAACCGAATGCTAAATTTTAGAACTGATGTCAGCAAAGTAGATACACTTATGGATGAGGCGGCGTGCTGTGCTATGGCACCTGACTAATCAACTGGCTCTGCATTGCCCAAAGAGGTAACTGTGACAAAATAATTATAATCAATTCTCGCAATGAGTCTTTAAATAATCTGCCATGGCATACTCTCGTTTCTTTTTTTTGAACTTGGCTTAATTTAAACTGCTATGACAACATTCAGATCTTGGTATTAAGTTTAGTGTTGGCTGGTTTGTAATCTTTGGCATTTCTTTTGCAGTTTTGCGCCTTTGGAGTGTTGTTGTGACCAACCAAATATTATTCATCCTTTTTGTGCATTACCGTCAATTCACCTGTGTTAATCATTCTTTCATGTTCATAATAAGAGTGCAAGCCATCACAGCCTCGACCACGCCAATGGATTTTCTGCAGAATTTGGCAAGCAAATCTCGAGATTTTTGATCCAAGTCCAAGTGGTGTACAGTAGAAACCACAAGGTCCTAAAGCTGTTGTACGGTAGCCAAAGTCTCGAATAGCCACATAAATTAGAAAATGATCTTTGTAAAATTATGTAACAATAACTAAGACTATATTGCCTCTCAATTTATGCATGCAGTCTTGTTTGAATTTGTAATGGTGATGAACTCTAGGCCAATAGATACCGCTTTTCACAATGGGAATTATAATTTTGGCTGTGAATAAGGACCACAACATGTTGTTGCCACTTATTTCATTTGTACATCATAATTTAATTATATGGTCTTTGTAATCTTGTATATAATTCCATGATATATAACTCATCATTTCTCCAGCTTATTTCCTTTTATGGCTCTCAAGAAAGAATGGATGTGAGAATAGAGTGATACTTGACAGTAACCATCCTCTGGCCATTAATACCTTCGGTAATACTTGCAATGAACCAAGTTATCCTAAAAATATCTCAAAGGTCAACCATATTACAACCACCTTCAGATTGTTATAGTTTGCAATAATTTAGGCATGGTGTGTAGGGTATACTACAATCTTAAATGCGAGAAGAAAGCAATTTCATAGCTCAAAATCATTTAACCGTGTAAACATAACTAAAACAACCAGATCACTTATTGGCTATGTACATTATGAACTTCTTGAAATGAGATTGATCTAACGCTAAATCTAAGTTTGCCACAAACTGATTTAGAATCCAAACATAGCTTGATGCCATTAACCATATCATACCTGCCTGATTGTGAGAACGAGGATACATATGATTTTGGGTATAAGGGCTGGAGGCACATTCTTCCTCGTAAATTGCTAGGGATTATAACCATAACGTGTACACACATGGTCTTTATAAACAAAACCTTAGAGAATCATGGCCAGAAGTCATGTGGCAGTAAGACATTCATTAAATACCGAGGCAGAACAAATTTGGGGTATGACAGGATCAAAGTGAGGTTTTCATGTGGATGGAAAACACATCGATGGATGTGACTATTATGATGGTGTGAGTGTCATGTTAAGATGATGAGGAAAGGTGGTTGAAGCATGAATTATTCATAGAAGGAATCTGGTGAGGGAAGCTAGGCTCCCTTTCTTCAAAGAATTGTTTTTCTTTTAAATGAGAAAAAAGTCTTGGTGTGTTGCGGGAGAAATAAAGTGCATATGATGATTGGTTTACGCGCATGCGTATGTAGCAGGTTTTGGAAAATATAGGTGTTTTATATTTGTTATCCACTGAGTTCAGCACATGATGTTTTAGGATTTATGAACTGTGTTGAAGCAAGGTTATGTAGATGGTAGGACAGTGAAGTTATGTAGCAGGAGGGAGATGATGATAAAGTGTGAAACATGTTTTTTAGTTTTTGTTTACAGTATAGAGATAGTGTTTTTATGTATAAAAAATGGAGGTTTTTGTTGTTGTCATGTGGAAAGGTTTTATAGAAGGAAAGATTAGTATGTGTGTAAGGTTGAAGAGAGAGTGTTGTAAAAGAACAAGGTGGGTCCTTGCGCAGGGAAAGTGTAGCAATATGGAAGAAATGAAGTGTGTAAGTTTGGTTGCTAGCCCCGTGTTGTTGTAGTGTGGTTTATGGTGATGCGTGTTTTTATGGTGCGAGCATGGTTATAGTGCGGTTATGGTTTAATATTCTACAAAAAAAATAAAAAAAAGGTTATATGTGTAAATGGGAGGATTGATGAAGATGAATATGAGATAAAGAGGGAGGGAAATCGCGTGTGGGAGCAAAGGTGAGGGTATGTTTTTTCACTGTGTAAGTTTTTTATGTGAGCATGTCCTTTTGTGTTCACGCAAAGGAAAAAACACACAAGTAGCAGCTGCCCTCCTTGAATTATGGAGTGCATGACCTTTATTAAAGTGATGGGTCCGCAGCAGTATACATGAAGAGTACTTCTTATGTTACTTTTATGCAAGTTTTGTGTAGTGATATCTCAATTCTAATTTCCTGCAATTAAAAAAGAAAGAGAGAGTATATTGGGGTCGTGTTTGTTGTTGTATGTACATGTGCTTTTTTCTTTTCAAAATTCAAATAAGAGAAAGAGGATTATGTATGGGATAGTGGCCTGAGAGAGTGATTAATGTGCTGTCAATTCTCTTTATCCGCATGGGAAAAGAAAAAAAAATATAGACCTTCATGCTATTGTATACTTTTCTATACAAAGGTGAGAGAGACTATTCATGTTGTATGCTAGAAAAATAGAGAGTACCTTCTAAAACTTACTAAACAAGTTTCTAAAAAAAAAAACTAAAAAACAAAATTAAATATAAATAAAGTAAAAATAAAATAAACTATAATAAAATAAATAATCTAAAAAATAAAATTGATCAATTAAATTATTAATTAAAAATAGAAATAAAAGCGATAAAAAACAAATAATTGGACCGGTATCGAAGTGCTAGAAAAAATAAAGTGAATATACCAAAATGAACATCACGAAATAACCATATTGGAAAAATACATCGTTTGGTCAAATTCCGAAATAAATTTTACCCGGTTAAATGGCTTAAACTGATCGAAAAGCGATCAAAAAATTAAAACGAGCACGTCAGGGTAAACTATGCAAAACGTAGGTTAATATGACTGATGTTTGCAAGCTCGATTTTGAAATTTTATGTCCACTGATTTTACGCATAGTTGATTTTTAATTTGACCGATTCGGCTGTAAATCCAACAAGTTTATTCCAGCTGATAAATTGGACATTATGTGAGATGAAAGGTATGATAGCTATGCAGATGATGTAAAAATACGTCGGATCTTAGGGATAAAAAATTATGGTATGACAGGAAGGATGGGGATTTGTTTTAATTTGTATTATTTTTCAATTGTTACGTATCTTGTTTTTTCAAAATATGTTGAACCACGAGTTTGTGGAGATTATATATTGTTAAGGCATTAGTGTTGTTGAAGTAAACAATTTAATTATTCTGCAACTATTTTTATGATTATATGAATGGGGAGAGTAGGGTGTTACAAAGATCACAATCATCCTATTTGTTAGGAGGTATTAGTTGTTCTTTTCCTTGTTGAGAAGTATCCTTTTATACTCGTCTATTCATCAATAGTCCTTAAAGGGATACTCCTTCATATCCCATGTTAAAATGACCTCTGGTAACGTCTGTCATCTTCCCTAAGTAACGCCTCTTCTCTTAATTTATGTAACTCCAAGGTAATCATGGAGACTGGATCTGACTTGTCCATCTACCAGAGTCACTACATGATTGGATCCAACTTGCTCATTCCTTATAACAATGTTCTTCTTGACCGGAATCTAACCTACTTAGGGTTTATGCAATCCAACTTGTTTCCACCTTTGTACCCGGCCTACAAAAACTAGGTATTTAGAAATTTCGGGATGTACAATAGCCATACACACGTGAATTATTGATAAACTTATAACCAAACATAGTGATAATTTAAACATATTCAAACAAAATTCATAACGATGTCTAGAAATTACAACTAGAGGTAGAAATAGGTTGAGCCGAGTTAGGCTTTGCCAAATTCAAAGGTGAGGACCATGGGGTTGACGAAGAAACCTTTTCTTTTCCCTATAATTTTTCCCCCTTTTTTGGTGTCTTTGTCCTTGGGAGCCATTGATGATAAGTTTAAAGCTTTAATGAAGGTTGGTTAAAAACTTAGAAGATGAATTTGTAGCTTTTGAACAACTGTTGAGAAAGGAGCAATTTTTTTTAGAGAAAATCGGGGAAAGCTAGCGACTGTTTTTTAGAGAAAAATGGGGGAAGGTAGCAATTTTTATGAGTTTTTGAGAGAGAAAATATTATAAACAAAAAAACTGTGGAGAGGCTAGGGTTTGGAGAAAGGGGGAGTAAACTTTCCTTTTATATGGAGGAGAAAGAAACAACATGATTGGACCAAGTGCGAACCAAAAAAAATTATTAAAAATAATTGGAAAAAGACTAAGTGACAATCAATTGTCAGTCCTATGTGTCATATCTCATTTTGTCCGGGCATTTTAAAATTTTCATACATTCGACTTTATTTTTACTTTGCATCATCTGCATAGCATGACATGCATTTCATCATGCATAATGTCTAAAATATTGGCCATGATAAATTTTCGGATATACAGACAGACAGGTTGAATCATTCCTCAAATGTACATAAAATTAGTGGACGGAAAATTTTAAAATTGAGTTTGCCGACATCAGTATTCTTGATCTATGTTTCACTTAGTGTAACATGGCATGCTCATTATAAGTTTTCGAATATCTTTTCGGTCACATTTTAATCAGTCTGAGACTTTTTACCAATCAGATTTTATTTCAAAAATTGATCAAACGATGTATTTTTTCGAGAAGTTTATTTCATGCAGATCATTTTAATGCATTCGTTCTTTTCAGACTTTTTCGCGTCCGACCTTTCTTCGTTTTTAATCATTTTATTTTTAATTTTTTTAGTCAAAATAATGAATGTAATTTTTTAGAATTAATTATTTGATTAAATTGAATTTACTTTTGTTTTATTTACTTTTAAACATTTCAATATAAAAGAAATAAAGAGTAAAAGAAAAAGGAATCCAATGATCCCCGCACACCACTAAAATCCATGTTAACAATTGGCAATTAAGGGAGAGTAAAAAACATTTTTTCTACTCACATTGATCCAAACGCATCCCACACTCCTATCAACACAAGAGGGACACACGCCTCACCACATGGGGTTCTCTCTCTCTCTCTCTCTCTCTCTCTCTCTCTCTCTCTCTCTCTCTCTCTCTCTCTCTCTCTCTCTCTCTCTCATTTTTATGCACCCATAAAAAAACCATCACACACATTACTGATAAGGGAGCTCGGAATGTAAGACTCTCTCTTACAACTAACCTCATTAAACCTCTATTTTTTCTCTCACGCTGGTTTTTATCTTAAGACTTTTCTCTCTCCATATTATTACAAAAAAATCCACCGTTTACAATAAAAACGAAATGACCATCTTCAAACCACCATGGCATCACTGTCTCATTCTACATCCACCATAATTATCCTCTAAATAACAGAACTACCTCATTCCACCATCATAACTCTCTTTCAAGCCTTGTCGTCCTCTTCAACCTCAAACACTCAACATCACCCTCTCACATTGTTGTTGTTTTTTTACACTATAACAGATCTCAAGTTAAATCACTCTTCTTTATTTGCAGTTCTCCACCTACACTCCATAATCATCAACCTTATAACTCACCCTCATGCTACTACACCACACCAACACTAACACAGTCCCTCTGTCTCGACCTCACATCTATGCAACAAAACCACCTTCCAACTAAACAATAACTCACAGCTACGAACCGACCTCCGACTTCATGCTTGTTAGATCCACGATTTTAGGATTGGAAGTAATTTTGCTAAAAATGCTTCACAGCAAGATGTTGTGTGAAATTTTCTAACTTGTTTGTCTATAAACATTGAAGACAGATGTTCTGACAGATGTTGTGGCATGTTGTACCAGAACATCAATACATGTTGTAGTTTTATTCTTGACATATTTGATTTGATTTTGTGAGATTTTGTTTGGATATATCTCACTCATTTTCGCAGATCAAGAAGATTTAATCTGAAACATTTGATTTGGTCTCCAACTGTTCATAAGTTTCTAAAATTGGATGTTGAAACAATTTAGGAAACTTGATGATTTGTTCCAAGATTTAAGGACATTTTTGTGCATAATTGATGCAGCCCTTAGTGTGTGGATCAAGCAATATCTGGGTGAAGATTTCGAAGCCCATGGACTACTTAGGAGTATTTAAAGAGCAACCTAAACCTAATGTGTTTATGACTTTCACTTTTGTAAAAATAAGGGGAGGTTTTAGAATCTTCGGTTTTGAGAGTCTCTTTAGTGTGACTTTATATGTCACTCATTTATCTTTTGATACATTGAGGTTGACTGATTGTATGTTGTTTATTATTCACTCATGAGCTTTTAAGCAAGAGCGTATTATCCTTAATTTAAAGCTTTTAAGCAAAACTAAGTATTTATCATGGAAGAGTGTTCTTCTACTTTGAGTTATTGTTGAATTGTCACTAGTTTATAACTGTTAGGAAGTGAGAGGGGGATCTCATATCTAGAGGGTGTCTAGGTAGAAGTTTCACAAGGTAATGATTATGCGAGAAGTTACAAACGGGGTATTTTAGCTTTTAACTAATGTTATTATAGTGAATTTTCTTTCTAGCTTGGATGCCCCCCAGATGTAGGTGATGTTGCACCAAACTGGGTTACCAACTGATTGTGTTATTTATCTTTTTGCAGTCTGATTTATTTGATCTGTCAGAAAAAAAGATGTTGTAACATCTATCTTGACATTATGTTCTAATGTGAGGACATTAGTATTAACATGTGTTAAAGTGCTAGAATTTCAATTAGTATCAGAGCTGGCACCCTTAGCCAGTTTCTGTGTGAGCTTCAGAGATATTATTTTTTCTGGTACTACATGATCATCGAAAGGCTAGATTGGTAGCTTTCTTGAGATCAATGGACAACAACTCTTGAAATTTTGTCACCAAAGGATGTGTGTAGAGTGATCCTGGTATGGAAGAGTATGGGTTACCTCTTTTTGCTCTAAAAGACATTATATCCTATGGAGTTGATAAAAATATGTTCAGTTTGGGGTGGCCAAAGTTCTTGGGAAATTCTCAAGATCTCTTACAAAGGTGCATCTGGTCAGCATGATTATGAGGTCTCTCTCAAGAGATATGTCTTGAATATGACTGCCGGTGTAGGAGAAGATCTAGACATATTCAGCATAACTTTTTGGTTGTCTTTAAAATGACAGATTTGAATAAAGGACAAGAGCATGGTGTTTGTCACCATGATGAAGGGTTTTTCAGTACTAGAATGTTCTTGGGAGATATTTCAATCAGGAATTGAGGAAAATGGATAGAAGACCAAGACCATGTGTGAAGTACATCTGTCACGTCACCTGCAAAAACTAGGATGTTCTAAATATAGGCACTCAGTGTCGTGTTTTTAAAGGTTGTTACTAGCTTCTCTAGAAGATGGGCTTCTGATGTTGTCCATGTATTTGAGATTCAATTCATGATGAGTTGATTGCTTCTTCAAGGTTTGTGCATCAAGAGTAAAGAAGGAATATAAAAGGTAATTGTTTCTTATCTACTGTCTATAAGGAAAGAATGGTTGTCTATCACCAGCAGCATGAGATGACTGTCTTGACCTCTAATCTTGATATCATGACCAAGTCTATGAGGATATGAATAGTTATTCTGTTTTGTTAGTTATTCGTTTTGTGGATTTGACTGGAAGCCTAAAAGGGATAGGGGTTCTTAAGGATATATCAAGCAAAGTAAAACTCAAATGTCAAAAATATTTGTTTTCCATCAAGAGGCAAGTTGAGTCAATGATGTCATCAAAATGTCTCAACATCGTGTTAAACATTCATGCTAAAGGCAGGAACTTGCTCGTGATATGTCTCTCTTCTAGGGTTAAGTGGGTCATATCAGGAATTTTTGCTTCAACTTGAAGGGTTGTCTCAAAGGCTCATCTCATCCTATAGCTAACCAAGCAGTGGTTAAAGCTCTAGGAAGATGCAAATTACCTTATCTCTCATACCTTTTTGAAGGTGCAACTAAGCAAGATTGGTATTTTGGTTGTGGGTGTCCCAGACTCATGAATGGAGTAAAGGAAGATCTGGTGGACTCTAAATAATGGTGCCAAAAAGTTGAAACTCAAGGGGTTTAAGAACCGGAGTTTCCAATCATAATGTTTTCCCTCTTGATCAAGATCCTATTGAAGGGAAGAATGTTTGGTCACTAATGAGATTTATGATGCTCTGAGGAAGAAGTTGAGTCCAAAGTCAGTTGCTTTTTGTGTACCTCAAGGAAATACATGCTCTTGCTTAATGTCCAAGGAGGATGGAGTAGAGATGTCCCAAATGATGGATCATCAGACTTCTGCAGATATTATAGACCTTCCTCTCATAATTCTTATGGGGCCAATGCAAGGTGGAGTCTTAGTGGATAGAGGAACAAAGTGGAAAGGAGGAGCAGACTGAGGTGGAAGATTCTAATACTTGTGATGTGCTTAGTCAACACCCTAGTAATATAGTCATCTCAAATGTTACTTGTTAGAGGGAACCTTTTCTTATTTGCATAAGGGTGTATGTTGGTATTGTGTTGTCGGATAGGTTTTCTTGACATTGTGCTTCTATGTAGAAGCTCTTTTGGTTTTTGTTGTGTGTGAGAGTTTATTTATCTCTGTGAAGTTTTCCTTGAGTGTCTCTGATTTGCCTTTGCAGTTTGTTCCTTTACTACTGTGTTAAATTATGGGTCTCAAGTAGTTCACGCAAAAGGATGTTCTTGGGTTGCTATGATCATAGTAGAACCTATGAATGTGAACTCCAAAAGAAAAGTTAATGGTTTAATCATTGTGAAAGAGACTGATGTCTAAGCAGATGTTGGAACATCATTGCAGTAGATTAACTCTCCAAAAAATGAAGCAGATTATACATGGGAGCTAATCTCGTGGAATTTGTGTTCACCAAGAGATTCAGAGATGAAAAATGTAATCCTGGTGTATTTTGGAGTAAAGCTATTGACCAAGTCTGGGGGTGATATTAGTTTTGACAGTACTAAAAGGGAGGATCTGTTGTGTAGTGCAGGATGACATATATATTGGCCTGATGTTGTGGAGAACCATGGCTTCTCTAGGTTCCATATTGTGATTCTATGAAGCATGAAAAAGATCTCTACATTTCTATATGATCTTTGGTGATGCTGAGATGCCATATTCTGACATCATTCTAGTTGTTGGTACTTAAGAAGAAAATTACTTCTCTGATGTGGGTTATGTGCATGATGCCAAACCAAATATGCATGACATCTTGCCTTCCTGAAGTGTTTTGGAGAAGTATAGTTTCTCTTATATGTTTTTTAGGCTTATTTTTCTTCTTCTGTGCATGTGCCTCTGATATGTGAACTGGGACAGTTCATAGGTATGCGCTTGAGGACAATGATGTTTGTTGTCTAAGAGAATTTATTTTTCTCTACAGTGAGTGTCACAACTGCGAAAAAACAACCGGTGGAAAAACAAAGTCGCCACCAAACGTTGTTTATCCCAATGGGGGAAAGGAAACGATCAAAGAAACCTCAAAAGGGAGAAAACATAGTCATCACAACCAAGTTCGAGTTTAGGAGTCGAATACGCGAGAGGAAGGTATTAGCACCCCCTCACGTCTGTTGTGTAATACCCTAATTTTTACCCCTAAGATCCCAAATATCATTTGCATTTCATTCCACAAACAAGATCGCGTGCTTTGGTTCTCTTGCCTTCCTCTGCAGGTTTGTTCTTGAGAGATCACTGAGCACCCTTGTTTTCTTGTTTGTTTGATATTTATTTATGTTTATGTTTACTAACCATTAGTTAAAATCCAAAAAAAAATGGTTATTTTTCCTTTACTAACCTTTTCAGAAAGAATTTGGATCAAGGATATCAAATACTAGTCCCTCAGCTCGAGCGAATTTCATCTGAACAAAGTCAAAGTTGATCTACAAAACAATTTAAAATCATCTGATCAAGGGTTTCCAAGATTTAATTGACTTTTATTCAAGAGACTTCAAAGTTCATGTGTTTATTTCCATGCCTTCTTTGACAAGAAAAATAATCGAGCCAGAGCCAAGACAACACATCAAAAAGGCAATTTTTCACATTATTTTACTGTGGTAATCGATTACCAGCATTAGGGTAATCGATTACCCTGTGCACAATTTGTGAAAATTGGCCAAATTCAAATTCTGCAGCATTTTTGGCACCAAATTCAAATGTTTCATCATGATAATATTCTAGATCACTTCATATTAATTCTCCTACCTCATCATAATTAACTCCCACCATACACCTTCACTAATCACCACTTGATCATTAATTTTCCTCCAAATTCAAATTCCAAGCCTAATTTTGTTTCCAAACCAAATTTTAATCCACCAAAAATTTTCAAGCCTAACTCCTATAAATAGAGGTCTCATTTCCCTCATTTCGCATGCTTTTGATAACCAAATTCACCTTGTAAAAATCTTTCTTTACTCTCTCTTTTCTCCAACTACCAATTCACCAAAGCTCTTTCTTCCTTTGAAAGTTAGTAAGTTCATCATTAGAACTTACTAATCTTTGAGCTAAACCTTCATCCATTTACTTTTTCATCATGAATTTCATTAGATCAAGGCTTTGGAGTGTGGTTTGTGGAGTTGATTTGAAGAATTTTCAGATTTGAAGTCGCAATGTCTTGATCCACCATTCTTGCTCTTGATACATCCTTCACAATGTGATATACTGTTGATTCTTGTTGCTTGATCTTTAGATCTTGAAAATTGTGTTCTATTGGTGTTGTTTGATGTTATTTTACTTGAATTTGCATGCTCAATTGCATCCTTGATCATGAGGTGTTTGAAGAAATGATTGATCAAGTTTTGCACATTTTAAAAGCGGATTTGTTGTTGTTTTAGCAGTGGTAATCGATTACACAGTGAGCATTTTGGCTTTTTTGCTTTGTTTTGGTTCTTTCTTCTTCTTCTTCCATTTCCTTTTGGTTTTTGCCTTGGAATACACATTTAAAGGTCCTTTTCCTCTTTAAATTCATTGGACTTAGGGTGTAGATGAAGTTGGGTAAACATTCACTAATTCAAATCTATCGTTATAGTGAATTGTTCAATTCATTTTAAGTGCTTTGAGTTAATAATATGTTTAATGCTTTAATCCACCAAGATGAGTTAATGAACTTAAATATGGAATGACCTTGAAATTGTAATTCAATTTGACATTCCCTCTCCTCTTCTCTTTTTTCTTTTGATCGATGAAAATCTTCGATATCATTTGAACTTATTTCAAGTTCTTGATGAAGATGAGATCGTTACCTATTTTCTTTTCGTGGGATATTGCTTTTGGAGAGTGATCTACATATCACTTCTCTAGCATGCATTAACACTAACATTTTTATTGATCGGCCTCAGATAGTCGTGGTTTCTACATAAACCCGATTACGGTTGCTTAACAAGCGTTAAATTGTCCCGTAATTGGAAAATGATCATTCGTGACTCAAACTTATGTTTGAAATCCCAAGTATGGTTGATTATTTTTCTCAGGTCCATTATCTATGAAACTTGTTGTTAGGAGGCTCTGATTTTATCAATCCTCTAATGAGTCTTCATTAACTTTGGCCTAAGTGCATGAGTTAACCATCGTTGATCATTTGCTCTAACAATTAATTACTAACTAATTAACAAAATTATTGTACTAATTTTATTTATGTTTCCTTCTTGCTCCCTATCTCTCTTTTATTTTTATACTCCATTATTATCATCTTATATCATGTTATTGTTTATGTTTCTGCCATTTTTCCTTTGTCCACTTGGACCATATCTTGTTCAAAACACTAATAAATGATTAAATCTCTAAACAACTTGGCGCTCTTAAATTTGTGGTTATGCTCTTGGAATATTCTTATACCTTGGACCTCTTGGTCTATTCTTGGACCCTTGGACTTAGAATTAGGTTTCTTTCCCTATGCTTGGAGTATTATGGATCTTTTCCTTTATTTGGCTTTCTCATTTGCTTATGCTTCAAGATGAATGAGATTCTTATTTGGCTTACTATGTAGTGTGCTACAATTTGGTTAGATCCTTCTTATCTCTAGTTTTTATTTTTCTTTCTAGGGTAGTCACTTCATCTCCTCCCCTTCTTAAAATTTCAAAATCTTCTCCCTTTTTCAAAAACCTTCTTGTTTTCAAACTTAAAATCGCTTTCACAATAAAACCTTGACTTTTGTCAAGTAATTTTCAAATTTTGTTTTCTTTAATAAATGTCAACCAATGTTAATCATACTTTGACTAATTTCAAAAAATATAAAAAACACTTCACCTCATTCAAGCTTTTTGTGCCTTTGTGCACTTTTCATTTTAAACTTTTTCATAAAGTTTAGATATGAGTCATTTCCATAGTTGAGATATAATTCTCCTATTCCCCATAGTATTTAAGATGTTGACATTTTCCACTTAGATGTTGAGTGATAGACTTGTTGATTTTAATCCAAGCAAAATCCTCCATCTTTAGATGATGCAAATGTTGTCTTATACTTGTGGGCGACTAGTCGTAGTTTTCTCCTTAAAATGACGACTTGTCTTTTCATTTAAAATCAATCAAAACAACATTTTTTTTGTTATTTGTACCATGAACTACGGGGTTTTGATCCTATATTGCACTTTGTGGGTACGTAGGCATGAGGCGATAAGTCTCTCCAAACACAAAAACCTTTAAAAGTAATTCTCTTCTCATCTCCCCAATCTCCTTTCAAACAAATATTTTCAAACCAAAAAGTGTAGATATTTCAAAGGGCTCCTATAGAGTACTATAGACATTTTGGGTGCTAACACCTTCCAATTGCGTAACCAACCCCCTTACCCAGTCTCTGTTCTTTTGTTCTTGTTTTAGAACTCTTAGGTTTTGTTCTCTCTTTTTGCTTTCCTTTTTGGATAAAATAAAAATGCGGTGAGAACTCTTTCATTTGTGAGTTAAGTTAATCAATAGCTTACACTCACAAATTTTCCCGCTAAAGAAAATTGGCGGCTCTGATGGGGAGTCTCTGGTTCCTAGTGGGTTTCTCCTACTTGATTTATTTATTGCTTTTTGTTTGATTTTTTTATTATTGCTTATTCTGTTTGGGTGCTTGGTGATCTGTGTGGTGAGATAAGTCATATACCCGGACTTGAGTACGCTTATGGTAGGAGGGTAGTATAGTCTTGTTGGCTTCCATGGAGTAGTCCTTACTAAGCTGACTTGAGATCCCCCGCTCAGAGGAGGCCCCTTTGGGATTACTGATGTCTTATGAGTAGTCGTATTTGGCATTATTATTTTTTTGACCTGAGAGCCTGAGAAGCTGAGGACCTTAGAACCCTTTAACCCATCTTGGCCTTATTAAGACATGGTGTGGTGGCTATTCAGGTGTATACTTGAATTAGTTGTTATGCGATACCACACTCAGATGAGTTTCTCTTGAGAATATTATTGACCGACGAGTAGTCGTTTAAGCCGATAATACCTAAAAGATGGAATTATGACTCTGGAAACTTTTTAGAACCTTGTTCAACAGGTGCTGATATAACCTTAGTACATACCATTGTGGATTGGTTCTTATATTTGGCCTCATGCTCATGCCGAACCTTTGAACCTGTGTGCTTTGTGTGATCTTGTTTATGGGTGTTGCATTTTGCACTCATGCATTCATGGAAATTTTGTTTCAGTAAATTTTTAAGGATCTCAAATATTTTCTTTTACAAACATCGCATATATTATGATTAAGGATATTGGAAGGAGAAACACTCAGAAGTACGGTTTCCGAGCTCCCGATCTTACAAATTTGAGAAAGCTAGTGTCCTTGGTAGTTGATCGTGTAGGCTTTAGATCTCGTCATGGGAGACTTCTATTTGTTCTTGCTACCAACATTGAAGATGGAATTCTGAACATCCTTGTGTAATTCTATGATCCTGTCTACCGATGCTTTATTTTTCTTGATTATCAGCTCATGCCAACCTTTGAGGAGTATGCTTATCTGTTGGATGTACCAGTTTCTTATAAGGTTCCTTATACTAGTTCGGAGGAAGTTCTTAAGCCTCCCGATATTGTTGTAGCCACCCATTTTAAGAAATTTGATATATATATATATATATATATATATATATATATATATATATATATATATATATATATATATATATATATATATATATATATATATATATATATATATATATATATATATATATATATATATATATATATATATATATATATATATATATATATATATATATATATATATATATATATATATATATATATATATATATATATATATATATATATATATATATATATATATATATATATATATATATATATATATGTTAATTTGATGTTTAAGGAAGGCATTAAAGGTTTGACTAGGATCGACCTCACCATTTTCTCAAACCCTTGATCCAATGTCAAGTGATATTTTTCTTAATAAAACTCTTAATCCAACGTCAAATTGTAGTTTTTCAAATAAACTAAAAAACACCTTAAAATACGATTAGGATTGCCCGCCACGAGCCTTAAGTGGTGGAGAATGGGTGAGAATGGAACTTTTCTATCATCACTCTAATTATTTTGGACACAAGACACTTGGCTTGGTAGTTTGGAATATTCACCTCTATCCATAGTCTTTAGTGCAATTCGAATAAAAAACAACCTCTTTTCAAAACCCTAAAATCAATATCAACTCATCAAATTCTCTTTTTTGCGTCTTCGAGCATCATCCTAAAAACCTTTTTTCAAGGTAAAATCAACCAACACACACGTATTTGCTACCCCGAACTACGAAGCTCTGATTTCCTTATTGCACTATGAGGATACGTAGGCACAAGATTGCGAGATCTTGGCGAGCACCCTAATAAAAAACCATCCATTTCCCCTTTAGCAATTAGATCTTTAGATAAACGACACCCTTTCGTGCTTAGAAAACCTAGATGATTCTCGTTGAGTACAACGGATGTGAGGGGTGCTAATACCTTTCCCTTGCATAACCGACTTCTGAATCCAAATTTGGTTGCGCGACCATATTCTTCACCTTTTATGGGTATTATCGATTTTTTCCCCTTTCCTCAATATAGTCATCACTAATGATAATCATGTCATTGACATAAAAAGCAAAAAAAAATAGTACCATTTTTTGTTTTCTGAGTAAAAAGATCATAATCATGAGAACTAAAGAGAAATTCATCTTAGAAATAGTAGTGTGAAATTCATCGGACAAATAATACTGAGAAATAGCTTTGGGGTGCTTGCTTAAGACCATATAAAGCCTTGCAAAGACATAACACCTTGTTTCCCAAACAAGTATATCCTAAAGAAAGACTCATACAAACCTCTTCTTCTAACTCACCACTAAGGAAAGCATTCTTAACATTCATTTATGTGGGTCTCCATTGGTGAGCAACTAAAATGGCAAGAACTATACGAACAAAAGTGTGTATACAACAAGAACAAATGTTTATTTGTAATCAATATCATAATCTTGAGTGCTTCCTTTTGTAATGAGGCGAGACTTATATCTCTCAGTAGTTCTATAAAAAAATTATTTATTTTATATACCCACTTTCCCACTACAAAAAAACTTATTAGAATGTGATTCAACGAGGTCTTGTGTGGGTTTTGTCCAATGCTTGTAACTCCTTGTCCATAGCTTGCTGCCAATGAGGATTTGTATATGATATTTTTATAAGACTATGGTTCATGAAGGTGAAGCACAGTAGATAAAAAATGGTAATCACGAAGATAGGTAGGTTGATTTTTTACCCTTAGAAGAAGCTCAATGGTGGGTGGTGCATGATTAACATCAAGAGCACCATCACCATAAGTGGATGGAACATTGAAAGGGGTTGAAAGCTCGTTAGAAGAACCTGAATTTGTGTTAGAACTGACATATGTGTCACTAAGAAATTAGTTAACATCGGTATTAGCAAAGAGAATACTAGAATTGGATATGGTTGACGTACACTTCAACAATGAAGAGAACATTATGTGCTCCCAAAAAGACAACATGATAAGAGATACAAATGTGGTGAGACATTAAGTGTCAACATCGATAAACTTTGTGTTCAATTCCACAAGAAAGCAATAAAGATGAGCATGAGGCTCAAATTTAGTATATTCATTGGGTTGGAGGAGGACAAAGCAAGCACAACTATACCTTATGTAATTTGTAATATTGTGTAGTGTGACAAATATGCTCGAAAGGTGAGTAATTACCAATAATGGAGGAAAGAAATGATACTAATATAGACATTAGTAAGATTAGATTCATCCCAAGCACTTCCAAGACAAGAGGCTGAAATAAGCATGGAACAAATGAAGACGAGAATATGACAATGCTTTCTCTCAACTTGACCATTCATTGATTTTGTTTTAGTTTATTCAACTAAGAACTCGGTCTTGCTAGTTGGAAAATATTTGGATGAGGGAGAGAACATTTTGTTGTAAGGAAATTTAACTCATTGAATTTCACATCCTTAGAAATGTATATTCTACCCTCTTTAGTTAGACATTTATAATGCTGTGTTATGATGACACCTCTAAAAATACACATTCAATGCTTTTTTGTCATAACTCGTGTTTCTTGTAAGGTTTTAACAAGGTAAAACATGAGTACCCAAATGTTGTCCAAATATTTGTATTTGGGTAGGGTTTTGTGGAGAGCATGCAAGGTAAAGAGAACTTGGTTAAAAAAGATTTGGGAATTTTATTAACTAGATATATATATATATAGGTAGTAAACAAGTGATCCTAAAACTTAATAGGAATTGACGAATGATCTAGAAAGGTTAGGCCCATTTCTAGTATTTGACTATGTTTTCTCTCCATGGTACCATTTTGATGTGAGGTACATGGACATGTAAGTCTATGTGAGATTCCCAACTCAATTAGATACTTAGTGGATAGTCTAAACACTCCTCCAAAAATCTAATTGAAAGGCTTTAATATTAGTATTGAACTAGTTTTTGACAAAAAAATGGAAGAGTTTGAATACCTTGAGAGCATCATATTTTTACTTTAGTAGATAGATCCATGTATATCTAGTGTGGACATCTACAAATGATACATAATATTGTATCCATAACTTGAGGGACAAGTAGCAGGGCTTTATAGATCAGTATGACCTATATCAAAAGGGCTAGTGTAAACATTAAAAGATAAGGGTGTATATAGTCAATAAGACTTTCCTGAGCAACAAGAATTTCAAAATACAAGTATATATTTATTTGAAACATGAATTTGACAGTTATTTAGAATAATTTTAACAATGTTGAAGTTAGCATGACCTAGCCTAAAATGTCACTTAGAGATAATATATTATATTTACAACTTATACTATTAGATTTAACAAAGCTTTATAAAAATGTGTTATGAAAAGAAACAATATCAAGTATAGAAAGAGAATGTCTGCATGTTGAGCTTGTGATTCAATAGCCATAATTGGAAAGCAATATAAGTTGGAAGTCTTAATAGGCTAAACATTCATGATCTAAGAGACATTGATGCCACATATCCATACAAAAACCTTAAGGCAATGTGGGTATTGGTCACCTCTTATATAAACATAAGATTTCCTTCATTCCTAGCCAATGTGGGACTTTAGTACTTTCATACTTGAAGTTCAATAATATTTCTCAGAAGTGTGAGTCACTGAGCCAACCAGGGTTATAATATAAATGGACCAAATATTGAAATCCAAGAGACTTTGACACCGCATATCTACCTCAAACCTTAAGACATTAAGGGTATGAGTCATTTCTCTTATATATTGTGGGACTAGCCAACACTTAAATCTCAATAGTCATGAAGGAATGCTTCAAGAAGAATTTGTTTAGAAATTTGACATTTAACATAAAAAGGGTTAGAGTGAAACTCAACGAAAAAATAATTTTTTTTAGTAAACTTTGACACAAGCAGAAGATTTGAAATTTGACATTTAACATAAAAAGGGTTAGAGTGAAACTCAACGAAAAATAATTTTTCTTAGTAAACTTTGACACAAGCAGAAGATTTCTAGTAAAGATTTCTAGTAATAGAGGGTATATGGAGTATGCTCTTAAATAAAAGAACATTGTCAAATGAAAACTTGGATTGAAATTGAAATGAACCTATAGACTTAATAGTTAAACCTAATTTGAACCTAGATAGAAATGTTTAATTTGTAAACAAAAGTCATAAGTAGAGAAATGATGAGATGCACCCGAGTTAATGAACCAAGCTTGAGAATTAAGTTCAGTTTATCTCGAAGATGCTTTGAACCTTTCTTATAATGATTGGCAGAGACATTTTCTATGTTGAGTTTTTGACGAAAGTCATCCAATTACATTTCTTGAACAGAACAAAGTTTTAACATCAAAGAAGGAGGGAGGAACAATTAAATTTGATCACAGACGTCGTAAGAGTGATTGCAAGCAAGAACAATGGCAATACTAAGTCGAAGATTGTGGATAACAATCAGATGAAGAACAATTAATCAATGGTTGTTACTTTAAAGTTGTGTCAGATTTTGATATAGTTAGGTGGAAAAAGTGTGAAGAAGTTGGGGAAGCCGACATAAAAAATAATAATAATAATACCTCATAGAGTTTTAGTATATCATTAATTTGCTTTGTTTTGTATTTTGTACAAATTTTAATCAATTATATTTGATTAATTTTACTTATATTTTAACACCAACAAAAAGTTACTAATAATAGAAATCCTTATAATTTTCTTGAAGATAATATACAACCAAAACTAACAAGGCAGTATGGGTTTCACAAACCAATCTAACCGCAAATTATTTTTACAACAACTCCAATTAGCAACTACGATCTCACTCACATACATAGATAAAATCATAATAAGAAATTAAAACATATAACATAGTCTTCACATATGGTTCCATACACCTGCAAAAATAGGTAGATTTCTCAATAATCATATACAAAATTTTGTATAAGGGTGATAAACAAAAGAAAAATGTAATTAAATACCTTTCAAGATGATGAAGCATGTGAATTAAGATCTAATCACTATCACTGCTGCTGCTATCATGGCCATGTTCGTGACCATCTTCACGTTTCTTCCTCTCCTTCTTTTTCTTTTCACCTCCACCATGGATCTTGTCCTTGATCTTGTCAGTAATTCCTTCCTTGTGTTCTCCTCCTTGGTATTGACCTGGTTTGTGCTCTCCATGGCCAAAACCATGCTCTTCTCCTTTGTACTCAGCACCATGTCCATGTCCATGTCCATGACCCTCTCCTTTATGTTGTTCCACATGATGACCCTCTCCTTTATGTTGCTCCCCTTCTTTCTTGTCTCCTCCTATATGAAGAGCATCACCAATCTTGTTCATGATTCCTGCCATTTTCTCTGTGTTTGTGGTTTGTGTTTCTTGTTTCTTGTGTTTTTGATTGTGTGTGATGTTATTGGAGATGATCAATGGTATTTATAGGCAAAGAACAAAGAAATAGTAACATATACAATGTTATCCACAACATTTATGTTGAAATTACTATAATAACCATGTACATGTATTCCATAAATGTAACTATATTATATAATATAACTAAATCATATGTATTAATAGTTTTCTTTATTTTTGTTGAAGATTTAATAAATTAATTTTTAATCAAAATTAGAATGCAAATATTTAATATTTAATGTTTTGGATCATGATTTATAAGATGTTTAAGAACCAAACAGGTGTGAGGAGGTTAAGGATTAGACAAATGAGTATGACACATTTGGAGGCTAGTTTCTACGTACAAGAGTAGCCCTGGAATAAAGATGACACGTATCAAGTTTCTAAATCGGTATATCGAAATGCATTAAACAAATTCTCTCTCCAAACTGTTTTTACTTTTTTTAGCCTTTAAAAAAAAAACTCTTCGGTTTTTAGAAAAATTAATTCTGATAGTAATTTGAAACTCTATCCAAGAACAATTAAGTTTGGTGGACATTCATTTTAACCAAAACTCAAATTCTTCTTTAATAACTTAGTTTAATTACATTTTGCTAACTATTATTGGTTATTTGGTTAATAATAATACTTCTTTTGGCTCGAGTCATAGATTTTCTTTTGTTATGTATGTTTAGTCGGTTATTTTCAAATTTTCAAATAATTTTCTTTTTTGAAATTACCTATTTATTTATATTTAAAAGATAATTTAACTTCTCATTTCTACTGTATAATTAATTTAAATCGGTAGGACAAACGGTTAGAGTTAGAATTTTTTTTTCTCATATTTTTATGAGGAATATAAGTTGATTTTTACGAGTTGCACTATTAAAATTTTAATCTCCTTGTAGGATGCCAGTTTTTCACATCTCGCATCCATCTAAGCCATATTAAAACTAAAATTTTTTAAATATTATATTTATTATAACTAATAAAATTAAATTATTTATTATTAACCAATAATAAAATAAAATAATATAAAAATGATATTTTTTTTTATTAAAGTTGATGTATTTTTTTTCCAAATATGTATCTCATTGGAGCATAAAGGTATGAACATTTTCCTCCAACCGATACTTGTCTTTATGTTGCTGGTCAAACCAAAGAGCTTCTTAATGACTGACTATTTTAAGGGACAAAGCAACATATGTGCGCGGGTGTAAAGTGTCATATGGCTATTCTAAGGAACAAAGCAACATATGTGCGCGGGTGTAAAGTGTCATATTCGCTAATTCTTTATCTATGGCACGTCCGAACAAGTTGGCTAAGTATGATAAGCCCTTCTCTAAAGTAAGAACCAAGTGTTCTTTAGAAGAGTATGGTCTCGACCCCATCAACAACATAAGGGGCGGAGGATCTAAAGCATCAGTACCTCCGGAGAGCTCCGAAGTATAGAATAACCAACTCCAGTTCATCTTGGCCAGATTCCCCACCGTAAAAGACGAAGCACTCTTTCATTCTTCATTGAATTTGTATGCAATATTTACCAAAATAATTCATAAGCAAGCAAGCTGAAGACAAAGAAGCAAAGACATTTCAAGACTTACAAAAAATAGTCTTCCTTTCTTCCCTAGTATGGGCATCCATTAGTAAACGGGTGTCGATGAGACGTTTCAAGCATTTTCAAAAAATTTCATCTAAAGGAGTAACGCCCCTAAGATAACCCATATCTTTAAAGAAATTCATCAATCGTTTCTTCATATATAGATCTTCCTGAGAAAGGTCTACCCCTTTGTAGACGTACATTAATTTCTTATCAGGAAGTGGCCCTTATTCCAATACTTGGGGAACAACTCAAGTTCCTCAACACATTTACCCCCAGTTTCACCTCCGACAACGCATACCATTGCGTGAGCCTCTGCGCGGATGGGCTTCATAAGAATCGGTTTTCAAAGTGTTATAAACCCTCTAAAAAAGCTCAAAAGTCGTTGATGGTCGGCACCGGGGAAATTAAGCTACAAACCAACACCTGAGTCACTGGGTCATAATAAACTTTGAAGAGATGAAAGAAATAGGTCAGAGAAGGCCTCATATTCAAATATTCACACCAGTACTATAAGACTTACACATACGCTCAACTCGTAGGATGAAGCTGTGATAGATCCATTATTAGATGCTTAAGAACTTCCATCTAAAAGATATTGAAAGGTAGTTAAAGACCCAATATCGAGAAAATGCATTCATAAAAAGGGATGTTGCAATCAGCATATTCACTGCATATTCTGTCATTTTCACTAGGTGTCAAGACACCTCAATCCGAATATGGACCAACATCAAGAAAAGCCCCATAAAAATTACCCTCACAAGCAAAGACGAAAATGGTTAAAGACTAAACAGAATCTGCCCAATAAGTGCAAACATCTTCCTTCAAGTTTTGGCCTGTGATGGATATTATTCTTTCCATACGTAAGAAAGAGAAATATCAAAGGAAATGAAGTAACAATGAATTGTGAAAGATAACTCAAAGATATGGATAGATGACTCTTCTGTGATGACGTTATGAGGGAGCTGAGTATACAAGTCGTGGATGTGTGAAGGTGTCGTAGAATAAAAGTCTTTAGTAGTAAGGTTAAGGTCATGAATATATACATACTCATCAAGAATTTCGATGGGACATTCTTCTATTTAACCCTAGAATTACATATGGAGTAACCCGTGGTGGAAGAAATGAAGTATAAACGCCCATTACGCAAATACTTATGAGATATGGAACATCTAAATTTTTTTGAGTATTTTAAAGCATGTCCTAAAATAGCTTGCCAAGAAGGGTTGCGTTGGCATCTCTAGTTGATCCAATACTCAGGCCACCTAACTTCTTTGGGGGTGTAATTGTTTCCAGTCGACCATATGAATTCCTATGTTGGTATTACCCTTGTAAATAAATTATGAGTCCTACAATCAAATGTGTCACAAATATTTTGAGAGAGTAAGATGGTTTGAATTTACTAAGAGGGGATAAAGGTGAGAATCAATGTAATAAAGGTTAATCGACCAAGCTTGTTGACAAGCTTGTTTTTCAAGTAAGCTCGTGTGTTTGAGTTTTTTTTCATGATGAAGTTAAAATAAGATATTTTAGATCTACCTATGAGAATGGGAAATACAAGGTATTTTTCCAAATAAATGGTGCTTTAAATACCAAAAATTATAGTTAGTTTATTAATTTTAATCTCATGGACGTTGTAGGATGAAAAAGTACGAGACTTAGCAAGGTTGATATTTGGACCTAATACACTGCTAAATTTGTCAAAGAGTGTGACAATATATCTAATTTGAGACTTGTTTTCCTTTACGAATAGGAAAACATCATTGACAAAGAGTGGGTGTGACAAATGAGGAGCATAGTTGGAGATGAAAATAGGATTACAATAATCACTACGAACAACACCAGTAATGGATATTTTGGATAGTACGGAGGTTTTTCCTTCGTATCTCTCATCCCTAAATACTCCTAAATGAAAACTCAAAAATATTACAAATCCAAAAAATCCATCTACTTCAATCTCATTTGTGGCTGAATTTGAGGATCAATCATCAAGATTCTTTGGTGGATCTATCTTATGTTGTGATTCGATTAATGATTTAGATGTTAATCTAGGAAATATGAGATTTTCTAAATCTGATGATGTATTGGCAAAGGTTTGAAAGTCAATTAAAGAGCTAGGAGTTGAAAGGGATGAAGATGATGAGTTGTTTGAAGGTATTATAATAGAAATAGAAGTCAGGGATCACAAGTGTAGAAACTCAAACAAGGAGATCTAAGTAAGGGTTCCATGGATATTACGACTTTCAACATCAGAGGGTAAAAAATTCCCTTAAAATAAGAAGACTAAGTCAAATACTTATAAAAGGGAAGGCTGATATATGTTTCATACAAAAGTCAAAGGTGCACCAGATGAAGGAAGGTTTAGTCGTTAACATGTGGGGGTCTAAGGAATGTTAATGGTCTGCAAAAGACTTAGACGGTCTCTCTGGAGAAATTTTGACTATTTGGAGGAAAGGCTCAATCTCTCCCCAGTTCAGTTTCAAGGGCAAAGGCTTCCTAGGAATAAATGCAATATGGAAAGGTATCAAGTGTTACTTTCTGGACATTTACTCTCCTTATAATGTAGTTGATAAAAGATTATTATGGATAGATTTACTGCAGTTAAAATATTCCTTAGAACTTGGGGATTGGATGGTTGGAGGAGACTTTAATGCGACAAAATCTAGAGAGGAGACTACTACACTTAAAAGATTATTATTGATAGATTTACTCTCTTTTTAATATAATTTTTGTGAATAGTGTAAAAATTCTCTTAAATATATTAAATTCTCTTAATATTTTTTTAAAATTGTAAGTTATTTTTTTTAATCGAGTTAGAGGATCTCTAATACTTTTTTTGAATACAAAATTGTTTATTTAAAAAAGATTTAGCAGTATTTTTTTTTTCTTTTGGGAAACCGCTTTCACAAGACAGGTAAAAAGTAGATCCAGTAAGATTTTTAACCAAAGTGAAAAAGTGAAAAAGGTAACTAATAGGAAGCCAAGGAGGTACAACTACAAGTGGACATAACTTTGTCAAAATTCAAAAAGCTTTCTCATGTGATTTTAGTGTCTTCTTAAGTTTGAATTCGGCTCTAGATACGCAACGGTGATAAAAAATATTATCATCCATAATAATTTTTAATTTGTAATTAATCCTTATAATTACACAAAAAGTATATCTGATTTTTTTAATAATATATAATCTAATTATTATATGATTATTTTTTAACAACTAACGGAAAATTCCAAAGCAGGTGAATGAAAGAGTGTAGCGAGTCGACACCGACTATTATGGGGCCATAAATGAAAAGATGGATAAGTAGGAGGGGAGGCCGTACATGCTCTGGTAGGACCCACTTTCCCATATCTTTAGGCAAACAATAAAAATATTAAATCACATTCTTCTTCTTTTGTTTACCGACATAATTTTTTTAATAATTTTAATAAAGTCGGTCACATAAAAATACGGAGGATATAATATCAAATCAAATTATTCTATGTGTTTGAACTATTTAGTAAGATTTGTTTTTTATAGTTATTTTTTATTAATGATATGAGAAAAAAAGCAATAATAATCAATAATCAATTTTTCTTTTTCTTTTGGTGAAACTAAATATTCATGTCAAAGATGAAATATTAAAAGAAATACATGTCAAAGATACGTGGATGGATATAAACTTGCCGACATGTGAAAAGTAACTACCTACCGACAGCGACAAAATCATTTTGGAATTAGAAAAATTCTTAGATAAAAGGTATCATAACACACTTAATTTTATAAATAATCATTCATAATTCTTTATTAATTAAAAGATAAAAAATTCTCCTTCTTTTATTATTAACATCATTTAATAAATTCAATTAAAACAATTAAATTTTAATTAAATTTAAAATAACAACACCTTACTAATTATTTATGAAAGTATATATTTTTATACAAAAAATTTATTTTGAAACATTTTATATGTTAAGTTTAATGTTACATATACATTCAATCAAAATATTTTAAAGTGTCAAATTATATAAGTAATTTAAAATTTATAGGCTGATTTAACCGATACGTGGTTGTCTTTGATTAACTGTGTAAAAATAATAATCAGTGATCATTCATTTTTTTTATATGTTTCCAAAAAATGAAACTTTTTCAAAATAAAATAAAAATTAAATTCAATAGTAATAATAATAATAATAATAATATAATATAAAAAGAGAAAACGGAAACTGGAATAGTTTTTTAGATTAATTTTGGTATCTATTACAACTTATTATGTATATAATATAACTTTTAAATAGATATAATTAATATTAAATATTTCTAATGCTTCACATTATTGAGGAGTCTGAGAGAGTCGGGAGTATTAATAAGATTAATGCTTTAGAACCATAAGAGATGAAAATGTCATATCTCAACGGTTCTAATGAACGTTAGTTCTGGACATTCTAATTGAGACTTTATGAGAAAGGCCTATAAGGTTTTGTAATGTGATTCGTTTCTAATGTTACAAGTTCTGAAGATTCTGAAGACGTGATTCAGGTGAACATGGCTCTGAAGATTCTGAAGATACGTTATCTGAAGGTCAAGTTCTGAAGAGTTTCTGAAGACAAGGTTCAGGTGAACGAAATATTGAAGACTCTAAAGACAAGAATGTGCTTAATGAATTCTGAAGACTCTGAAGATAAGGTTCTGAAGGATTAGGTTTTGAAGACTCTGAATATATTACTTCTAAAAGGACGAGTGCTGAAGATTCTCAAGATAGTTCTGCTAAACAAAGATCTTAGAATTCTGAAGACTGGGTTTCTAAAGTTGCAAAGAATTGACTCTTCTACAACATGTTTCATCAACAATTTACTTGAAGCCACTGAATACATTAGAAAGACTGAAGATAAGAATGATTTTGAGTTGAACACAAGAATACAAAAACTGTGACCTCTACCTCGATAAGGTGGCTCAAGAGCAGCTTTTTATACATTGATGTTAATCATTCTTTCATGTCAATGTTGGGATATTACTGTTAGAATATGTTTCCAAGAATGCCCCTCAATGGATCTATTATCTCAAGCTCTATAAATTGAAGATCAAGAAGCTTGAAGAATAATTGGTTGCTGGTGATAGCACGTTGTTATGCAAAGCAAAGTGCTGAAGAAAATGCTACAAGCTGAAGCTTAAATGAAGAATGCTCAATGAGGACGAAGCTAAAGCAAACTGTTTGAATGTGTGTACAACGATGCAACATGCTAAAACCATGTATAACTAGTCAAGTGAAACATCAATAAGTGAAGCATAGTAACTAAGTTGATCTTGATGGTTAAGCTGGAAGAAGCATTACCTGCTCAAGAAAGGAGTACATCAGAAAGAAGCTTAAAGCTCATGAAAAGAAGTCGTAGTGCTCAATAAGAAAGCTTTTAAGCAATAAAAAACTAGTGTGCTTTATAATCTCTTAGAGATTTATCATTAGATAGTTTTGTATTAGAAAGCAAGGAGTTGTTGCTCAATAACTTGCTAGAAACACTTAGGTGTTCATGTACCTCATTTGTGTAATCAGCTTGTAAGAAGCATACTAGTGCACATGAAAATCCTTTGTCAAAAGGTGATTGTATTCCTTGGGGGACTCGTCGTAGTCAGAATTCTCAAGAAGACAATTTAGGGTATCCATTGTGGGTTGATGTTTTCCTTTAGAGGCTAAGTGAAAGCCAGGATGCTTGAGAGGGCTAAGTGTGTTGTTTAACAACTTGGAGGTTGTAATTATTTTGATGATTATTAGATTAAGTCCTTGTCTATGGGGAAATCACCAAGGTTGGTGGACTGGAGTAACTTCGTTAACAGTGAACCAGGATAAAAATAATTGTGCTCATTTATTTTTATTTACTTGTTAACGACATTGGTTTAATTCTGCAAAAGGGGATGAAATGTTAAACCCAATTCAAACCCTTGTTTCTTGTGTTTATTAACCTTCAATTGGTATCAGAGCTCCGGTTTGGTTATTGATGTTTATCAAACACTTAATTGTGTCACACAAAGATCCGGACGAGCTTTGAGAAACGCTCTGGCTAATCTCTTCCACCATCTACAAAGAAAGTCTTTCTCTTTCTAAGGAGAAAAAGCCTAAGAAGAAAACATGAAATTATTTTGGAAAAAAGGCTGAGAAGAAGAGCTAACTAACATAATGCAGATAGTTATGGTTAGAAATTTTGCTGTAGAAGATCTCTCCAGAAGATAAAGCAGTTTCTCATTCAACAGAAACTAATTCTACTACAAATAAGCATTGGATATGGCTATCAGGATTCTAACTACCTGCTCTAGAAACTTCGCAGGATTCTTAAGTGATCAGAAGGGAAGTTTTTCAATTGTCACAAGTGCATTCAAGAAAGAGCAACTTATGATTTTCTAATTATTAGCGTATGTGTGTCTATGAAGAGAATTGGCTGAAGCATAAGAAAAATTAAGTCATGTTATCTTGAGAAAGGTATCTCAGTTGAACAATCTTAAGTTTGTCAGAATATTACCCAAAGTTTCTTTTTTGGAGTTCCTGATACATGAATGTACCATTCTCTGTTCACTACTTTCTGGACTCATGTGACTGAGTGAAAGTATGAGCTTAAGAATCTCTCTGGTGAAAAGAAGATTATGATGTTCTAATTCTTCACTATCAGATACAAATGATTGAAGATAGAACAAGCTTGGAAAAGAAATGGCTTAAATCATGATATATGAGAAATCATCATGATAAAACATTTCTAGGAAGCAGCTAGCATGTTTATTCATAACAGAATATGATTCGAATCTATTTTGATGCATATTGGTTAGATTGCTCGAATATCCAAAGGCTACTGAAGTACCTTCAGTAGAAATCAAATCAATGTCGGATTTGATAATGAGCTTGGAAGTCAGAAACTAAAGCTTAGTGGAATAATATAAAGCTAGAAGCTATCTTCTATGAATCAAGTTATTGATGAAGATCAGAATGAAGAAATTAGAAGATGCTTAATCATAAACCATCACAATTTATTTACTCCCTAAGAAAGGAAAAAGCATAAGTTACCACTTTACTGATGAACTAATTCTGGATAAAAAGGCTCATCCAGTAAGAACAGTATTATCATTCAAACCCTCTAAGAAATATGCATTGGTTTGATGATCATGACGATATCTGCATCTGGTGAAGATTAGCATCTTTTCAAAGATTGAACTCTGATGATGCAAGAGGAAATTCAACAAGCTTCTTTAGCACATAAATGTTCATAAGCATATGCTCATGCAAAGACACTAGTGGATTTCTGGAGACAAGCCTTCTTGAAGATAGAAGATGAATGACTCTAAGATGAAGACTAGAGATAAAAATTGGCTCTTCTCTAATGATCAAGATGAAACAAACACCAGGAGAGATGTTTTTATCTGTCAGAATGGAAGATCATGAAGTCATGAAGATGATCGTGTTTTTACACAAGGTTTAAGGACTCTCATGAAGACTGCAAAAGGAAGAAAGCTTTATAAATTCAGCTCTAAGAAGAAATAGTTCGAGTGGTCCAGCTAGAAGTGCTCGTCAACAAATTCATCAATTACAGAAGCTGAACGCGTGGTAATTCTGAAGAAGCATCTACAGTCGTAGCTGGGATTCTACAAGAGTATTGAGTAATGTAATTCTAACCCCTCTGTTTAATTAAATGGTTTAGAAATCTATTCTTATATTCTAGAACTATTATTTTTTAGAGTTCAGGAGGAAATCGTTTTTTTTATTATGGTTCTTTAGAATAGAAAATTATTTCTTTAAGAAATATATCTTGAGTGTTAAAGATCATGTAAACGGTTGAGATCTTTCTACCTGTCGGGAACTAAGAATTTAACCCTTTCAACATGTTGCCAAGAATGTGAAGAGGTTATGCCTCATTTTAAGACATTGTCTTTTTGCAATTCATGTTCAATGTGTTATTTTGGAGTAAGACAATATAAGTTCTAATATTTATTTTTTTTAAAATCATAGTTATACGAGCCTAATGGGCTATCCACTGACCATATGGACTAACCCTCGTGGATAGCAAACTTTTTAAGGATGGACTAAAAAAGCCCTGAAAAATATGGACTATAATTTTAAGGCTCAAGCTCTATGATTTTTCGAATTTGACCGACCGACTCATATGGGCTAGCCTATTTTAACGACTCTATATAAAAATGAATATTTGCATTTTTTTAAAGAAAAAGAAAAAAATAATTATTATAAAATTTGAGGCATAAACCTAACCCAAAAATCAGATAGGTTGATTTATTTTTAAAAAGTAAAGTACTCAACAATAATAAATGAATTGTGTCAAGAAAAAAAACAATGATAAATGAATATGTTTATTTCATGATATAAATAATTGTCTCATTTGATAGAATTTATCAAAATAATTTATAGATTTTTTAAGGATAATTTATTAAAACAACTTTTAAAAAGTTGCAAATTTAAAACATTATGTCAACCTTTTTATTTGATCTTTTCTATTATTAGAATAATAGATATAATTGCAGTCTCAACAAATTCACCTCTTCTAAATTAACTGAGAATCCACATGTTGGTTATGGTTAATGTATATTTTCTGCTTCCTATTTTGCAGGGTGAAACATGTGAACCGCCACCCCATTAGTGCAAAGTAATGAAGTGAACAATGATGAAGAAAATGCTAATAAGAAAAGGAAATTTGGAGAATATTCAATATTGATCACATCCAATGATCCTAATGTTGCAGCTGGAGATCCAGGTAACAGAAAACCTATTAAACCTAGATCGTGGACTTGGAAACATTTTACAAAAATATGATCAAGATCTAAGTGTAATTGGTGTGATGTATCATATGTAGCTGATTCACATAAAAATGACACTAGTAATTTGAAACATCATTTATTGCACCAATGTAAAAAGTTTCCCAAAGAGTCTCTTGATCTCGCTCAAAAGACTTTTTGTTCTTCAACAACTGAAAAATGAAAATAGGAACGGATATGGTAATGTTCTCACTAGTGTTCAATTTGATCTTGAGGCATGTAGGAAAGCTTTGATTAGGATGATAATTGTTGATGAGTTGCCTTTTAAGTTTGTTGAGGGAGATGTATTTCTTCATTTTATGAGTGTTATGCAACTGAAACTCTCAATTCCTAAAAGGATTACAATTGATAGAGATTGTTGGGATTTGTACACGAGTGAGAAATATAAGTTAAAAAGTGTGTTAAATAAATCAATTTAATGTGTTTGTCTTACAACTGATTTTTGGACATCTATGCGAAATTTGAGTTATCTTTGTCTTACTGTAGATTTAATTGATCGTGATTGAAAAATCCATAAAACGATTCATAATTTTTGTCTAATTGTGAATCACAAAGGAGTAACCATTGGCAAGAAAATTGAAAAATGTTTGGAGGAATGGTTAATAGGTAATGTTTTCACCATTACAGTTGATAATGCTAGTTCCAATGATGTCTCTATCACTTACTTGAAAAATACAATGAATGATAGGAGTTCATATCCATTGAAAGGGGAACATATGCATGTTCGTAATTGTGTACATATTCTAAATTTTGTGGTCCAAGATGGACTAGAAGACTATCCTTCTTCAATCAGTAAGATTAGGAATGTTGTTAGATATGTTCATACATATCCGGGTTGTATGGATAGGTTTAAAACTTATTTTAAGGAAGCTAGGTTACAAGAAAATTAGATTGTTTAGTTGGATGTTTCCACTAGGTGGAACTCCAAGTATATTATGCTTGAAAGTGCATTGAAGTTTCAAAAGGCATTTAAGAGATTGAGTGAGAAGTTTGTTGATTTTGTGTTGATGAAATGTGATATTCCAAATAATGAGGATTGGGATAATGTAAAATGTTTTGTTAATTTTTTGAAAATATTTTTTGATATCACAGAGAAGGTGTCAAGTTATACTTTTGTAACCTCTTCTCAATATTTCAATGAACAAATTAAGATATTGACTATATTCAATGGGTGGATAGAATTAAAAATTTCAGACAACTTGCTTGGGAAGATGGCTAAAAATATGAAAGCCAAGTATGATAAATATTGGGGTGGTGTTGAAAATATGAATATGTTATCTTTGTTGTTGTTGTGCTTGATCCTCGGCATAAGATGCAGTTTGTTAGGTGGGGCTTAAACAAGGTATATGTGAAGGGTGTTGCTGAATCTTTGTGGAAAAAATAGAGGAGACATTATACAAAATATTTGAGAGTTATAGGCTTTTTGTCGATTAAGGTAAAACTAAAAATCCTACACATTGCTATCATGAAGTGGAATAGGTAAAACTTAAAGCACCAGAGGATGCATTTGCTTTGGAGGTTGAGATGGGCATGAATCTTAATGAGAGCATACAGAAAAATGAAGTGGGTTTGTATCTCATGGAGAAATTTGAGAAGAAAAGTCATGGTTTTGATATCTTGAACCGGTGGAAGGTGAATTCCAAAAAGTATCATATTCTTGGTCAAATGGCTAAAGATGCATTGGCTATAATGTGTCTACTGTAGCTTTAAAGTCCACTTTCTCTACCAGAGATAAAGTGCTTACTTGTTATAGAAGCTCTCTTATGCAAAAGATATTTGAAGCATTAATTTGTACACAAAATGGTATAAATCCTCCCCAATTTCAATAGATATTGATGAGCTTGTGAATGAGTTAGAATATATGAAATAAGGTAAATTATATATCATTTGTATTTCTTTGTTGAGCTTTGTTATTCATTCATATTGGTTAATATCTAACTTTGTTTTATATGGAATATGATATACTTTTGTAGAACTTACTCCAATCCCATAATTGAATAAAGATGTATCTGATATTGAATCTGATTAGTTGTTGCACTTTAAGTTACTCTTCATATGGTATGAATGTATTGCTTATGTTAGTATGATTAAATCACTTGTTTAGTTATTGCACTTGGTTCACTTTATTGAGATATTTGTGTTTTCTTTTTTGCATGCTAATTAGAAAGACTTGTGAAGACTTTGTTTTGCATATCTCTATCAAAGACTTTGGAAATTTAGTGATTTTATTTACTCATTATATCGTAGGTTTTGAGAATTGACTGAATTTGTTTGGAGAATTTACTATTTTTGTTTTATCAAGTTGAAACTATTGTGCTTCAAACTATTATGGTGGAACTATTGTTTTGAGAAAATTTGGAATTTAAGGAATTTACCATTTTATTTCATCTCAATTTGAAAAAAATTTCTTCAAATAACCCACTTTTTCAAATTAATACTCAATCTAACCCACTTTTCTTCGTGTTTTCCAAACTAACCCACTTTCAAAAAAAATTAATAAAGAGGTGTCGTTAATCTAATTAGTGACAGTGTACAAAAAGAGTAAATTCTCTCTCCTCTGCTTTTGTGCATTGTCGCCAATTGAATTGGCGACACCTCTTATGATTTTGTACGCAGTCGTCAATTGAATTGACGACACCTCTTTGTTAATTTTTTTTTTAAAAGTGAGTTAGTTTGAGGATTAACTTGAAAAGGTGGGTTATTTGAATAAAAATTTCTCAATTGAAGTGTTTAGTTTTCTGCATTTGTTTTGAGAATTAATATTTTGTTTCATCTCAGTTTGAAGTGTTTACTGTTTTGAATTTGTTTTGATAATTTATTGTTTTTGTTCTAAATTTAGAATCTGCTATGAATTTGTTTCATCTCAGTTTAATATAACATAACCTGAATAAGAAAATTTGAAGTGTTGGTATGGCCACGTCTCAGTTTAGGAATGATTATGCACTAGTATGCATACGGATGAACACATTATTTGTTGTTGTTAGTGTAAATTTGAAATGTTGGTATGAACATATTCTTTGATATTATTAATATTAATAATTTGTTAATGGAAATGAGTGGTTATGCATTGGTACACACTATTAGTGGAAATTAAGTGTATGGTTATGTTAATTTTAGCACTGCTAAAGTGAATTGTTTTGGCTTGCGACATGTTGTATCATATTGTTTTGGCACTGCTAATGAATACTATACTTGCTGAAACGCCCTACTTATGCATCTGTTTAATTATTAATTAATTTCATCTTGCTTGTAAAATAAACTAGCAAAATTGCTTAATTTCTTTTTTCTTAAAGTAAAAATAAAATTTTAAATTATTTACAAATATTTTTGTTATGAATGTTTAAAAACTAAATAAAATTGAGCCAACTGAACTGAAGTAAATCACATAAATTGGATTAGATTGGATCAGATATATTTTTTTAGTCCACAAACCGAACCGAACTGCATGTTCTTTTTATCTTTAAATCATATGATTTTTTTGTCTCAAAAACCGACCCAAATCAAACTGCAAACACCCTTATCCTGAGTCATTGGCTTAACATTTAAGCCTTAATTACCTCTACCTCCATATCTGTCAGCATGACAAGACTTTGGAATTCTTATAGACTGTTTCCGATAAATAGTTTGAACAAAACTCAACAGATTCTTGTGTGATGTACCTTTCAATGATGAAAGCTTCTGGTCGGTGATGATTCTTCATATATTCTTTAAAGATCTTCATATATTTCTCTATTGGATACATCCATCTTAAATAAATTAGACCACAAAATCTGACTTATCTGACTAGATGAACAAATAAGTGAACCATAATGTCAAAAAGTGATGGAGGAAAGTACAACTTCAATTGACATAAGATTATTACACCCTCATCTTCTAATTAATCTAATTTTTTTTAAATCAAGAACTTTATCATCATAACAAATGGGGAGAATGTGGAACTATGTTTTGCATGTTAGTAATCAAAGAAGTCTTGAAGATAAATATATTATTTATTATGACAGCTAAATATGCTTTGGATGATGACAACTACAGTCAAGTATAAAGCGATTAAATATGCAAGTATACTAAATAGGGTTTGATAAATTTGATGATCAATGCAAACATCCTCTGATGATGGAATCTAAATGAAATATAACTTAAGTCTCATCTCCGTGAAAAGATCAAGCAAGTGTCTATATGAATGAAGTACCTGACAAGTCTTTAAGTATGTGAAAGATCTCCCTATCACGTTTGAGTGAACAATATTGTAAAAGCAAAAGAGCATTTTTTTAAAGTTATACGGATAAATCACACACTTTCTAAAATAAGTTTTAACACATATTTTTCTCAAAGAAATATTTCTAAAAATTCTTTTAAGTCACACCAGTTAAATTGGGAACTATCATAAAAGAATTGGACAATTTTTTGTATTGGTCAATCAATTGGCACCTATACCTAATCGATTGGGTTAGTGCAAAAATATGCCTTAATCGTTTAGGACAATATTTTAATGAATGGAAATGACTATATATCTTTTCTTTCCTTTTAAAACCTTATAAATGATTATTTTTATGCATACCAATCGATTGGTGGATGATGCAAATCGATTGGCTCATTAAATTTTACTCCATTTTTTCTTCCTTTTCCGTGTCACCCTTTAGCCTATAAATAAAGGATAATTCCCTCATACTTTTACATCCATAATTATGAGATCTTATATCTCACTCTTCACTCTCTCTATAAATATTTTCTCACTTTCTCTCACTTAGAAATTTAGTCATGGTGTTTTCGAGAAAGGTTTTTTTGCGAGTGAGGCATCTTTGTAATTCTAAAATGGTAGAATTGTAAATTCCCCAAGGAACATGTTTACCTTGGTTGAATAATTTATCCAATTAGAAATTTTTTATTTGGGTTTGAATTTAAACTCGTTAAAAGCTTTGGTTTGGGGATTTAATTACTAAGTCTTCGTTTCGGTTCGAAAGCTAAGCCCATTTAAAAGCTTTCTAAGATTCGAGTTCAGCTCAGTATAAAATCTCACATTGGTTCATGGTTATCCAGGTAAAAACTCTGGTTCAGTTTGTGAGCTCAGTCCGATTAAAAGCTTTCTAAGGTTGATAAGCCCGATATAAAATCTTCTAGGTTCATGGTCATCCCGTAAAATTTCCGGTTATGTTCGAGTTGAGCCCGTGTTAAAAGCTCACCCGGGTTCAAGATTAGTCTGTGTAAAATCTTAGTTTAAATCTTGAAGACTAACTACTCCAAGTTGTTGTGTGAAAAGAAGACTAACCGCTTCAATCCTTAATTTGGAAGGAAGACTCATTACATCTCTCCTTGTTTGTTATTTAGTTGGAAATTAGCCATAAACTTCATTTTTCTTGGATAAAGGGGTTCAAGAGTTCAACCTACTAAAAAATCATAAGTTTATTGGATACTCTCAAGATAAAATCTTGAGACAGGACTAAGTCTTTTTTGACTAAACCTGTATAATTTCTGGTGTTTTCTCTTTGTCCCTTAACTCTTTAAATTTCTGCATTTTAATTTTTTCACCTTTAATTTCCGTTGCTTATTTATAAAATCTTTAGAAATGAATTTAAACTCTAAAAATGATCCAAAAAGTTTTTCAAACTCAATTTTTTTTTGTGAAACCCACAATTCACCCCCTCTTGTGTATGGAGCCATATGTCCATTAGAGAACCCTCCTCATAAGCGCCTTCAACCTAGATCTGTAAGTGGGCGGGCTTCCGTATAGGTGGAGTCAAACCCGATGTTGTTGGCTCATCCTGGCCAGAGGAAGGATAGAGAATTTTGTTCTTCAATTTCTGATGAATATTATACTTACTTCTTGGGGCTCTCTAAGGAAGCCTAAAAAATGGAATTGGCCAAACTAGCTTATCATACTTGTCGGGTGTCATCTGTTATAATGTTTGATGTTATTGGTCAAGAAGAAGCTTTCTTATGTGATTGTCTTCATAAAGACAGTGATAAGCTTAAATTATAGGTCAACAACCTCACACTTGAGCGGGATCGGTATCTGAAGGAGATATGGAGTATCTTTAATTCATTCTTTTCCATGGAGGCCATCATGGATCCTTTCGAGTACCCTTATCACTTTGGCTGAAAAAATGAAGCAACTTTACTAGGAAGTAATTGAGAGGGATGGGGAATTAGAAGAAACTAATTGGTCTTTAGATCTCTCCCGAAAATGAAGGAAGAGTTGGAGAAGTCTTTTAAAAAGTCTAAAGAGAATCAGAAGAAGGTTGAGGGTGACATTCGTGTGATGCACCAAAGGAATATTGATCTTTCTAAAGAGTTGGAAAATTTCTTTCAAGAAGGTTTCTCTATTTTTTAGGACGTCTTTGAGATTAATTTGAAGCAATGTTTGAAAAACCGGACCGGTCATCGAACCAGTGAGAGTATTGGGTCACTGGTTTATCGATTGAACCACTGGGTCACTGGTCGAACCGCATGACTAAATCGGATTAAACCGGATAACTCGGTTGAATAGACCTGTCATCATAACAAAATCATATAGGTATAAAACTGGTTGAACCGGATAATTCAGTCTCTGAAAAAATATAACTAGCACTTAATTTTTTTGAAAATCTCATATCATAAATTCTCAAGTTCATAATTTAAATTCAAATTTTAAACATAAGTATCAAATACAATATATAGTACAAAATTACAAAGTCTAATTGAAAATAAAGTTTAATTGCAACATAATATAATTGAATAATTTATAACAAAATAACTCCAATGTCTACTTAAGTTTAGTTCCAAGGAGGTAAAATTATTCCGAGGTAAAATTATTTCAAAATAATGATAACAAAAAATTTAATTTTTTATTTTATTTTTATAACTCAAAATTACATTGTTTGCATTTAAATTTTAATTAAAAAAATAAAAAAAAGCATTAGAACCGCCGGTTTACAGAAACCGTCAATTTTCTGGTTTTTCTCGGTCCAACCCGATTTGCACCGGTTTTGATCGGTTTGATGACAAAGGCGATCCAAGTATTGAACCAGACCGGTTACTAGCCCGATTCTCGGTTCAACCGGTCCGATCGGCAGGTCCGGTCCGATTTTTACAACTATGCTTTGAAGTAGGTGGAATATTTTTTTCCTAATGTGTCCATCTCTCGGGATTAAGTATGTCTTAATTAGGATATTGAAGATGAGAATGTGGTTTCTTTGGAATACTAGTGGGTTCACTCCCCTATTTTTTGAATGACGTGATTGTAGATGACATATGTGCATATTTAACGTTCTGTCCTGTAATGTATATATACTTTAGTTTATTGTTTATTCATATTTTACTTGATTTTTATTGATGTCTCTTCCCCGAGTTTATTTCTCTTATAATCATCTTTTCCTCCGAGTTTGTGCTCGGAGTTTATTGGACCTATCTGGGGACCTTACTTAATCAAGGGTTGGTACCCCTTCCCATGCCCCGAGTGAAATATTGGTTTGAAATCGACGTATTGGCAGACCTACCACGGCCTCTTGAGCGGCTAGGTACCAAAAGGGGGTAAGTTAATTATTTGTCATATTTTGCCTTGTTTTCTTTGTGTGTTTGCGTTGGCATCTTAGGGTTTTGATTGCTTTAATCATACACATGTGACATTTATAACAACACCCTTAAGTCTTTTATGATGGGGCTTTGATCTCTCTGTTGTACCTTATACTCATTGTTACCTTTCTAAATCACAAAGGAAAAAGATATTTTAGTGAAAATAATTCCTTTCTTTAATCAAGGATTATAATACATTATGATCATTTTGTTTTTACAAAAAGGAACGTGGATTTAACATAACCAAGTGGTATAGCCACTTCTTGTTGGCCATAGAATTCATGATAGGTGGTCTTGACTTTGTCCAGATTAGCCACTTCTTCTTGTCCAACTGAGACGACTTTCTTTACTCACTGAGGGTTGGATGGCCATTTATTTTAGATGTAGGATTAAAAATACAACATTGATCTCCATGGCTTTAGCTTCAACTTCTTTTTGGTCCAACTGTAAGGCCTTATATATCATATTCAGTCCAAAAAGGTTGACTCTGATTGTTGTCGGCTCATCTTGCATATTATGGTTCTTCAGTTTGAGAAAGACTAGGGAAGTTGTCGCATTCAGTGTTGTTATAAAGGGATTCCCTGGGATATAGTTGTAGAAAATCTTGTAAGGAATAACTAGAAATTGGGAATTAATGGTCTTGGTATCTCTTCCCTCCCCCAAGGTGACCATAAACTCTATGCACCCTCACGGGTGGTTAATGTGTCATTAAAGGCTTGTAGTTCATACCCTTCATAGGATAAAAGCTTTTCTTTCTTCAACCCTATCTTATCTAAGAGATCCAAATACATAATTTCAAAGGAGATGCCTCTGACAATCAATATCCTACAGACGTCGAAGTTGGAGATCACAGTCATTATGACCAAAGGAAAGATCTCGCTAGGGATCCTCCAACCTTTTCATTATCCCCAAATATAAATATTGGCATCTCTGAGCTCTTGATAGAAGTGTTCCCTTCCTTCTTGTTGATGGCCATTAGCTCAATAATCTTCTATTTTACAGTGTTCTTGGACGGGTTGCTTACCATCGACGAACATCCTATGATAGAAGTGATTTATTGGTGCTTTCATTTGTGCCCTTAGTCTTCCCCACTGCTCACCTCTTTGCATTTGCCTCGGGCCACTACTTCAACATTTTTCTTAGGGAGTATTCTTATCCCTTTTTCTCATCCTTGGTAAACTCAAACAATTATCCCTTATTGATTAATCCTTCAAATGCATCCTTCACTTGGATGCACTCATTGGTGTTATGGTCATGACTCTTATGGAAACAAAAATATTTGGACCTATTATTCTGTGAAGACTCACTAATAGGATACATATTCTTTATCCCAACCTCTTTAAACTCTCTGTTGGCACAACCTTTCAGACTATCTCATGCAAAATGTTTAAGGGAGTATACACGTCAAACCTTGAGTGGGATCTACGTTCAATTTCCTCTTTAGACCGCCCTGGTCTTTATCTAATGACTGACCAGACTCGGCGTTCCCTGACACCCGGCTACCTATGTCTGCCAAAATGTTATCTTGTCGTTGATATAATGTTATGCTCTACTGAATAAATCCTTTAAATTATGTTATTCTTTACGCCCTAACTTTTCTCATAATGCATACCAATCTGAGCCTCTTCTCAAAGATCCATCATTTTAGGCTTTCATTTGAGCCTTCAACAACTACCTCTACCTTGGTGAATCAGTCAATATACATGTACAAGGTTTCCTTCTTACCCTACATGACTCTACTAAGTACGACTATGGTAGTTAGTTTCCTATTTCTGGATGTGAAAGCCACACATATGTTAGATCAAGAATCTATACATCGTTCAAGAATAGACTTGTATCAGGCTAGGGCTAATTCGTTAAAGGTTAGTGCAAAGAGCTTGCACTTCCTGTCTTTATCAGTATGATAGTAGTCTAGACGATTATCTACATGCTCGACGTGTTCATTTGGATCCCGTATCCCATTAAAAATCTGGAGGTTTAGAGGATTCTCTGGTGATTTTGGGATTGTATTCTCCAAGATGCAGGCCGGCATGGATTTTTTCTACTGCGGTTGGATGAACGCATCTTCTTCATACACCTTCTTTCTAAGATGGAGAACTTTAGAAGGAGTGTGGTTACCTCTCCCTCTTTTTGGTTTCAGGGGAAGAGTACGACGCATGTGCTAATGGTAACTTGGAGACTTTTGGATCTCTTATTGGCTCAAGAATGGAGATTTTGTATGAATTCCCCTCTTGTATAGTGTTGTTCCTCGGATTGATGTTGTGTAAACTTTCTTCAATATTATTCAACCTCTTTGCCAAGGCCTGGGAGTTATATTGCTAAACCATTTGGTAGACGTTGTTTAACAATTTGTTGGCTCTTTGCAAGCCAATATTAGCTTGCAATAGCTAAAAATCGGGAAGCACGTCTCACCCAGACATTGTAGGAAATAGTGGAGGTATGAATGAAAGTTCACCTAGGTGGAACTGTAGTGTGGATCCTAGGAACGTAGGAGGTTGATATGTTCCTGGATCTGTCATATGTTGAATAGGATTTCGTAGTAGGGGAATAGAAGGAACAATTGTTACTACTGTATTGACCGTCTCTTGAGGAGGATGCGAATGATGTCTAGCAACTTCAGTGGCTACAACGGCTTGCCGTTGGACGACTGAGTGAGTGGATTTGGATGCGTCATTATTGTTAGATCTGATGGAGGAGAGGTTAATTCTGAATTTGATAAAATTAATCAGGAAATGAAGTGCCAAAATTAGGGGGTTGCTCTTCCCACCCTTAATATACATTCAGGCCTACCTATTGCTGACCAAAACACGTTCTAAGTGAGACACACCCTCATTTTCTCAAAAACTAATCTGGAAGTGTATCTCTGGACTCACTTACAATGATTTTGTTTGAAAACACAACCTTGCATGTACTTCACAACTCATTGACTTATTCGGAAATGCATTTTTGAATTTGTAAAGCAGAAACTACAACGATTTTGTTTAAGAAACACCACCTTACATGTATTTTGCAACTGAATGACTTATAGAAAAGTGCATTTTTGGATTTGTCAAGCAGGAAATTTAATAAAACACCACCTTTCATGTATGCTTCACTTTTGATCATACCATCATTTCTTCTTCAAACCCTACAAAAACCTTCTTCCTCACTCAATCAACTTTTCTACTTGAAAATAAAATTCCTCAGTTTTTTCACATCAAAAGAAGCAAAGGAAGCTAGAATTTAAGGTATTGTACATGTATATCCTTCCTCATTACTTTCTAGAATATGTTTTTGGTCTAAAGAAATGAATGTTGCATACAAAATTATATTTCTAGATTGTTGTTAAATGTCATATGGAAATGTATTTTCGGATTAGTTCAATGTTGAATTTGGTGAGTTTTAAACTTTTTTGTTATGACTGGCCTTAGATATAGTGCACTTTGAGGTTCTCCCCAAAGAAATTGTGTATATAGAAGTTAAATCGATTGGTACTAAGGTAGGTGTTGGTAAACGAGTTACAAATGAACATTAGTTTCTTGGAGGCTTCCAAATTGGGGGTTGACATTTTAATCGGGAGGTTAGATAATGGTACACATAGAAGATAAATATTTGTGACACTGAGATGCGAAAGAAGTGGCAAGTACACGAGACATATCTGGAAGTTGAAACGAGATGACACTGATTCGAGGAGGTGTGAGTATTCTTTTAAGTTATGTTAGTACCTTATATGGAATAATACATGGATATTTAATGTGTTTTGTGGTATGCATAATCATGACATGTGTTACAAGTTAGCTGATCATCGTATTGCATGTGGAAGGATGGAGAAATTGTTCAAGATATATTTTGGACTCATCTTGATTCCATCAAGTTGTTTAACACATTTTTTATTATGCTCATTATTGATTCAACATATAAGACCAACAAGTATAAGCTTCCACTTTTGAAAATTGTTAGTGTTACTTTTACTTCTACGGAGATGACTTTTTCTGTTGGGTTCGCATTTTTGGAAGGTGAAAAATAGAACAATGTTACTTGGGTTCTAGACGTGTATCAGACTATGTTGAAGAACCAAGAAAATATGTCAAAGGTCATTGTCACCGGTCGCGATACCGCATTGATGAATTTGGTTGCAAAGGCATTTCCTACATAATATGCATTACTTTCTAGGTATCAACATAAAAAAAAAGTGAGAAGTAAACTTGAGCTTGTGGTAGGGACCAAGCAAATCAAGGGTGAAGGTAGAAAAGTGGTCAACATTGGTGTGATATTGGAAATCGTAATGGATGCCTGGAATGTCATAATAAATTCTTCTAAGGAAGAGTTATATGTTGAATCTATAATACATTTCAAGAGGGTGTGTGAGAAATATCTGGATTTCTCGAAATATATTGAAAGTATAATTATAGACCAGGTGAATGAGAAAATTGTTTGTGCTTTGACCGATCATGTTAGATACTTTGAAAATACAATAACTAACAGAGTTGAATCTACTCAGGCTACATTGAAAAATTGTTGGGAAAGAGTAAACGTTGATTTATGAAGAGATCGGGACTCCGTGAACCAAATGATCCAAAATCAACATAACAAGATACAAACATTATTCACTACTAAAAATATCTAATGTCGATCGCGAAATGCATTTAACCTCGACTACACCAGCGAGGTAACGAATGACGACATGAAAAGCAATCACTTGTCACCTTGGTGTTTATAAAATCGAGGTTAGAAATTAAAAGGTCGTGGGTTGATCCTTATCAACTGCATATTTTTTATTTTCTAAATTTTGTTGCGTGCGTCATATACCTCTCGATTATATTTAAAGACCAATGTAATAAGGTATTCGCTTGCCTCAGTTTTATATAATAACTGATGGATAAAGTCTCATTTTTTTCCCGTATCATTTTCGCTGCCTGTATCATTTTCATTGGCCTGCATAATTTTGTCTGTGTCATTTTCACTGGCTAGTATCGTATCATTATAAATCTATTAACAACTTAATACCATATTTACATTGTTTTAAATCTTAGTTTTACCAGTCTGTATCATTTTTTACACAAAAACTACAAAATATGTGACTGAATTGGAATATATCATATTATTTAAACCAAGGTTAGAAATTTTTGTGCATTATACATTATGTTTGAGTGCATTATACTCCTCAATCACTCTACACATGTCGGTTAAAATTAAACTTGAATAAAAACTATTCAACTCTAAAGTTAAAAATAATATCACTTACCCATTCAAAATGTTAACCACTTCTTCAGACATTTCACATTGCAACAACCAAAACATTGTTATAGTATTTTTCTTGGGACATATATTAATTAGTTGTCAATGCGAACTACATAAACATTCAAAATAATTAATATGTATAAAATTGATTTATAACCGAAAACACAAATTAATATATACTTACTTACGGTAAAATAGCGTCAAATAACAATCTTTGATGTTCCCTTTCAACTTATCTTTTAAGTAAAGAAGGATATGGTTTCCCGTCGAACCGCGAGTAAGACTAATGTACGTCAGATCTAAGATGTAATACTTGTTTTGAAGTTTCCTTTCAACATATAACTCATGGATGTACCTGCAAGAGAAAATATTTATGTTAAAGTATAAGAATGTATAAATATAAATAGAGATAAACATAAAAACTATACTTACGATAACCAAATTTGTAATACATAATTGTCTAGGTACATATTTCCCGACAAAAATTCATGGACAGGAATCCTAGAAAGTACGAAAAACTGAGTTAGATCATAACTTAATATAATATCCATGCATGGGTCTGGAATAGTGTAATGATCATTTCTAGTCTCTCAATATTATCTACTGTTGGCGGTGTGGGTTCAATACGACCTTGGTTGGCAGAAAAACTTTCTTTTGCACTTGTACCACCCGTAACTTTCTGAACTTCATTCTCGTGAATTTTCAACATATTTGTTTAGCTTAATAGACCCAACAAATTGAGTTTATGCATCATAAAAACAACATAAATACATTCCAAAAATAAAATACACAAAAAATAATAACAACAACATACCGATTATACCTCAAGCACATCGCGGGTACACTTCTCGGACACCTTCTCCTCAATCATTCTTTCTCGCTCCTTCTGGACACTCTCTTGCACCATTTGCAACAACCTCTCCCTTTTCTCATCCAAGTTCCTATCCTACTCCTCCCTCCACCTCTTTTTATCCTCCTCAAACTTCTTCCTATCCTCCTCCAACTTCTTATCCTGCTTCTCCATTTCCTTCTCCAACTCAACAGCAATAATCTTTTTAATCTCTCTCTTACGGGTTTTCTCTCTAGATGATTTATATGGTCTGAAAAATTCCTTGAAGCCAACGCCTCTTCCAAGATCACAGACACGCCCAGGATGCTCCTCGGTTCAAATTGCTTCAACAAAGATGTCGTAACAATCTTATGGAGTGAAGAGGTTGGTTTCAGTTTGTTCAACCAGGTCATCTTACAACACATGAAATTTCATCTTTAACAAATTAATTTAACTAAAATAAATATTGTTGAAAAAAGTATCTACTTACAATCCTTTGAGCCACTTTGTGTGTAGCATATGATGTGAACTCGCCGTCTTTTTTTTTACGTGTCCACTTCCATTTATCATGGTGTGATGGTGGAGATGGAGTGTGATCAAGAATTATAGAACCTCCTAACTCTTCCTCCCATTGTTTTCTTTTTTCTTCCATCATCTGCTTTTCAAGTTTTTGATATTCTCCACGAGACAATCTATGTGGATAGATATTTCTAGCTCAATTTTTCTTTCTTTTTTGGCTCTTTCCAAGAAGGCAGGAGTGGTGCGAGACTCTACAAATTTCTTCCAAATATCTTGATCAATATATGAATACACATTCTATGGAGGATTTTCTTTACTTCTCCATGTTTAATATAATCATGGATGATTTGTGTCTTAAAGCCCCTCCAACGCTCACCATAATATGTAAGCATCTTGTTTTTCACGTTATTATCATTTGGACTAACAATAAATACTTCCTATGTTTACACAATAAAGATGTTATTAGTATTAAACAAAAAATAAATGATCATATATACTTGCAAACAAATCATAAAATACCTGAACATCTTCCCATATGGTGTCTTTCAAGTCCTCTTCAACATCGTGTCAACTATCTATCAAAATGTTCACTTTACTTCTACCTTGTAACATAATGTAACTTATAAAATCATCAGCGTGTTCACCATAACCCCTTTCGATTGCAGCATCAACTATAACTGGGTATTGAACACCGGTTTCGTGGGTTTTTTTTCACTTTGGTATACATCGTGACACCTTTAGTTTTTCTTCTACGATTTGTATTAACAAATGTTGTAGCAGATGTTGTATGAGAGGTGCTTGTCGAATCAGCCTGACTATCAAGAGACAAATATGTAGAAACAAAATGATCAAGAGGAAAACAGTGAAAAACAAAATGATATAAACTTAGTTTGGTGATATATAACACATTTCAGCGATATATAACTTGTTTCAATGAAGAACCAACCTGTTGAAAAATGATATCTATTGACGAAATGACGTTTGATGAATATATCGAAATGATCAAGAGAAACTATACTAACTAACATTTCAATAAAAACAAATGGAAAATCATAGAAACAAAATGATCAGAAGACAAACTAACATAAAACCCTAGATAAAATGATTATATAACTCATTTAAGTGAAGAACAAACTTGTTGTTGTTGCTACTCGAAAATGCAATGGCGGAGAGGCGAGAAAGAGTCGCCATCAAACTTTATTTATCCCATGAGGGGAAGGGAAAACATCGAGAAAACCTTAAGAAAGAAATGGATAAGATGGTCTTGCAACCAAGAGAACGGGTTCGGAAGCCGGTTACGCGAAGGGAAGGTATTAGCACCCCTCGCATCCATCATACTCGATGAGAACCATTTGTTTGTCTATACATGAAGTTATTTGCTAAAGGATATTTCTTTAAAGATTGTTTTAAGAGTCAAGAGAAAGGTTGGAAACGGGGAAAAGAGATGAAAGAGGGAGGAGACTCGGTAGAACCTCGCGGTCCTATGCCTACGTATTCTCAAAGGATATGAGAAAGTCAGAGTCAACGTAGTTCAGATAACTACGGGTAAAAGATGGGAGAGTGTGCTCAGCAAGGATTGGGGCCCTTGTGCCTACTTATCTTCGTTTAAAAGAAGTGAAGAATCAGAGCAGCCGTAGTTCGGCCTACGGTTAACTGGGAAGTTCTGGTAAACGATGCTAACATACGCATTCTAGTAGTTAGGTGTATTACAACTCGCTTGTGGAGTCTTAGACGTTACCTGTTTGCGGTAGAACAGGCGTAACATGTCCTCCTCTAAGAAATAACGGGGGGACTAAAAGTGGAAAAGAAAGAAGAGTGCTTGCTAGGATCATCATAATCCTACGCCTATGTATTCTCAACAGGCATGAGAAATCAGAGCAGTCGTAGTTCGGCCTACGGTTAACTAGTGTTTTTGTGGATGATGCTAACGTGTGCATTCTAGAAGTTAGGTGTATTACAGTTCGCTTGTGGAGTCTTAGGCGTTACCTGTTTGCAGTAGAACGGACGTAACATGTCCTTTTTGAAAAGATATAGTTTTCTCCATCGAGGCAAGATGTCACATTTTATTTGTGAAAGTTATTTTTAAGGGTGAAATAGGTCCTCGGATAGTAACCCCTTACGGGTAGTACCCAATTCTTTATCTCAAAGATTTATTGTGAAAATGGTGTGGCGAATATAGTCACGTCTTTGTATTAAAAGACGAGTATCGAGACCATACACTCTACAGTGAGTATCCTGATACTCGGAGAGGAAGAAGTCTGCACTCAATCCTCTCTCTTTAATTCAATACAAAGAGAACTTTATTCGTTTATTAAAGATGTTTTGATCTTGAATGGTAAGTGCTTTGCGACAGTAAACCCTAAAGGTAATGTCAAGCACTTGGGATATGAGAAGGCCTACGCCTAACCACTCCGCAACCATCCAAGTTTTATTAGGAAAAGAGTTTTGAAAATGCACTTGGTACGAGACCAAGGTTTAAAGAGACAAAAAGAAATGGAAAAAGGTTGTAGGTAAGAAAAGGTGGTGAATTGGTTTAATAGTTTGTTGGGAAAATCCGTTTGACGTTAGATCAAGGGTTTGACTTGTATTTGCATGCAAAAACCGTGGTGGAAAGGAAGTGGGTTTGAAAATGACTCGACGATAAGTCGAGGGTTTTGATTGAAAACGGAACCGGCTTGACGATGAGTCAAGGGTTAAGGTGTGAGAAACGATACTAGTCCTTGGGGGTGCTCCTAATATCGAAACCACAATAAAGTGTGACAGTGTGTGCGATAGGTTGATGGCAAATGGGGACAAGAACTCGACTTACAGAGGGGTGTTTAAAGATGGTCCGATGACGAGTCAAGAATTAGTTTGAAAATGGTTTAATCTACGCTAGTCCCTAGGGGTGCTCCTTGAAGATAAACCACAATCAAAGAAATATCAAAGCGTACATCGAGAATGGGAGAGGGGTGCATGCAAATTACACGGGATTGCACGAAATAAAAGGTCTCATTGTCAGGTAGCCCGAGAGGAAGCCATGTGTGTGCAGTGTGTCCTAAACTAAGCCTCGGGCAAAAGTTGAACACAACTCCAAGCTAGGGTTTCTAACAAAGTCCAAAGACCCGTCACTCGGACAAACAACCAACAGTCCACCAATTTAGGATTTTATGGTTTCGATAGTTGTTAGGTGTTTTGAAAGAATGTGAATAAGATGAGGAAATGAATATGAACAATATGAGATATGAATAATATACAGTATATATTACGATATATACAGGAATATCCACAATAATATATCAAGATAAATATCAACGACTATATGAACAAGATAATATAAATCAAGATAATATTTGTTGCACCCTAAAATTTGACCAACCGGTCCTCATGTCTGGTTTATGTTTCGATACATTTTGCATTCGCATTCGCATACGGCATGCATTGCATTTTATCATTCAGATTGATTTTTATCGGGATTATAGCCCCTGGCGTTTCAGGCAGTTCAGGGCGGTTGGAATAAAAGTCTGTTGAGAATTGGGGCTCGTTCCTGGTGTTTTCAGGCTATCTCGGTGCCAGGGTTTCGCTACGGTTGCGCAATTGGGTTTCAATCGGTTTAATCGGCCTCCTGGCATTTTTTAGGATTTTTCTGTCATTTTTCTGAATTTTTTAGTGCATTTAATGGATTTTTCTGGATTTAATAGAGTTTTTAATATTTTTTAGAGTCTAAATAAATTTCCTTTTCATTTTTTAGAAATTAATAGATTTTTAAAAGATTTTTTAGATATTATAGTTTTTTAATAAATTTTAGAGATTAATTTTCTTTTAATAGTTTTAATAGATAGAAATAGATATTATTTTTCTTTTAAAAAGGGGATAGATTTTAAAAATAGATAGTATGGGTTTTTTAGATTTTTAGTAGAGTTAATTGTTTTTTTCAGATTTTTAAATAGGGTTTAATTGTTTTTTAGATTAGATTTTATTTGTTTGTTAAAAATGTTAATAATAGATTTTAAAAGAAAATTAGAGATTAAAGGTTTTTATTTTTTTTATTTTATTTTCGTTTTTAGATATTAATTAGGAGTAAATAATAGTTTTTTTAGATTTTTAGATTTAATTAGGTTTTTTTATTTTTGTTTTTTAGATATTAATTAGGATTAATAATAGGTTAATTAGGGCTTATTAGATTTTAATTAGGAGTTTAGGTTTAATTTTCATTTTTTGTTAATTAGAGTTAATTAGATGTTAATTAGATTTTATTTTGATTTTAGTTTAGGGTTTAATTAGGTTTTTTAGTCTTAATCAGATCTTAATCATCAGATTAATCCAATTGGGCCAGCATTCAGTATCCATTATTCAAGTCCAGTCAAAAGTCCAGAACGCCACATGTCAAATAAAAGGCAACGCCACGCGTGCGTTTTGGGTTCACCCACCTCATTTTCTCTCTCTCCCCAGAACCCTCCACGCGTGCAGCCATTTTGGCTTCCACCTCACTTTCTCTCCCCTCCTGCATGCCACACACGTAGCTCATTCTCCTCACTCCCTCTGCCACTTGCCCCTCGCCGGAACCCTTCATCGCCGGCCATGCAAAGACCGGCGGCCACCGCTCCAACTGACTCCGACTGCCACAACTAACCGTCGGAGACCACAACACTCACCGGAATCTGCAAAAACCCAGAATTCCAGAAAATTCACCTAACTTCATCTTCTTCTCCGATCTACTTCCGATCAGCCTTCATCAGCAAATACCCCAAACTCGCCAGAAAATCCACCGATCCATCTCTTCTGATCCAGATTCGTCATCTCGTGTCAAGAATATCCAGTAGATCTTTCCCCAAGAGAACTTCATCAAGATTATCGCGCGGCCATAGATTTAGAACTTCATCAACTTCATTGCTTCAATCAAGTTTTTCCAAATACTTTCATCAATCTGTGTTCGTCCCCTTCATGTTTATCACAAGAACCTTCAAGATCGTTTGACATCCAATCTCCAGATCCTTCAACCTTCAGCTAGGGTTTCCAGAAATTGCTTCAAGGATCTTCATCGAACAAACAACGCCGCCGCCGTAAATCTTTGAAAATTTCAACCAGAGCTTCCAGAAGCTGCCATAAACTTCATACCAGACTCCATTCGTCGTCGTTCGCGTCACACCTCCACGTTTCCATTTCGAACTCATCATCTATCGTTTTTCTTGTTTTGTTCTCTGGAGATTTTTTTAGGGTAGATAATGTTGGTGCGAACGTGGGTTTAGGGGGTTCAATCTGGGCTCAGAGGTTGAGGCGTTAGTTTGTGTTTATGATGAGTGGGGCTTTTGTGAACGATTTGGTGAGGGTGATGATCAAATTCGTGAGTGTGAGAGATTGGTGAGGTTTCTTTCTAGAGCGTTTTAGAGTGAGAGGTTCTGAGGTTTCAGAGAACGGCGCTAGGGTTTCAACTTGGGGGAAAGATGAACAGTGTTCGTTCAGTTAAGGTTAGTTAGTTTTAGGGTTTGTGAGGTTTGCTGAATGTGGACTATCATGAACTTCGGGCTTAAGCCCAAACCATTTTTTTACTGAACCATACTCCCTCTGTTTCCTTCCTCACCCCCTTCCCTAGTTTGATTTTGTTTGGGCTTAACCCAACTGCTATCAACACCCCCAGTTTGGGGCCCATCAGAAAAATACAAGTGAAGGCATGGCTATTCGTACCCCCCCTGGTTTTTTATTTTTTTTGTTTTCTGAGTTAGTTACTGGGCCCAGTGCATTGCTGAGCGCACCCCCCTCCTGGGCCCAGTTGTATTCTCTGAGTGTATAGAACTGCTATTGGCGCCCCCTTGTTTTCATTTTAATTGAATTTCTTTTTTTTTTTTCATTTGCATATTGGTTACAAATAAATTCATAATAAATCAAAAAATAATCTTTTTAATATGGGATTTTTTCCTCCATTTCCATAATGATGTCAAGAAAATTGTGAGAAAATAAAAATAGTATTTTAGGTATTTTTTCCATTTATGGTGATTTTTTCAAACTTAATTGCTTTTATTTTCATTTTGTTCATACATATATTTTGGTGAATTTTGTTTAGGCATTTAAATTCATAGTTTGATCTCGTTCTTTTTGTGGTAGTTATATTAGAGCGTTAAGTTCCCCCTGGATTTATTCCACATTTTTGTGGATTAATCTGGATTAGTTTTGATTAGTGAACATTAGGGTGATAGTTTTAGGGTTCAAACTCAACATAAGTGCATTCCAACATTTTATTTTGGGGTTTTTTAGCATGAGTTAGGTTATGGGACATATAGGGTATGTAGGGTAGATATAGAAATACCCTTAGAATAAGTCTTAGAATTTTAAATACTATTTTACTATTTTTAGTATACTTTGCAATTGGAGTGTTTGTTTGGTGTTCCCATTTGGGGTTTATATTGCTTGCTTGGGCTTTTGGGTTTTTATTTGGGGTGTGGGCTTGGCTTGGGCTTGTGGAAGCATGAAGACATCAAAGGAGAAGATTGAAGATGATTATCAAATGTTGAAGCTTGAAGATTGCTTGAGCTGGGAGTGGATTGAAGACATAGGAAATAATAGGAGATAGGTAAAGCCTTATAATAGACTGAATTCTTTGTACAAACATGGATAGCTTCATCTGCTTCCATTCCTCTCTATGACATAAAGTCCCTCTATGGTATTCACCTCTCTCCTTAGGAGGGATAAGTGGCCTTATCTTAGAGGTAGAACTTTGAGAGAACCACTCTGGTACAATGTCAACTGTTCATAGACTTCCTTTGGTCGTCAATGAACTGTTTGACATTCAATTTCTTCTGATAAAGTTAATTCTTTGCTGGAGTGCTTGCCTGGAAGAAAGAATCCATCGAAGATAGGAATGAAGATCAAAGATTGACAAAGATGAAGATTGTTCATGTCAAAGATGTGCAACTGTTAAAGCTAGGGTTTACTGCTGTCTGGAGTTATCTGTTGTCTGATGCTATCAATTGGTTAAGGTTCTGTGCTTGCTTGAGCTGGGTAATTTCTTGGAGATAGAAGCTTGTTGTAGCTTGGGGTACCATTGGAGTTTGATTTTGGAAGTTCAACTGGAGTTGGGGTGCTGTCAGAGCTGGTTTTGGGGTTTTTATTTTCTTTGTTGTATTGTGTGTTAATTTTTTCCCCTTGAGGTTGAAGTGAAGTTGTTTCACTTTGCCTATTGTTTTCTAGGTTCGAGGTTGAGTGGGACTCCCTTGCCTCGCTTGTACTGCTGCATTCATGCATTTTTATTGTTTTACTGTATATATGATGTTGTTTTTTCGTTTATCCTCTTAGGATCTCTGTTTCTCTCTGCGCAGGAGAGAAATATGATAGACATTAGGCTTTCATCCATGCATGACAACATTAGGGTAGATTTTGATCCCCTTTTCAACCATAGGTTTTAGAGTTGTTGTTTCTCTTCTATCTCAAAACAATCAGAAAAATACAATAAAAGGTTAAACATCAATAAAAAACAGTTCTTGCGTAAAAGACTGTAAACCAATCGAAGAGTCATTTTTGTCCGCTTGGACCCATAATCAGGAGAAAACCTTTTTCAGAAGGATAAAAAACAGTCAAACAAATCTGTGTTCTTCCGTAGCTCGAACTACGTTTGCTCTGATCTTTCATGCTGTATGAAAGTACGTAGGCATAAGATGCGATATCCTAGCGAGCAACCTTCCCCTCCTTTCCCGTAGGTAGGCGAACTACGTTGACTCTGATTTCTCGTTCCAGACGGGAATACGTAGGCATAAAGTGCGATACTTTGCCGAGTCATTTTATTTTATTTTACCCCTTGACTTGTAGAATAGATAGAATAACAATCCGTACCAGAAAACAAGTGTGGATCCCGTCGAGTACGACGGACGTGAGGGGTGCTATTACCTTCCCCTTGCGTAACCGACTCCCGAATCCAGGATTTGGTTGCGATGACCATTCCTTTCCCGTCTTTGCGGTAGATTTACTTCGAGCGTTTCCTTTCCCTCCTTTGGGATAAATAACGCACGGTGGCGACTCTTCTGTTCAGCCGGCGCCGATTTTCGCAGTAGCGACAATATCGACTGAAAATAAAACAATGACATATTTGACTGGAAATAAAGCTGTTGTATATTAACGGAAAGTAAAGTTAGTGGTTAGTTTGTTATTAAATTGAATCGAGACAAAATGTAACGCTAAACCGTCGTAGCTCGACTTATGATGAAATTCAAACTATATGTGGTCGCGTAAATTGATATTCGTGCTAAAAACAAGATATATAAATGATATTGAGGATCATTCTCCGATTAAATCATGTCGCACAGACAAAAGAAGGGTGGGATCTCGTCTTAATCACAAACTCGTGTTAATTAATTGAGGGTAACCTCTCACGATCCCAAAGTATAGAGGAATGATCCAAATGATCATTTTCTAGAGATTTGAAATAATGAAGGTTATCAACCTTGAAAACCAACGTTCGTGAATCGAAAGACTTCATAGATCAAAAAATTAAATAAAATCAAAAATGAAGAAGAAATTGAAAGAGAAAAGAAGGTGGTCTCAGACTCATTACTATCTATCAATAGTTTGATTGATAATAATTTTGAGGTCTCTTCATTGATCACAAAGAAATGGAAAATCAAAACGAAATGAAAGATCCATAAAATTTTCTACAAAAATTAGAAAAGAATTTGATAGAAACTAAAAAAATAAACAAAACATTATTACTTCAAAAAAAAACTAATAAAAGTAATTTTCTACAAATAAAATCAAAAGGAGGGGGTTTGAAAATAGGCCAGAGTGTGTGTGTAAATGGTGGTTTATGAGAATCATATGGGCTCTACAGCCCATCATTTCATAAGAAAAAAAGTTAGCACAAATAAGGTGCGATAAAAAACAACAAACGAAAAACCCAGCAACATGGGCCTATGAACCCGACTTGCACAATCCAAATCCTACGTTCTGTTCTGGAAAAACAAAATGAGGTAACACTTAAATCACAAAATTTGTGCCCTCTTCAACACCTAAACAAGTTGCAAGAGCCATACATCCATCGCAAGAAAGGACTTTCAAAACAAGTAAATCAGTCAACGTCCACAATCCTTTAAAATGAAACTTCATCGCCAGAAATGGAGTCCAAAAAAAACACGATCTCTCGCGCTTCATAAATCAACAATGGATCCGTGACGGAATCAAAGCGCTCATCTCAACAGTAATGACGATAGATTCAGGTTCACTTCATCATCGCTCCGTTCGCCTCAAATACCCAGGTTTTGTTTTGTTTGTGTGAGTTCGTTCTTGGCTCGTTTTTTCTCTTCATCTCAACCCTCTGGTCCGGGATCGGGTTTCGTTCTGTGGGGTTCTGTCATTTTGATGGAAGGAGAAACAAGAGGTTTTTGTGTGTTGGAAAGGTGGGATCAGAGATTTATGGATTTTGACGGAGGAAGAAGGTTGAAGAAGGATTAGGGTGTTGGTTCCAAAATGATTTAGAGGAAAGGTTGAAGAGAGATTTAAGTTTAATTGAGCTTTGTGAAGGTGACGAAGGGAGTTGGGTTGTGAGAGATGAAAGGTTTGTGGTTGTCTGGTTTTCAGAAAGAGAGGTTCTTTTTGGGAGATTGAAGGAAAGTTGTGGTAAGCATCATGGAGAGAAGCGGAATCTCTTTCCTCCCTTTTTTCTAGGTTATTGTACCCATTTCGTAGCAAAAATATTTTGAGTATCCTCCTTTTTTCCATGTACGCGAGTTTGGGAAGGTGGGGTGAATTTGCAGGTAAAATTGGTTTGGCAGGGATGTTATATGGTTCTGTGCAAGATGGACGATTGTGCGTGAATCACGACTTTGGCCAAAGGACTTTTGTGGCGTGGTATGGTCATGTACGAAAATTTGTATGGGTATGGGGCTTGAGAGGTTCGCGCATAAGGTCACGTTATTCCTTTATTACAGCTTCATATTTTGAGCAATGGCTTGCGAGACAGGCCTGAGAAGTTTGGAAGCTTGATAGCTTAAATGGTGATACTAACCATTGAATCTTTTCCCATGCGTGATGTCTGGTCATACGGGCCTGGCTTGCAGCAATTCTATTCCACTTTTGTTCACTTGCTGTAATTTAGGATGGGCTAGAAAAGAACATATAATGGGCCTACCTTTCTATTGTAAATTAGATGTAAATCTTTTTGTATCATTTTATTGTGAATGGCCTCCAATTTTGGTTGTAAATTGTATATGGGCTTCAAAGTGTATATGTTATTTTTTGCACAATTTGGTTGTCATATTTGAATTTGGGCCTCTTAGTTGTAATAATAAAAGCTTATGTTTTTTTCTCTTGTAAATGGACTCAACAAAATGATATGGCCTTTTGGCATAAATTCTAAATTGAATTTGCACCTCCCAATGTACTCTCACACCATGCTTAGTCGTGTGAATTTTTTGATTCTTGATTAAAAACTGTGTCAATTAGACTTGAATTTCCATGCTTAATTAAATCAAACCAAAGTTTAGCTCCTTAAAAAAAACTAGAATTAATCTAACACCAACCATGAACCAATCTTAGACCTTGAATGAAATGAAAATTCTAAATCAAAGAATCAACCGCGAACTAATCTTGGAATTAGCCACTTGAATCATGACGAGCTAAAACCTTCACCTTCAACCAAATGAGCAATAAACGCCTCTAAATCAGAAGATAATGGCCTGCGATGTTAACTACAATGCCCAAGACTCTAATTGCAAATGAACTGATCTCTGGTGATTCCGCGACCATGAAGCATCGAACTTTGGACACAGCCTGACCATAAACCCTTAAATTGTAAATTCAGACCTATACAACTTGGATCAATCATCTTCAATTCTCAATCATGAGACAACAGTAGTCTGACCAAGGTTAGGCCAGACCTAGATGATTTTCGACCCTTATTGAGCCAACATCTCCATGCAGATAGACTTCAAATGAACCCTAATTCAATCCCGCTGCTGCAACATCCTGAATTTAGACCATAAGCAGAAACAACATATTTTTTTGGATTTTCTTGAATAATATATGGTGGGTGAGTGTACAGAATGAAAGTTATACACGGGTAGGACAATTTTAGGGTATGACAGTTGCGAAAATGACGTTTGGTGAATATTTGTTAGAAAATTAGTTTTTATGAATATCTGCTTGAAATAGCCTAGGATTTTTTTTTGCAAAATGAGAGTGACAAGATGACGTTTGAGCATTGATAGGTAAATGAAAATTTAGAAACTAGTTAGATTGTAGTCTGAAGCATTTCATTCAATATATGTGTCACGTCGGTTTTATATAAAATTTGACGTGACAGTATTAATTAAAAATATAAAATATAAAAACACAATAGTGTCATATTCTGAGAATTTAATTAAAAGATATATAACATCATTTTTTTTGTATAACCGAGGAGTTTGAACATATCAAATAAAAAAAATAAGATTTTGAAAATAGTATTTTGAAATTTATTAATGCAAAATATATTAGCTCTAAGTTGGATCATGTAGCCGAGGTAAATACTAATAAAAAATAAATAAATAACAATGATAAAAATGGAACTAAGAAAATCAACAAGTGAGAAATAATGACTAAACAATTGGAAAAAAAAACATAAAATACAATAATTGGGTGTCAAAGTAAGCTCTCATAAATACCCTCGTTTTTTTATTGTTCGATGTGTTAGCTTCGTGATAAAAACGCTATTTGTTGCAGTGATTTGGTCGCACCATTATAGTATTAGAACACAAATTTAGACACAATAATCTTTATTCACAGTTGGTGGACAATATATCTCGAGCAGGATTGAATTTTATTTATCACAAAATCAAACGAGGAAAGAAAGTAGGTTATATAGCTCAAAGTGTGGTTGTAAACTTTAGAGTGGTCCACCTCAAAATCCTAATGGATGCATTATGGGTATTGGATAACTTTCAAAATCACTACATTTTGTTCAAGTTTTATTTTTGAAATCGGAATGCCCTATACCACGGACATCACTAGAGTGGACACCTCTTTCCATAAAGAAAGATGAAATTTGGCCGAATAATTTTTTGAAGGAAGAATTCATCAATTTGGCGAGATTGAAATATAATCAAATAAGTAAAATTCAAAGGCGGGACCAATCATAGATATAGATTTAGGCGGTGACACATATTTTGATGCATTTTAGTTTTTATCCAACAATGTATTTAGGTGGTCACTTGTTTTTTGTATGTAATTGTAGATTGATATGTAAACGGAATACATTTTGATATATTTTAATGTGTATTTAATTTTTCTAAATTTTTTTTAGCTTTTTGTGTTTCATAATAGAATATCCTCCGACACAAAATTGAGTTACTAAGATCCATATTAATCTAAAACCTGTATAAATATGGATGCACCTCATATTGTTAGCAAAATTCTGCACATATTGTCTCAATATTTATATCTTGTTTTTGTCTACATCAATGACAAGACACTCCCTCTTGAATTTAGGTTAATAGAGATCACTGGTCTTGTCGTTATAAAATCCACACTAGATAATCTATTGTGCTACCTAAATAATCGAAGAGTTGTGAAGCTGTATTATCATTCACCCTCTCAATTGACAACGAAGAAAAGATATAGTTTAGTAAGTTTGAGCTGGAGATCAATGAAGATTTAACTGTTATGTGGAGTATAATTCATTATTACGAAACAAAAAGTTTAATCGAGGTGGATGCGAAGATTGCGAGATTGATAGAAGATATTTTAAAGATGTTGGAACGCCCTCAACCATCACTTGACAATGTAATGTAATGTTAATTTTATGTCAACGATTATCTATGTAATATTATATTTTTTTTATGTATGTCATAACAATGTTCATGTTAATTTATATTTTAAGTTTTTTTGCACAACACAGCAGTTTTCAAAAATAAAATTCAAATTTATTCAAAGATTTTTGGTTTCTCTTCGTGTTGTTCCTTGCCATCAGGTCTTCCTCTCTGCCTCATTCTGCTCCGGTTTTGTTTTTCGGGCACCCTTCTCTATAGTGGCCAAACCTTTCACAAACTAGGCAAAGAAAATATAGTCCTTCATACTCAATTTTGTACATTCTATCTTTACTGAAAAATATTGCCAAATGAGGATTTGTCAAATCAACCTACACATATTCTTGCATATTTTCCACGTTTCACTTGCGGTGTATTCTTATCCACTTTCACTGTTCTTCATATTCTATTACTAGTAGTTGACAGAAACCTTGCATCATAGTATTCTCTTGGCAACCCAATAATAGGAATCTAAACAGCAACTTCTTTGATTGTATCCTGTTCTTGGTGAAAATATGGACTCCAATCTTTCACCGTCAAATAGTGATCAAGATCCTTCTGACAATGTTGCATTTTTATCATCTTCGTGGGAAAAGACAACAAGATAGTACTCGTTTCACATATCAATGATGATACCGCTTCTAACCCACATTTACTTTAGCCTCGTTTCCGAATAAACCCTTTTTTCATAGATGTTTTAGTCCACCAAAATATATCAAATAAAACATTCATAACATCCGAAATATTTAAAGAAAGAGAGATTTTTATTTAGTTAGAGTTGCCCGTAAATTTATTGTATTCTTATTTCTGTATTAACCCTTTTTGCTGGTGAAAACAAAATTTCTTATACATCGAAGAAATTTCTTATTGAAACAGCCAACAAAGCCGGAAACTATGCAGATGACTTTTACACATCCACCATCTTTAAAGTCTTCTCTTATCATGTACTACACTATCACTTCCCTATATACACAAGCAAAGTAAATCAACTCACTCTAGCAAATATAATGAAACAAGAACTATTTAACATGTCGAGAGTTATGAACATCGTCTACTACGCGGATAGGGACTATTGGTATAGAGTCCCACCATTCCTTCAACCTTCTATTCCCAGTTCCAGAGGACTTGCTTGTCTTGAATGCCATGGTGAAACTTTGCACAATCAGACCCATTAGGAAGAATTTGAATGGTATCACTGCTAATAAGAATGCTAATCCACCCATTGCCACCATCACTGTCCTTGCATGCTGCAATAACACCAAAAAGTGTTTTTATTGGCTATGGACATTACATAAAAGTGTTTCAACTATCACCAAGATATCTTATCTTACAAGAAATTGTACCTTGTCTGCCTTGGAAATAAGTATAGACCATATCTTTAACATTGCTATGTTTGCTATCTGCATCAGTTCATGAACTGTGTATAATCCATGTTGAGCTGAGACAATGCTATCCATTGTAGATTTATCAGAAGCCATATTAGATCTACTGATTACTATCTCATTGCATTGCTCATTTAGCTTTTTCTCTCTTGCCTCAAGCATCTTTACTATCACCCATACCAAGAATGCTGCAGCTCCCTTTCCAACCCATTCCCTGCATTGGAAAACTCAACTTATTAACAATGTAACACCATTTCATAGGTACATAATAGTCTAAGAAAATAAGAACTTACATATAAGTGATTATTAGGGATGCAGCAAGAACGGCAAGAGTATTTATTGGTCTTTCCCATGTGAATATTTCTTGTAACCAAGGGACCACATTTTGAAGCGGCTTTAGTAGTTCCTGTGCAATAAAATCACCAAACAATGGTTAAGTCCATGCACAAACATGGTTGTATCAACAAAAATTCTTACCGTTAGAACCAGAACACTGTCAATGACTCCTTCCTCCTTTAATTCTTCAGTGGTAGCTTTTGCAACAAGAGCTTTCTTTTCTTCCTCCCTAGATTGTTTAATAGCACACTCCAACGAAGGAGTTAGAACCAGAACATTGTCAGTGACTCCTTTCTCCTTTAATTCTTCAGTGGTAGCTTTTGCAGGAACTTTCTTTTCGTCCTCCCTAGACTTTTTAATACCAGACTCCAGTGAGAAACTATCGTCTGAAACATCCACACTTTTGTCTGCTGGAATCACCTCTTCTTCTATTGAACCGGAGACTACTGGGCCAGCAATGTTCATACTCCTTAGTATAGAACTTGCACTACATGGCTGTCCACTCTTAACCTTTTTGAGCACATCAGGAAGCTCTTCTAGCACATAATCACCCTTTGGTATTTCATTATATAAGGAAAATATTAAGAATTTTGTTGGGACAGGAGGTGATATTCTCAGCATTTCCCTTGCTGCATGAAGCCTTATGATTCCTAATATTGTCCTTGCATGCATCTCCCATGTTTGTATTGGACATTTTATCTGGTACTTTGATAGAAACTGGTGGAGAAACATTATTTCCCTTATCAATGCAAGCCAATGGTCGCGTCTTGTAGAACTTGTAAGCTCTGGAAACTCCAGCACAACTCCCTCCGATCTGGAAAATTCAGAAGATTGTTTTTTCACTCCACTAATGTGGTATGAACAACACTATATAATCAAAACTGCTATGCTATAATAACAGTGTACATATTTAACACAACAAAAAAAAAGATATGGATATAATAGAAACTGCTAATCTATAATAATATTGTAGTGTGCTTACAAATCAGATGATTCAATCACTATGCCCTTGTCAAAAAGTTGGGCTCCCCATGGACCTGTGGCAGATGGTTTAACACTCTGCTCAATATCCTTAGATAGGTCTATTTTGAGAGCATCTTCATACTTTATTACTCCCGAAGTCTCGAAGTAAAGGGAATAATTGGTCAGCGTAAGCCTACCTGAATGACAATAAGAAGAGCAAAATTCATACTTATATAAAAATAAATTAACTTGATAGATTCTAATGCACTATAAAAATAAATGATATGATAGACCAAACTGCAGACCAGGCCAACTTGTCGATCCAATGTGGCGAATTACTCTCTGAGAGCTGGCTGTTCCTTCTACATGTAATATATATTCGTTTTCGGCTAGTTCCACACCAGTTGGAATTGCCTGTTTCTGCAAATGTCTTATGCACCTATGGAATCATGAATTTGAAAATAAAGGATAGTAAGCTTGTTGGCCTCAACCTGAAGTTATGTTAATGTATTAATTTTTTGAACTCAAGAAAATTATCTGCTAGCAGATCAAAGCATTACTTGCTCATCTCTTTCAAGAACATGTCATATGCTGGAAAATGTAGTTGGAAGCCTGTTGGTGCAGTTAACGATTCAAAAGTAAACCTTCCATTTGTTACATCCGCAGCTAATGGAACTAATGATCCCAACCATACAAATGCATCCTCTCCAACACTCGGTTCATTCGTAACCTGGTTTGGTAGTTTATGAAAATATGATCAGAAAACAAATTGTTCAAAGCAAGAGTAAGTAACTAGTTACCATTATTCTGGACCTAAAATCATAAATATTCAATGTACTCATATCAATCTGGCTTTGTTTCCAATTCCAAGGCCCTCGAACTGACTACATAATATTCTATCTAGGACTATACTTCTATCCAAAACCATAATTTTCTTATAGGTTTTCTAGATCTTTCTTTAGCTCCAGTTGGTTGACTCCTCTTTATCTTATCTCCTCTCCTTATCACAGAATTCACAGAATTTACATGTGTTTTGTCTACATGTGTTCTCTCTACTATCCAGTACCCATTGTAGTATGTAATAACAACAAAATAAGGGGTGAAAATGTTCTTACAAGGAGAGGCATGATATCTGAATAAAAAAGAGAGATATCATCTTGTTCTTGTGTAGTTTTCACATGCTTCTTCTTTTCTTCTTTCTCCTTTGCTTCAGCTTCCTGAAAAATTATAATTAACTGTTACGGATTTGGATTCTGCAATAAGAAGTGTTGAACCTAAAGAGAGAATTAATGTGATATATATACCAGGCACTCGTTATCATCATAGTAGGAAGGTCTCTCCCAAGCAAGCATAATATCAAAGGATAGCCTACAAAACGAACCATTATTGATTTCTTCCTCTAATTTACAGCACATTTCAGTCAGAGCCTTTCCACCGCAAAATTCAACTAAATTCTTGCAATAGTTTCCTGCATCTGGACTCCGTCCTCGTTCGAAATCTTCCACCAATTTCTCTACCGTGATATCCAATTTCCTAATAATGAATTAACACATTTGCATTAGAATTGTGATAATGTATGAAACGATGATGAGATGAATAGGAGAGTATTGTTATTGTTACGTACTGTGCGCATCTAGTGACTACGTCTTTAGCAATGGAGGATAGATACTTGAGCTTCGTCGCCATAACCGTGTGTTTGCAGTTTCTATATTCTTCTCTGATCTCTCACATGGTGAGTTATTATATGAAATACCGAAAGGGTGATACGTGGGATGATTGAGAATCTGCCACGTGTTAATAGTCATGCAAAGCAAGCATGCAACACATGGTTTCTCGCGTTGCTTAATTCGTCACCTATCTCTATTCTTTCAATAGCGGTGCAAGTGCAACTCGAACCGATAAATGTATTTTTTTTTATATAAGTGAAAAATGAAAAAGAAAAAAAAATTATTTAGATAAATAAAGTCACTATCATAAGGAGAGAGTTTATATGAGATTTTATAAAAGATTGGTACATGCATCATTCGTCATATATTTTGTTAGATAGGTAATATAAGCATTTAATGTCAAATATTGAGACAAGTTTAATATTAGAGTGATGTGGAAATAACACATAGAATTTTTGATGTTAAGTTCTTTTTTTATGTCAAGTTCTCAATCCATACGTAAATTATTATATACACGACAAGAAACATGGTATTTTCTCAAATGATTTTCACGACACTAATCCAAAACATATTTCACTAAACAACATTTGTGACGTGGGTAAAACACGTGGAAAAAGTAATGATGGGAATATTTTCCGACGTGAAAAACATGTCACTAAATTGTGACATGGTACTCACGTCACAAATAACCAAAATAATAGAAAACACTCACACCTGAATATCACGTCACTAATTAGTGACATGGTTACACTTCACTATAAAATTTAATAATAAAAAAAGTATCAACTAAAAACAACTATAAAATTAAAATAAATATTAAATATTAACTATAAAATTTAAAAAATTAAAATAATATACATTAAAAAAATATAAATATTTAATCACATAAAATTCACGTCACAAACATAAAAAATAATAAAAAAAGTTGTCACGTAATATTCACGTCACAAATACAAATAATAATAAATAAATAAAAATTATTCATCGTCAGTACTAAATGTAGCATCTTCGTCTTCTTCATCATCTTGGACAAAATAATTTGATTGTGAGGCAAAAAATCGTCGCATTTGTACCTCCATGTCTGATTATCGCTTCCTCATTTCCTCTATTTCAGCATTTTGTCTATTTTTCATATTCTCCATTTCGGCCTTTAGGGCCGCCTCACGTGTCTCCGCCTCTCGTCTCGCCTCAGATAGATCTAATTGTCTCACTGTTGCCAACATTTCTGGTGTCAATTCTGCCGGACGAGATTCTCCTTCCCTATCATCGAGTCTTTGAAATAAAGTTCGGTCCCCTTTTCTATAATCGTCAGCCAAAGACCCCAGACCAAAAAAACATCCATTGACTCCCTTCCCGCCTACTGTTAAATTTCAAATATAAAGATCGATGCGTGGATCAAGCGGTGCATTTCCAATCGGCATATATTGAGGATTTTCAGTTAGAAATTGGGCAAACAAGATCTGGTACAACTCCTACACACACATTAAAAAATATTAAATTAAATTAAATTAAATATAATTTAAACAATTTAATTATATACAATAATTATGAAATTAAAAGAATTCAACTATAATAAACAAGTTATCAAGGTTGATTTGGAACGGCCATCAACAAACTCCCCCGATTTTTTGGTTCGGGTCTTCACAAATAGCTCATTAATTCGTGGCTCCCTCCCCAAATCTTTTTTTTAATTAAAATAATTAATTTTAATTAAATATATAATAATACAAAATAAAACTTTAAAAAATAGTTATAATTATCATTCGTCGACGATGTTCGCCGATACTGATACTTCTAACTGTACTAAGGCAGCCACCTGCTTCAGGTGCCCTCATCTTTTTAGCATGTTCAGGTCTTCTCTGAAAATCTTTTGTCTTCCACCAATCAATAAGTTCCCCAAATATTTCCTCGCCTATCCAGTTAGGACGAGTTTGATCTCTTTCTCAATGTTGTCTAGCATTCCTGAGCATGTCAGATAATATGCTAGATACCTTACTTCTAAAAAAAATTAATTTTGAACTCGTCAAATTTTTGTCAAGTACACCTTTCTTGCAAGTTATATGACAGTCAAATAAAATGTTAGATATATATAACAAAAAATAGTTATAAAATAACATAACTATAATAAAAATACAATTTACCTTGAATTTATCAAACCATATATCTTTCTCAGTATCTGGGAGCTCTCCGAAAGACTTAATGAGTTTTGTATACATCAATTGAATGACCCAGTTTATAGCTTTTGTAGCGGGCCGACACGGATCAAAACTAAACAACAATAATTTGAATGAGTATTAAACATAAAATGGCAATATATAGCTAAATAAATATTATAAATTAACAACATACCCAGATCCCTCAGGCCTAATCAGATGTCGTCCTTCAACCACCAAAAGCTCCCCTGCAACAGGATTTGTCGGCTTCTCATGAACATCGTCATCCTCCTGAATAGTGTGGTCATCCTGCTGCTGACGCGTAGGTATATATGTGGGGTGTGGAATGCGGGAGCCAGATCCCTCTAGCTGGTGCGTGGAGGGAGTCTGCTGATGAAAAGTAGATCCTAAAGCCTGCGGCGTGAAGGAATACTGCTGAGGAAACCCAAATCCCCCAAGATGTGCGAAGGGAGTCTGCTGAGGAAAACTAGATCCCCTAGGCTGTTGTGTGAAGGAATAATGCTGAGGAAGAAAACTAGCTCCCCCATGAAAACTAGATCCCCTAGACTGCTGCGTGAACGTAGACGGTGCATGGGGAAAATTAGATCCCCCAAGCGGATGCATAAAGGATCCCCCAAACAGACTAATTGTATGATGTCGTGTCATTTGACTTGCAATATGCATTGAAGAAAACAATCTTTTAACCTTGGTATTATCGTCTGTGAGATGTTCGATCGAACTCTAGTATAGTCGAAGTCTGTTTGCAAGTAATGCGTGTTGTAGTCGAAGCTTGTTCTAACATGCATTAGTCAATATTGTTAGGGTTGTTAGCATGTTGAATTGGGCCTTGCTTGTAAGCCCAATTGTTTAAGTTAGCTTGTACCCTAAGTTGGCTTGTAATGGGTAATTGTTAAAAAGCCCATTAGGTTAGTGTGCTATTTTATTATAAATAGGATGCTAGTTTCTCAATCTTGGCATAAGGAAAAATAGGAAGATAAAATCCTAATTTCAAGAGAGAGAGGTTATTTTGTTATTCTTGTATACTTGTAATCTTGTTCTAAGATAAAGGAAAGAATAGCAGTTTAATAACCAATCCTTGTTGTTCCTTGTTGTTTTACCTTGTTTTCTTTGTTAACCCTAACCCTTGTGTGTTTCTTGATCAATAAGAAACTGTTTATACTTTGTTTAAAGGTATCTGATTCACAACAAATTGGTGCGGTGAGCGTGGATGCAGATGCCTTCAATAAAGTATGAGATTGAAAATTTCACCGGAGTGAATGACTTCGGTTTGTGGCGCTTGAAGATGAAAGCCCTATTGGTTCAACAGGGTTGTTTGGAAGCGTTGAAGGGTGAGGCAGCCATGGACGCTGCGTTAACGGCAAAAGAAAAGACGGGCATGATCGAGAAAGCCCACAGCGCAATATTGCTGAGCCTTAGTGATAAGGTTCTTCGACAGGTATCAAAGAAGACTACAGCATCGGGATTATGGGTGAAACTTGAAAGTTTGTACATGACCAAATCTCTGGTGAATCGACTCTACCTGAAGCAAGCTTTATATTCATTCAAGATGAGTGAAGACAAAGTGTTGGCTGAGTAGTTGGATATGTTCAACAAGCTGATTCTTGAAAATATTGATGTGAAGATCGATGATGAAGATCAAGCACTGTTGTTGTTGTGTGCTTTTCCCAGAACACATGCTCACTTCAAAGAAACTCTCTTGTATGGAAGGGAGTCCCTGACCTTTGAAGAAGTTCAATCAGCCTTGTATTCTAAGGACTTGAACGAACGAAAGGAGCATAAACCTTCGACGGTGGGCGAAGGTTTGGCCATTAAGGGAAAATTCTTGTGAAAGGATGGTAAGTTCGACAAGAAGAAAGGTAAAAGTCAACAGAAGTCTTATAGTGGCGAAAAATCTAGTATTCAATGTTATCACTGTAAGAAGGAGGGTCACATAAGAAAGGTGTGCCCTGAACGCCTGAAAGATCATGGAGGTAATGGCAATGCAGCCATTGTTCAAGATGACTTCGACTCATCTGATGTTCTTGTGGTTTCAAGTGGCAGCTCGAGGAAAGAGTGGATTATGGATTCAGGTTGCACTTGGCACATGACTCTAAACAGAGAATTGTTCGAGGAGCTATGTGATCAAGATGGTGGATATGTGCTGCTAGGAAACAACAAATCTTGCAAAATTGCAGGTATTGGATCTGTGAGATTCAAGCTCCATGATGAGTCAATAAGGTTATTGACTGAAGTCAGGTACGTACCTGACTTGAAGAGAAATTTGATTTCTCTTGGTGAATTCGATAGAAAAGGATATGTTTTTCAAGGAGAGAAAAGTATCCTAAGAGTCATGAAGGGGTCGAAGGAAGTCTTGAGAGGCGTGAAGAAACAAGGCTTGTATACCCTTGAGGCTGAGGTTGTAAGTGGTTCGACAAATGTTGCATCCACGAAATCTATGTCGAAGACAGAATTATGGCACATGAGATTGGACCATGTCAGCGAAAGAGGCCTGGTCGAATTGGGGAAGCAGAACCTGCTAGGAGGTGACAAAGTCGAAAAGTTGGAATTTTGTGAATCTTGTGTATTTGGTAAATCCTATAGGGCGAAGTTTAACAAAGGCAAGCAAAGAACACATGGATCCCTGGATTACATTCATGCTAATCTTTGGGGGCCTGCAAGGAATCCTTCACACTCAGGTGCAAGGTATTTTTTATCCATCGTTGATGACTATTCTAGAAATCTATGGGTATTCATTCAGAAGACGAAGGATGAAACTTTTGAGAATTTCAAAAGTCGGAAGAGTCTAGTCGAAACTCAGACTGGCAGAAAGGTTAAGAGGTTGAGAACCGACAATGGCCTTGAATTCTGCAACGAAGCTTTCGACAGTTACTATGTTGGGTCTGGGATTGCAAGGCATAAGACTGTAGCAGGTACTCCTCAACAAAATGGCTTAGCTGAGAGATTCAATCGAACAATCCTTGAAAGGGTTAGATTCATGTTGGTTAGTGCTGGATTGAAGAAGGTGTTTTGGGCGGAAGCTGTTTCGACAGCAGCTTACCTGATAAATAGATGTCCCTCGACTGCCTTGGGAATGAAGACACCTGAAGAAGTTTGGTCGGGACATCCACCTAGTCTCGATAGACTGAGAGTATTTGGCTGTGTGGCCTATGCTCATATTAGGCAAGACAAGGTCGAACCTAGAGCTCTGAAGTGCATGTTCATGGGATACCCTGAAGGAGTCAAAGCTTATAGGATATGGTGCCTAGAGCCAGGTCACAGAAGGTGTATCACCAGTCGAGATGTAGTTTTCAATGAAGCAGAGATGGCTTTCAAGAAAACTGATTATGCTGACGAAGAGCTGGAACAGGGAGAGATTCCTGTTGAGGTGGAGCATGTTGATGCTGAATTGCTTACCCCATATGAAGTCGAAAAAGACGCAGAAGATGCTGTCGAAGATGAGGAGATTGATAATGACTACCTACTAGCAAGAGACAGGTAGAGGAGAGTCATCAAGCTACCTCAGAGACTTGGGTATGCAGATCTTATAGTTTATGCCTTAATCTCTGCTAGTGAGGTTCTAGATGAAGAACCTAGAGACTATAAGGAAGTTATGAGGAGTCGAAAGAAGACTGAATGGCTGAAGGCCATGGATGATGAGATGAAATCTCTTCATGATAACGACACCTGGGAACTGATCAAGAAACCTGCTGGAGCCAAGTTAGTCAGCTGTAAATGGATTTTCAAAGTTAAGGAAGGAATCGAAGGAGTGACGTCGAAGAGATACAAGGCAAGATTGGTTGCTAGGGGGTTCACTCAGAAAGAAGGTATCGACTTCAATGATGTGTTCTCTCCTGTTGTGAAGCACAGATCCATTCGAATGTTGCTTGCCATGGTGGCCCAGTTCGACCTTGAACTGGAACAGATGGATGTGAAGACTGCATTCTTGTATGGTAATCTAGATGAAACAATCCTGATGAGGCAACCTGAAGGGTATGTCGAAAGGGGGAAGGAAGATTATGTGTGCAAACTGAATAGATCTTTATATGGACTGAAACAATCTCCTCGACAGTGGAATAGGAGATTCGACAAGTTCATGGCACACATAAGTTTCATCAGAAGCCAGTTCGACCACTGTGTTTACTTCAGATTTCGACCTGGTAATTCATTTGTTATTTTGTTGCTCTATGTGGATGATATTCTAATAGCAAGCAACAATGTCGAAGAGGTAATGAGGGTGAAGGTTGAACTCAATAAAGAGTTCGAAATGAAGGATCTGGGAGCTGCGTCCAGGATTCTTGGGATTGACATCCGGAGAGATAGAAAGCATTCGAAATTATGCTTATCTCAAGAGGCATACCTACAGAAGGTTCTCGAAAAGTTTTGTATGTCGAATTCAAAGCCTGTTGTGACTCCGACAAACCCTCAATTCAAGTTGAGTATAGATCAGTGTCCCAGCACTGATGTTGAAAGAACTTATATGAATAGCATTCCATATGCTAACATAGTAGGTTCTTTGATGTATGCTATGGTCTGTACTAGACCCGACATAGCATATGCAATAAGTCTTGTAAGCAGGTACATGGCGAATCCTGGAAAGGCTCACTGGCAAGCATTGAAGTGGATTTTAAGGTACATAAATGGGTCTCTGAATAGAGTCCTAATTTATGGTGGAGCCTTAGGTGAAGATAGTAAAGCAGCAATCGATGGATATGTCGACTCTGATTATGCAGGTTGTATAGATTCCAGAAAATCTATCTCTGGATATGTGTTCACTATGTTTGGGACAACAATCAGTTGGAAAGCAACACTTCAGAAGGTCGTTGCCCTATCAACCACTGAAGCGGAGTATATTGCCCTAACTGAAGCTGTGAAGGAAGCATTGTGGCTTGAAGGTTTTGCAAAGGAGCTAAAACTTCAAGGTCGAGTTATCACTGTTAAATGTGATAGTCAAAGTGCAATACACCTGTCGAAGAATTCAGCCTATCATGAGCGAACCAAGCACATTGATGTGAGGTTGCATTTCATCAGAGGGGTAATCGAGCGTGGAGAAGTCCAAGTGCTGAAGGTTTCGACAGATCATAATGTTGCTGATATGATCACCAAGACGTTGCCCAGTTGCAAGTTTTTCCACTGTATGCAGTTAATAAAGTTGCATGAAGAAAGCTAGTTTCTTGATGTTATAGAGTTAGATCCAAAGTGGAGATTTGTGAGATGTTGGATCGAACTCTAGTATAGTCGAAGTTTGTTCGCAAGTAATGTGTGTTGTAGTCGAAGTTTGTTCTAACATGCATTAGTCAATATTGATAGGGTTGTTAGCATGTTGAATTGGGCCTTGCTTGTAAGCCCAATTGTTTAAGTTAGCTTGTACCCTAAGTTGGCTTGTAATGGGTAATTGTTAAAAAGCCCATTAGGTTAGTGTGCTATTTTATTATAAATAGGATGTTAGTTTCTCAATCTTGGCATAAGGAAAAATAGGAAGATAAAATCCTAATTTCAAGGGAGAGAGGTTATTTTGTTATTCTTGTATACTTGTAATCTTGTTCTAAGAGAAAGGAAAGAATAGCAGTTTAATAACCAATCCTTGTTGTTCCTTGTTGTTTTACCTTGTTTTCTTTGTTAACCCTAACCCTTATGTGTTTCTTGATCAATAAGAAATTGTTTATACTTTGTTTAAAGGTATCTGATTCACAACATCGTCAAATAAAACATGGACTTCACTGCTACGCGTTTTTGTTTACGGTTAATGGCTTTACTACGAACTTGATATCTCGAACTCTTACAGAACTTACATTCCTCCAATGCCTCATCATTAATACCAAACTCATTGTCATAAAACAACATACATCCATTTATGCAACAATCAATCTTTCATACTTCTAAACCCAACTCCAACACCAACCTCTTTGCATCATAATAACTTGTAGGCAAGTTGTCTTTCGTAGGAGTCGCATCCAACATCATTTTTGTGAAGTATTCAAAACACTGATCAGGAACATTCCAATTTTACTTTGCGGCCAATAATCTCACACACATTGATAATTTTGAATCTGCCGACCCCTTAAACAACGGTGTATTCATTTCTTTCAATAATTGGTAAAATCTTTGTGCTTCCTCATTCGGAAACTCTTCCCCATCAAAATCCTGAGGTTCATCATGTGTCACATTTACTCCAAATGCATTTCCAACCATATCATCGATCAGTTTAAATTGTTCATCAAATTCCATATGTGATCGACTGCTTGATGCGTGTGTATTAGTTATCTCTGCATATAGGTTACTCGGCAGTTGTTCTCCATTATATGTCCAAACCCAATAATTTTTAATGAAACCCTTCCTCTTCAAATGACTTTTACTTCCTCTGGGTCACTAATTATAGGTCTACATTCACATTTAAGACAAGGACATCTCACTCCTCCTTCACGTCGACAACATTCTTGTGCAAATTTCCACGTGATAAACCCCTTAACTCCTTCCTAAAAATTTGGTGTAAGTCCACGTCTGTCTGGTAACGTTCCATCGTACATCCAACTACGATAGTAACGAAAATATTCCATACTGCACATTTGTACTATCATTATATATCATTTTAATAAAATATGTAATTTTGATATGCAAAATAATATAATTCTTTTCACATTAATTTAACAAATTTAAATCTATTTTTTCTATTTCGACACCAACCTAATAAAATATGTTCACTAAAATCTATTTTAAATCTATTTCGACACAAATTTAAATCTATTTTTTCTAAAATAATATAAATTATGTTTACTAAAATATACTACATATTCTCAAAATATAATATTCTAAAATATAATATATAATTTGTTTATTAAAAATAACACATTTAAAATATAATATATATTCATTATTTTTAAAAATCTAGTTTTTCTAAAATAATATATATTATGTTTACTAAAATATAATAAGTATTCAATAATGTAATATTCTATAATACAATATATAATTGATTTACTAAAAATAACACATTTAAAATATAATACATATTTATTATTTTTTAATAAAAATACTTTTTCAAAAAATAACACATTTTAAATATAATACATATTCATTATATTTTTTTAAATATAATACATATTCATTATGTTTTCTAAAAAAATACATTTTAAAAAACACATTTTAAAATTCTACTTTATCTAACAAAATAAATATTGTGTACACAGTTTACCTGCGGATTTTCATGCGAAAATAGTTTCGCAACAATTCCTGCGACTTTACCTGCCCTATTATATTGTGAAACATTATTTCCTGCCAAAAACGTGATAGCAGCAAATCTCGCAGGAATTTCTGAGATTTTAGCTGCGACTCTAGATTTTAAAATGAAAAATAAGATTCCTGCGGAATTGACTGCGGTTCATTTCGCAGGAATTAGTTATCTATTGAAACCACAAAATTCTCTGGAAAAATCGCAGGAATTTCTGCGAGGTTTGCTGCGGGATTTGCTGTAAACGTTTCTACAACATTTGCTGCGAGTTGTTTAATTTATTTTTAATTTTTATTATATTTTTACGATTAATAATTAAAATTATAAAACAAATATTGATTCCAATAATATGTTTTTGAGATATTTTTTAATTTTATATTAAATTTTTTTTTTATAATATTAATTGAGTTTTTTTAGTTATTTTTTAAAGAAAATTCATTTATTTAATACTTTTTATTGTTGTAAAAATTAGAAAAAATAAAAATATAAGTTTATGATACAATTGATGTGTAATCCTTCAACTTATAGTTTTTTATAAAATTTAAAATTTAAAAAGACAATAAAATAATCGTTTTACTCGATTGATAACATATATTTTTATATTATATATAATCGTTTTATTCATTTTGTGTATTAAAATATTTTGATGAAATAACTAGATTATTATACTAGAGATCAATTTATTAATTTGCAATTCAATTTTATAATTTAAAAGATGATAAAATAAAATAAAAATATTGATTTATTATCTTAAAATTTTGGAGTAAAAGAAAAAAAAATATTTTAAACAAATAGTGCACGCTCTAGACTTGTGATATAATTATGATATGTGGGTGTTGTGTTTGATGAGTTTAAAAAATATAAGTTTATGATATAATTATAAAATATAAGTTTATTTATTTAATAATTTTTTATTATTGTAAAAATTTAATAAAAAAAACCAAAAATATAAGTTTGGAGTTCACTCAAAACAAAACCATCAAAAATTACTATTACTAAGTATTGATATAATTGAGGTTAATCTCTGAAGCTTCCAAATAATATGTAGCAATGAAAACTCAACCCTAACGTAACAAACGTTTGGAGTTCACTCAAAACAAAACCCTCATAATAGAGAAATTGCGGAATGGCTCGTGCATCGATCACGTTTGGAGTTGACAAAGCCTCTCCCGTTACACCATGACCAGTCTTCTTCGCAATGATTTGAACTCTCGCAATCGCAACCACCAATCGAATCTCTGAACCTTAGCTTGTATTTTTTCCCCTTTCAACTCAGGTAAATTCATCTCTTTGATCTTTTTTATTTCTATATCTATTATCAAGCTTATGCGATTTTACTGATTTTAAGTTAGATTGATTATAAACTTAGGTGATTTTTGTAAACAAGGTGTTTGTTGAAATGCCACAGTGAGTTTACTTATGTTGATTTTGCTTTTTTTGGTTTTATGAATGATATGTTTTCTAACATAAAGCAGAAATTGTTAACATGCATTTATTAATGAGGAGTTAGATTGATTTATTAATGAAAGTTATCATCTAATAAAGTCCTTATCAATGTTATCAATTGAGGATGACAAATTATGCCTGCCAGCCAAAAACCTACCATATTGATACGGCGTTATGGTTGCTGACACAGAATCTGCCATGCCATACGGTAAGTTGGCAACACTGGCTCTTTCAAGGACTGATGATGTTAGTGCCTTTCTGGATGTTGGATTGATGTTGTTAAGTTCTACGATGCGTGTGATTTTTGCATTTTAGGAAGAATCTTATGATTTGTGTTATGATGTATCACACGTTTCATGTAGGTTTGCTACTATCTCTGGATGGCTTCCTTGTTTTTCATCTGAATTGAGGACAAGGTATGCATTGCATTTATTGTTGTGAATAGGATATCGTTAAACAAAGTATACATAGTTTCTTATCAAGAAACACACAAGGGTTAGGGTTAATAAAGAAAAAAGCAACAAGGAACAACAAGGATTGGTTATTAAACTGTTATTCTTTCCTTTCTCTTCGAACAAGATTACAAGTATACAAGAATAACAAAATAACCTCTCTCTCTTGAAATTAGGATTTTATCTTCCTATTTTTCCTTATGCCAAGATTGAGAAACTAGCATCCTATTTATAATGAAATAACACACTAACCTAATGGGATTTTTAACAATTCCTCATTACAAGCTAACTTAGGGTACAAGCTAACTTAAATAATTGGGCTTACAAGCAAGACCCAATTCAACATGCTAACAACCGTAGCAATATTTACTAATGCATGTTAGAACAGACTTCGACTACAACACGCATTACTTGCGAACAAACTTCGACTATAATAGAGTTCGATCTAACATCTCACAAATCTCCACCTTGGATATAACTCTATAACATCAAGAAACTAGCTTTCTTCACGCAGCTTTATTAACTGCATACAGTGGAAAAACTTGCAACTAGGCAATGTCTTGGTGATCATAGCAGCAGCATTATGATTTGTTAAAACCTTCAGCACTTGGACTTCTCCATGCTCGATTACCCCTCTGATGAAATGCAGCCTCACATCAATGTGCTTGGTTCGCTCATGATAGGCTGAATTCTTCGACAGGTGTATTGCACTTTGACTATCACATTTAACAATGATAACTCGACCTTGAAGTTTTAGCTCCTTTGCAAAACCTTCAAGCCACAATGCTTCCTTCACAACTTCAGTTAGGGCAATATACTCCGCTTCAGTGGTTGATAGGGCAACGACCTTCTAAAGTGTTGCTTTCCAACTGATTGTTGTCCCAAACATAGTGAACACATATCCAGAGATAGATTTTCTGGAATCTATACAACCTGCATAATCAGAGTCGACATATCCATCGATTGCTGCTTTACTATCTTCACCCAAGGCTCCACCATAAATTAGGACTATATTCAGAGACCCATTTATGTACCTTAAAATCCACTTCAATGCTTGCCAGTGAGCCTTTCCAGGATTCACCATGTACCTGCTTATAAGACTTATTGCATATGCTATGTCGGGTCTAGTACAGACCATAGCATACATCAAAGAACCTACTATGTTAGCATATGGAGTGCTATTCCTATGAGTTCTTTCAACATCAGTGCTGGGACACTGATCTATACTCAGCTTGAATTGAGGGTTTGTCGGAGTCACAACAGGCTTTGAATTCGACATACAAAACTTTTCGAGAACCTTCTATAGGTATGCCTCTTGAGATAAGCATAATTTCGAATGCTTTCTATCTCTTCAGATGTCAATCCCAAGAATCCTGGACGCAGCTCCCAGATCCTTCATTTCGAACTCTTTATTGAGTTCAGGCTTCACCCTCATTACCTCTTCGACATTGTTGCTTGCTATTAGAATATCATCCACATAGAGCAACAAAATAACAAATGAATTACCAGGTCGAAATCTGAAGTAAACACAGTGGTAGAACTGGCTTCTGATGAAACTTATGTGTGCCATGAACTTGTCGAATCTCCTATTCCACTGTCGAGGAGATTGTTTCAGTCCATATAAAGATCTATTCAGTTTGCACACATAATCTTCCTTCCCCCTTTCGACATACCCTTCAGGTTGCCTCATCAGGATTGTTTCATCTAGATTACCATACAAGAACGCAGTCTTCACATCCATCTGTTCCAGTTAAAGGTCGAACTGGGCCACCATGGCAAGCAACATTCGAATGGATCTGTGCTTCACAACAGGAGAGAACACATCATTGAAGTCGATACCTTCTTTCTAAGTGAACCCCCTAGCAACCAATCTTGCCTTATATCTCTTCAACGTCACTCCTTCGATTCCTTCCTTAACTTTGAAAAACCATTTACAGCTGACTAACTTGGCTCCAGCAGGTTTCTTGATCAGTTCCCAGGTGTTGTTATCATGAAGAGATTTCATCTCATCATTCATGGCCTTCAGCCATTCAGTCTTCTTTCGACTCCTCATAACTTCCTTATAGTCTCTAGGTTCTTCATCTAGAACCTCACTAGCAGAGATTAAGGCATAAGCTATAAGATCTGCATACCCAAGTCTCTGAGGTGGCTTGATGACTCTCCTCGACCTGTCTCTTGCTAGTAGGTAGTCATTATCAATCTCCTCATCTTCGACAGCATCTTCTGCGTCTTTTTCGACTTCATATGGGGTAAGAAATTCAGCATCAACATGCTCCACCTCAACAGGAATCTCTCCCTGTTCCAGCTCTTCGTCAGCATAATCAGTTTTCTTGAAAGCCATCTCTGCTTCATTGAAAACTACATCTCGACTGGTGATACACCTTCTGTGACCTGGCTCTAGGCACCATATCCTATAAGCTTTGACTCCTTCAGGGTATCCCATGAACATGCACTTCAGAGCTCTAGGTTCGACCTTGTCTTGCCTAATATGAGCATAGGCCACACAGCCAAATACTCTCAGTCTATCGAGACTAGGTGGATGTCCCGACCAAACTTCTTCAGGTGTCTTCATTCCCAAGGCAGTCGAGGGACATCTATTTATCAGGTAAGCTGCTGTCGAAACAGCTTCCGCCCAAAACACCTTCTTCAATCCAGCACTAACCAACATGAATCTAACCCTTTCAAGGATTGTTCGATTGAATCTCTCAGCTAAGCCATTTTGTTGAGGAGTACCTGCTACAGTCTTATGCCTTGCAATCCCAGACCCAACATAGTAACTGTCGAAAGCTTCGTTGCAGAATTCAAGGCCATTGTCGGTTCTCAACCTCTTAACCTTTCTGCCAGTCTGAGTTTCGACTAGAATCTTCCAACTTTTGAAATTCTCAAAAGTTCCATCCTTCGTCTTCTAAATGAATACCCATAGTTTTCTGGAATAGTCATCAACGATGGATAGAAAATACCTTGCACCTGAGTGTGAAGGATTCCTTGCAGGCCCCCAAAGATCAGCATGAATGAAATCCCGGGATCCATGTGTTCTTTGCTTGCCTTTGTTAAACTTCGCCCTACAGGATTTACCAAATACAGAAAATTCAAAAAATTCCAACTTTTCGACTTTGTCACCTCCTAGCAGGTTCTGCTTCCCCAATTCGACCAGGCCTCTTTCGCTGACATGGCCCAATCTCATGTGCCATAATTCTGTCTTCGACATAGATTTCGTAGATGCAACATTTGTTGAACCACTTACAACCTCAGCCTCAAGGGTATACAAGCCTTGTTTCTTCACGCCTCTCAAGACTTCCTTCGACCCCTTCATGACTCTTAGGATACTTTTCTCTCCTTGAAAAACATATCCTTTTCTGTCGAATTCACCAAGAGAAATCAAATTTCTCTTCAAGTCAGGTACGTACCTGACTTCAGTCAATAACCTTATTGACTCATCATGGAGCTTGAATCTCACAGATCCAATACCTGCAATTTTGCAAGATTTGTTGTTTCCTAACAGCACAGATCCACCATCTTGATCACATACCTCCTCGAACAATTCTCTGTTTGGAGTCATGTGCCAAGTGCAACCTGAATCCATAATCCACTCTTTCCTCGAGTCGCCACTTGAAACCACAAGAACATCAGATGAGTCGAAGTCATCTTGAACAATGGCTGCATTGCCATTACCTCCATGATCTTTCAAGCGTTCAGGGCACACCTTTCTTATGTGACTCTCCTTCTTACAGTGATAACATCGAATACTAGATGTTTCACCACTATACGACTTCTGTTGACTTTTACCTTTCTTCTTGTCAAACTTACCATCCTTTCGCAAGAATTTTCCCTTAACGGCCAAACCTTCACCCACCGTCGAAGGTTTATGCTCCTTTCGTTCGTTCAAGTCCTTAGAATACAAGGCTGATTGAACTTCTTCAAAGGTCAGGGACTCCCTTCCATACAAGAGAGTTTCTTTGAAGTGAGCATGTGTTCTAGGCAAAGCACACAGCAGCAACAGTGCTTGATCTTCATCATCGATCTTCACATCAATATTTTCAAGATCAAGAATCAGCTTGTTGAACATATCCAACTGCTCATCCAACACTTTGTCTTCACTCATCTTGAATGAATATAAAGCTTGCTTCAGGTATAGTCGATTCACCAGAGATTTGGTCATGTACAAACTTTCAAGTTTCACCCATAATCCTGATGTTGTAGTCTCCTTTGATACCTGTCGAAGAACCTTATCACCAAGGCTCAACAATATTGCATTGTGGGCTTTCTCGATCATGCCCGTCTTTTCTTTTGCCATTAATGCAGCGTCCATGGCTGCCTCACCCTTCAACGCTTCCAAACAACCCTGCTGAACCAATAGGGCTTTCATCTTCAAGCGCCACAGACCGAAGTCGTTCACTCCGGTGAACTTTTCAATCTCATACTTTGTTGAAGGCATCTTCTCCACGCTCACCGCACCAATTTGTTGTGAATAGGATACCGTTAAACAAAGTATACACGGTTTCTTATCAAGAAACACACAAGGGTTAGGATTAATAAAGAAAAAAGCAACAAGGAACATTAAGGATTGGTTATTAAACTGCTATTCTTTCCTTTCTCTTAGAACAAGATTACAAGTATACAAGAATAACAAAATAACCTCTCTCCCTTGAAATTAGGAGTTTATTTTCCTATTTTTCCTTATGCCAAGATTGAGAAACTAGCATCCTATTTATAATGGAATAGCACACTAACCTAATGGGCTTTTTAACAATTACCCATTACAAGCTAACTTAGGGTACAAGCTAACTTAAACAATTGGGTTTACAAGCAAGACCCAATTCAACATGCTAACAACCGTAGCAATATTTACTAATGCATGTTAGAACAGACTTCGACTACAACACGCATTACTTGCAAACAAACTTCGACTATAATAGAGTTCGATCCAACATCTCAAATTTATAATTTCAAGCTTAAACAATTATTTACTTCCTTGGCAGTGCCTAAGGTGGTACCTGTTATTTTCAGGGTTAACCTGTGCATAGCTGGTTATCACTGCATATATTTTCCTAATTGCGAATTCTCGAACCAGAATCACCATTTTAGAATAGCTGGACATCATAGCCTATATATTAAGTACAACATGGCCTATAACCCGTGACCTTGCAATTTTAGATGAAGCATTGAAAATTGCATAATACTAACAATTATCTCCAATAGATCAAACAAGACTACATAACTGGCCCACAATGAATTTATTTAATTCTTTCTGAGCCGATCATAAAATATAGTTGGCTCTCATTATTCTTACTGGCATGTAGTGATCATAACACCACCATAATGTTACTACTCACTCAACTTAGTTTCATAAAAGAGTGTGGATCACCACTCAATAACAAATTTGTGATCATGTTGATGAATCGCAGAAACATTAAAACCTTGATGTTTTAGTGTGTATTTGGTTCTGCGATGAAAATAATTGATTTTGAATGAAGTGGTTCTGTAAAATTGATTCTAGCTAAAAGTTAGTTGGATAAATTTATGTTAAAGTGAGTTTATCACTAAATTTCAACGTAAAAATCATGTTTAAATTCAAACTATAAATTCTAGCCGCAAGTAGAATCAATTCTATCTCAAAATCATTTCAAAATCAATTCTACACTTCTATTTTGTGGTTGCACATTTTTTAAAACCTTGATTAATACTACATTTATATTTATTTTGAATAACATATAAAGTAAGGAATTCATATACCTGCATTGCAAATGTTAAGTGAAACAATGTTGCTTCCGCCCAAGGCTTTCCTCTAAACTCTGATAAAAAATGATTGAGTTGAGATCTTTCAAAATATCATTGCTATTAAAGTGAAGAATATACCGATACAGTCACAGCAGGGAGTCCAAGGAAGTTTCCTGCTATGGAATACTGAAATAAGTGCAGCTGAAATCACGACGACAAACAAATCAGATTTTATGTTATCAAAATCTTCATAAGTAACATGGCCAGATGTGATTGGTTATACGTGCAGAACTATTTTACAGTGATAGTGCATAAAAATTAAATCGAATCTATATACCTCTGTTGATAGTCAAGTTCCCCAGTCTTCAGTACACCACTTTGGATTTGGTTTGCAGTCACACTGTCATGTGTATTAGGCATGTTATCCAAGATAAAAATTGTTACAATATTAAACAGAATGGTATGTGTAAAGATTGAGAAAACATAACAAACCATGTCGATGGTCATGACAAAAGACTGATATAGGAGTCATCATCAAAGACTGCATATTTATGTTATCTGCTTCTGCAAACCTTGATGTAAACAAAAAACCCCATTTATGGGTAGTTACCCAGATTTTTCATTTTGCATTGTATTGTTTCTCTAATTATCAAACAAGCACAGTAACATTCTTCCATTTAAATAATACTCTATTACTACAATTGGATTATATTCCTAAAACAATTGGATTATAAAGCTAAAGAGAAGCAAATGAGGCCTTATATGTTTCAGACACAACACTGCTATTTTCATTCCTTGTATGCATACAATTTTTTAACTTTTGTTATTACATATGGGGTCAAATATGGCATACTGATTGTAACACGGTGGGAGAACTGACTTTAAACAATGTTGCGGATAGCAAGAGTCGCCACCGACTTTTATTTTATCCATAAGGAAAGGTTATAAAAGAACAGGAAAGACCTTAGAGAATATTTTGGGTCCGGGGGGTAGGTTATGAAAAGGGAAGGTGTTAGCATCCTTTTCATCCATGGTTATCCATGGGCTCTTAGGTACTTAAGCTCACTTTTGAATTGTTTTGAAAGTGTAGTGTGTGAATAGCAAAAAAATTTCAGAATAGTTTAATAATAATCCGTGTATGGATGTGAAAAAAACTTGTTTGAAAATTTTGTTGGAAATTTGTTTAAGTGTGAAAAAGTTTTGAAGTGAGCAAGTATCTAGGAGTAGCCTACCCTAATGTTTTAAGGTCTTTCTTATTCTTTATCCTTTCCTTAGTAAGACTATCCCTACTAAAATGGAGTAGGTAGTCCTTACTTTGGATGTTAAGGGACATGTGAGGGACAATTTGACTTTGAAGGCCATTGTGGGATGTAATAAGCACATATAAGGGACCATCATCATTTTTCGAAAGGGACTCGATTCGTAAAGGCAACCATAAGGGACTTTGATGATTTTTTTATTTGAGGGACTTGCTTTATACACCCCACTTAACCATTATTCGTAGGCAACTTGAGGGATATCCTTAGGAAGTGAGACGGCGATTAAAATCGACTTACGTGTGTGACGCGCTTATTTTAATTATCTTTATTTAAAAGTGATCTAAATTTATTTTAATATTACATACATGTTGTTACACTCCCTAATTACTAACCATAATAATAATTAAATAATTAAACAACTTTACATCCAAGAAACAATTACAAAATAATAAGCAAAATAATTAAATAGCAAAGATAAATAAAATATAAATAAGCAATAATAAATAATAAAGGGGGTTAATTCTAAGTTTACTCGGCAAGACATCGCATCTTGTGCCTACGTATCCTTACGGGAGCGGAATCAGAGTAATCGTAGTTCCCCTCAATAGGGAGGTTAGAAACTTCTTGACTGTGGTCAAGGTCTCAAGGGGAATAAACGCATCTTAAGGACACGCTTACGTGGAGTGTAGAAACTCCAAATCTCTACGTTGAAATGTTAAGTTGTAATTAGGGTTAAATTAGGGATTCCACGGCGGGAAACCCTAAAATGAGCGCGGCGGCTCTTTGACCTAATGCTAAGGGTAAAATTGTAATTTTGCCTGCGGCGAGGCATTTGTGAAAATTAGGGTTTGTAGGCGTAAGGGTTTGAAGGTGAGGACTATTGACACGGCGGTCAAATGCTAGACCTAATTCTTTCGGAGTGTGTAATGTGACAGAAATATTGCAATACATCAGCAGAAATTTAAATCATACATCATGCAGAAATTTAAATGCGAAAAGTAAACGCGGTTATTAGGTTCGCGAGGTTACAATTGAGAAGCAGATACAAATACAAACGAAACTTGCGTTGAAAAATAAAATAAATAACGGTAAACATGACAAGCTGCAAAACAAATGAACAATGTTAGTAGGCAACGTTAGACAAGTTAGGAAACGAGAGGGGAAATTTATATACATTTTTGTCGCTTATTCGTGATATATGAAAGAATTTTTAATTTAAGTCAGAATAGAAGTTCTTCTTAATACTAAAATAAATATTTTTAAGTTTAATTTTCAAGAGAGTTTAATTTAAAAAGGCCTAATTATTTTTAAAGAGAAGGATTTGTTTATTATTATTAAAAAAAGCTAAACTAGTTATCTTTTAAAAAGAAAAACTCACTATTATTATTTGAAGAAAATTATATTATTACTAATCAGAAATTAATTTTAATTGTTTTGTTATATGTTTTAATACTAAAAATAAAAACAATGATAAGTAAAAGAATAAAGTTGGGCCGGTGATCAACCCAGCCCCAACTCAATGCTTGAAAACTGGATAACACTGCTTTTAGGGTTTCGAAAACCCTATCGCTACCCGCGGCGCCGTCATGGCTCGTTTCTCTTCGTCTTTGCTTCGTTTTGCATGTTTCGACCCCTCTATCTCCTGAAAATGAAACTATGAACAATATCAGCACAAATATGAGTTTTACAAACTTCCTACCCAGATTCTGACAATGGCGGATGGCGATGGCGTTTTCGTTGTTCTTTAAGGCCTGTGATGATGTCAAATCTGAGGCTACGAAGGTGGATTGCCCGTCGAGAGACGAAGGCGGTCTTCGTTCGAATCTTCTCCTTCGTTCAGATGCACGGCCGTCGATGGTTGTTCTGGTGACCTACGGCCGTTTTCGCTAGCGTTCGTGCTAGGGTTTCTACTCCCTCCTCTCCCTCTAGGGTTTTTTGTGATTTTTTACTGTGAATGAATTCCCCCCATCAGGTGATCCTGTTCCCTTTTATACTTTTTCTGGTTTTCTTTTGAATGGGCTTGGATCCTAGTGACTTACGTTATATTTACTGATACGATTTGAGGAGATTGTTTGGTGATTTTATCTGATATGATTTGATTGGATTTTTTTTCATGTGGATTGATTCGGTTGTGGATTTATCTCTGAATTAGATTTTGAATCAATTTTGTACTTTCCTTTTCCAGATTCACTTGGATATGGATTTTGTGTAACTCGAAAACCCTCTTATTTGGATATCCACTTTGAAACTGATTTGGATAGTTTTTTTCTTGAACCTTTGCAGATGTGGATTTGGATAACTGGTTTTGGATTGCTTGACCCTGTGTTGATGTTGTGATGCTTTGCATTGAGTTAAGCCCTTGCAGATGTTTGAACTGATAGTGCTGATGCTAACATTTTTCTTCTCTTCCAGGATTCCGTTAGCGTGTCCGGAAGTTGCCGTCTTAGCCTGGGTGCTGGAAAGGGTATATGGTGGTGATGACAACTTTAAGAAGTCTGAACCATGTGAATGTTGCTGAGGTTGTGAATGTTTGCTCGTGGTTGCTGGCCAATGTAGCTGATGTACTTTGTTTTGTCTGCTATTGCCCGATGATGGATGGAGCTGAGGGCTGAAACAAATGACGCTGTTGCAGTTGTGAATTGACGCTGCTGGTGTCATCATTGCTAATGCTGTCTTTGCTCTCTGTTAGGCTAATATTGGTGATGTTATGCCGCTGTTGGGCTAATGGTTGTTGTTACCTGCTGTGACTTGCTGCTACTATTTGACAGAAACCTGTTGTTGCTTGCATCTAAGGTGTTGCGGCATTACTTACCGTTGATGTGTTTGTCACAACATTGCTGATGTGCTTCTGTATTGCAGGTGCTATCACTTGCTGATATGCCCTACTGCTGGTGTGATGAATGTGAGCTTATCTTGCCCTTTTAATTGAGTTTGCATTTCCTGCTGTGGTTTGTGAACTGGACCTCTGCCCTCTCTTGTTTTCGAATTGACTTGAACCTGATTCTTTTAATGTACTTGCCAGGATACTGATGCTGATATGGACTTTGATTCTAATATTATCTGTTGGATTTTTGCAGACAAGTCCTCCCTCTGATCTGGGACATCCGTACGGTTTGGATTTTCTACATTCAGTTGTGGATTATCCATGGATCTAATTAGCAATCTGTTGGCATCCGGATTTACTTGATAGATTCCAATTACGTACTGGTTTCGAAGCAATCCTTCGGCAAAATCCATTTTGACCCGAAACTTCTTTTTACTCTTCATCTCTCGGTTGCCCCTTAGATAAGAACAGATGTTACCTGATCTGACGCTAATGGCGCGGATCGGTAACGGGGGTAGGATGCGGCTTCGGTTGTGCCACTCCCGGCACTCGATGATGACAATGTTCTGAGAGTGTCAAATTCATCTTTCTAACATCTTCCTACTCTGTTCTGTTTTGTTTCTCTTATTTTTTGCAGGTGATCGGGAATTTCGAGGAACACTCAAGGGAAGGATACCATGAAGAAGCCTTAGGAGTTTTTAGGATTTAGGATTTTTTAGAGTAGATGTAACATTTGTAAATGTAATCTCACAGCAATTCAAATGTGAAATGATTCACTTCCTTTTGTAAAATGATATTCTTATGAAATAAAAATTCCATGATCATTCAACTTTGAATCTATTTATATTTATTTCTAGTTATAAACTATAAACATTTGTGAATAAATCCACAAATATTTAAATTCATTATTCTAGTCATAAACCATAAATACTCACGAATGATATTCTTGCCCATGTACTTGTCTCGTTGGTAGTCCTAATCTCATCACCTGACTTCATTCATTTGGATTCTAGCCAACAATATTCTCCTCATTTTCTAACCAAACGCGAATGTGCGCCGTAATCGCAACAGATTTAGTATTAATGATGATATTGCCCGTAATTGAATTCCACTGACCAAATGATATAAGCAACAATCCAATAATACCCAATTAAACTGCGCCTTATTAACAGCAACGGAAATGCTCTGGAAATAAACCATGAGCGATAAAATGGACCTTAAATCCAGTTATGCCCGACAAATTTCGATACCGAACACATCGAATTGGCACCTTGATATAATCAAAACAGGTGATAAATAAATGCCTCAGAAATAGTGTCTCAAGTGTCTCACAGCTCAGTAACAGCCCGTCTTCAAAGAATTAGCGGGATCCACATAAAAATGACCAAAATACCCCCTGGGACCAAATCTGAAGTCTTGGAAGTCCATTTAGCCTGATTAAAGTCAAAACCCTAGTTTTGGATGCACTGCTTAGGAGGTGCATTGTCTGAGGGAATTGTCAACTCTTCTGACCAATTGTGAATTTTGTGAACCTTGTGACCCTTCTTGGAACACAAAGTCTTGTATTGTGAGGGCAAATTTTGGGGTGCAACAGCTGCCCCTGTTCAATTTTCTGAAACCTGAGGGGTTAGATTGGTATATTTGCCAGTCGTAACCTGGAAGGTTGAAGGGGATTGAACACAAAAGCCCAAAAATTTGCACTCACCAGTGCATGGAGTGATATTGATGGTTGGTTGAACATGATTGAGTGGGCTTAAAGATGCCACTAGGGGAAAGTTCTTCAGTAGTATAATGAGAACTGTCAGGAGTCTGGAGTAATACTGATGTAACAGCATGTCTTCATGAGGATAGAGCAATCAATAATGACAACCCTAAAGCAGTCTTGAAGTGATAAATCTGACCTCAGGAGGATAGAGCAATCAATAGCTCTAAAGCAGTCTTGAAGTAATAATGGCTTCAGGAGGATAGAGCAATCAATAGCTCTAAAGCAGTCTTGAAGTAATAATGTGATATGTCTTCAGGAGGATAGAGCAATCAATAGCTCTAAAGCAGTCTTGAAGTAATGATTTCAGGAGGATAGAGCAATGGATAGCTCTAAAGCAGTCTTGAAATAATAATGTAATTTCAGGAGGATAGAGCAATGGATAACTCTAAAGCAGTCTTGAAATAATAATGTAATTTCAGGAGGATAGAGCAATGGATAACTCTAAAGCAGTCTTGAAATAATTAGATGGCTTCAGGAGGATAGGGCAATAAATAGCTCTAAAGCAGTCTTGAAGTAGTAGGATGATTTCAGGAGGATAGAGCAATCAGTAGCTCTAAAGCAGTCTTGAAGTAATAGGATGATTTCAGGAGGATAGAGCAATCAGTGGCTCTAAAGCAGTCTTGAAATAATAATGTGATATGTCTTCAGGAGGATAGAGCAATCAATAGCTCTAAAGCAGTCTTGAAGTAATGATTTCAGGAGGATAGAGCAATGGATAGCTCTAAAGCAGTCTTGAAATAATAATGTAATTTCAGGAGGATAGAGCAATGGATAACTCTAAAGCAGTCTTGAAATAATAGATGGCTTCAGGAGGATAGAGCAATGAATAGCTCTAAAGCAGTCTTGAAGTAGTAATATGACCTCATGAGGATAGAGCAATGAATAGCTCTAAAGCAGTCTTGAAGTAATAGGATGATTTCAGGAGGATAGAGCAATCAGTAGCTCTAAAGCAGTCTTGAAGTCATGAGAGGCTATCAGGAGGATAAAATAACCCTGAGGTTACAATAAAGCAGTCCCAAAGTAATAAGAAGCTCATCAGGAGGATAAAGTAACCCTGAGGTTACAATAAAGCAGTCCCAAAGTAATAAGAAGCTCATCAGGAGGATAAAGTAACCCTGAGGTTACAATAAAGCAGTCCCAAAGATCACAAGCTTGTTTGTTGGATAATTAACCTGAAAACAAGGTAGCATTCTGTATAACAACATTAGTTTATGCTTTATGTATGCATGTATGACATGATGCACTTAGGTAATGTACTATAGACATATATGTTATGGTATGATGTAAATGATGTATGTATGATATGACACTGCTGGAAGTGTCTGGATATCCTTGTATAACAACTGCTGGCCAAGGAAAATAAATCCCGATTTGTTGAAGAATATATAACCCTCCGTCTGCTGGGGATAACAAGGTATAGATAACCTCCCGTTGTTGGGGATAACAAGGTATAGATAACCTTCGTTTTCGTTTGATAGTAGGATAAGTATAACATCCCGTCTTCGTTCATCGTGCCCTTATTGGAAAGTAATTTCCCGTATATCCGTATGAGGATAAAAGAGATGGATATAAATTCCAGGGGAGATTAGACTTTGTGAAAATGGATTAGTCCTACTGATGGTTTGTAACTGTCTTGTAAAGATGAACCGGCGAAGCTTCGTTGAAATCCTTCCCTCGTTCGTCCTTAGTAAATACTATTACTGTATTTTCATGCATTTCTGGTAAACATCAATCATATTAAAAGCATACATGCATTTCTGGTAAACATCAATCATATTCAAAGGCATACATACATTCAAACACAACCAATGGACGTTTCGCTTATGTAAATAGGGTGAAAGTAAATCTGGATTCAAAAGATGGAATTTATTTATATCAAAAGTGACCCATACACGGGTAAGTTTGTACAAGGAGACATAAACCCTAGTAAGAGAATTTTGTCAGGAAGTTTTACAAAAAGAATCAGCTATGTGGGAAATAATCCTATTGAGTTTCAATTCTACTATTGCCACTCAAGTATCTCATCTTCTTGCTGTTGAGACGGAAACGATTGGATTGAGCTTTATCTGTTTGAGCTTGAGTAAGTAGTACAACTGGTTGCAGTTTCATGAGTTATCCAAACGAGACATAGTCATACGCTTTAATCCCTAACTTTTGCCTGGATTGCCCTTTCAGGTTTTCAATCCACCGGGATACCCTTTTTTGCCCAAGCCGCCTTTTCAGGTTTTCGACTTGCCGGGTGTACATCTTTTTATATATATATCCCTAATTTTTGCCCAAACCCTTTTGGTTTGCCGGGATGCCCTTATTTTTGCCTAGGCCTGTTAACCTAGCGGGTCTCTTTTTATGCGTAGTATTTTTTAACTATGTCTGCGTTTACAGGTTGCGGGAAGTCTTCACCATCCATTGTAGTCAGTATCATGGCACCTTCTGAGAACACTGTCTTGACTACAAATGGTCCCTCATATGTTGGAGTCCACTTGCCCCTAGGATCACCCTGTGGTAATATGATACGCTTGATTACCAAGTCACCAGCCTGATATACCTTTGGCTTAACCTTCTTGTTAAAAGCTTTGATCATCCGTTTCTGGTACATCTGGCCATGACAAACTGCTGCTAACCTTTTCTCATCAATCAAATTTATCTGGTCAAGTCGAGTCTGAACCCACTCATCTTCATCCAAGCCTGCATCCTTCATAATTCTCAAGGAGGGGATCTGAACTTCAATAGGCAGAACTGCTTCCATACCATAGACTAAGGAGAATGGGGTTGCCCCTGTTGAAGTACGTATTGTAGTACGATAACCATGCAGAGCAAATGGTAACATCTCGTGCCAATCCTTGTAAGTAACAGTCATCTTCTGTACAATCTTCTTAATGTTCTTATTAGCAGCTTCAACTGCCCCATTCATCTTTGGACGATACGGAGAAGAGTTGTGATGCTTAATCTTGAACTGCATCTTCGAAATCAACAAGGTAGTATGGGTCAACATATACTGTCTTAGTCGGCGAGCAGCCCATGCCAAAGCGCAGCAAGTTTTCTCGAGCAGTGAGTATCTTGTTTCACAGTCGGTAAACTTTTTGCTAAGGTAGTATATTGCCTGCTCTTTTCGACCAGACTCGTCATGTTGCACCAATACACACCCCATTGAGTTGTCTAATACTATTAAATACATAATCAAGGGTCTTCCATCAACTGGTGGCATTAAAATTGGGGGTTCTAGCAAATATCTCTTGATTTCATCAAAGGCAGTCTGGCACTCATCATTCCATTCCATCACCTGATCTTTCTTCAACAACTTGAAGATTGGCTCACAGATGGTAGTTAATTGGGAAATAAATCTTGCAATGTAGTTCAATCGTCCCAAGAAACCTCTAACCTCCTTCTCAGTACGGGGAGCTGGCATCTCTCGTATAGCTTTCACTTTTGCAGGATCCACTTCAATACCTTTTCCACTGACAATGAAACCCAGGAGCTTTCCAGATCTAACTCCAAAAGTACACTTGTTTGGGTTCAATCTCAACTTGTATTTCTTCAACCTCTCAAACAACTTGTGCAGATGATCAAGATGTTGCTCTTCATTCTGAGATCTGGCTATCATATCATCCACATATACCTCTATCTCATGATGAATCATATCATGAAACAAAGCCACCATAGCACGCTGATATGTTGCCCCTGCATTCTTTAAACCAAATGGCATTACCTTATAGCAAAAGGTGCCCCACTGTGTCACAAATGTTGTCTTCTCCATATCTTCAGGTGCCATCTTGATTTGATTGTAACCAGAGAAACCATCCATAAAAGAGAATACCTTATGCTGAGCAGTGTTGTCTACCAGAATATCGATATGAGGAAGTGGAAAGTCGTCTTTAGGGCTAGCCTTGTTCAGATCTCTGTAGTCTACACACATACGTACCTTACCATCTTTCTTAGGAACTGGTACCACATTTGCAACCCACTGAGGATAAGAAGTTACGGCCAAGAACCCTGCATTGAACTGTTTCATTACCTCTGCTTTGATCTTTTCTGACATTTCAGGACGCATACGACGAACCTTCTGCTTCTTTGGACGACAATCTTCTTTCACTGGCAAACGGTGAACCACAATGTCCGTATCCAACCCTGGCATATCTTCATAAGACCAAGCAAAGATCTCCACATAGTCACGTAGCATCTGAACCAACCTGCTCTTGACACTGTCCTCTAAATCAGCCCCTATCTTGACCTCTTTTCTGTTTTCTTCAGTTCCCAGATTCACAACTTCGACTGGCTCTTCATGTGGCTGTATAGCTTTCTCTTCTTGTTGTAACAACCTAGCAAGCTCTACAGGTATTTCACAATCGTCCTCGTCTCCGTCTTCAGTTTGATAGATCGGATTCTCGAAATTGTAATTGGCAATAGTAGAACTGTTATCAACTGGATCCAGAGTGGATGAGGATCTGCATTTTAGTGACGTGGGTGTGTGTAAGAACACATAGCTGATAAAGCAAAAATAAAAGAAAAAGAAAGACAAGGAACACAAATATTTACGAAAACGAAACGTCCACTGATTTTATTGAATGCAGTATGCAAATGAAATGACAACCCGTAACAAGCATACCATTGTGCCCCGGGTAAGGCACATGGCTTGAAAGTTTTAATTGTTCCGGAAATTATAAATTTAAAAACATAACACAGTAATAGTATTTACTCCTGACTAAAGGAGATAGGGATAACATCTTCAGCTGTCCAATTATTGAGTCCAGCACCCACAGTAGGAAAAATCCATGCCTCCAAGTTGTAGTCTTCATCTTGATCTCCCACAGCATTGATAACCCCTTGATTGGTGATACGAACAGCACGAGCACGATGAACAGCCTTCTGGGACTCTGCAGTGAAACCCAAACCAAACTTGTAAGACTTGTATGGAATATCAGGAAGCTGACCCCAAATAGTACAACCATCTTCTTCCACCATAGCTTTGGCGTCATTGAGGGAGGCCATTGCCATTGTTGGAGGGTTTCTGATGACCACAGGAACCTTCTTCACAGCAGGAGGAGTCACACAATCCTTAACAGCCCAGGGAACCACTTCAAATGACTGACATGGAGTTTCAATGTATTCACCTTCTACTTCCAGATACTTGAAAGTGTTTACATGGCTGACAAAGTATTCTTCCTCTCCAAAGACAGTAACAACTTTTCCATTCACCGGATATCTCAACTTTTGATGTAATGTGGAGGTCACAGCACCTGCCCCATGGATCCAGGGGCGACCAAGCAGACATGAGTACGAAGGACGAATATCCATCACATAGAATGTAGCAGTGAACACCTGAGAACCAACCTTGATTGGAAGATCAATTTCCCCATGCACTACTCTTCTAGAACCATCAAAAGCCTTTACCACAATATTACTGGGCTTCAATACCGTATCTTCAGGACTCAGCTTGTTCAGGACTTCCTTAGGCAACACATTCAGAGAGGAACCATTGTCTATCAGCACATGAGACAGGGTAGTGCCCCTGCATTCAATTGAAATATGCAAGGCCCTGTTATGATCCCTCTTGGCAGGGGTCAAGTCAGCATCAGAAAATCCTAACCCGTTGTCATAGGTCAGGTGAGCAACACAATTCTCAAACTGGTCCACAGAAATTGCACTGGGTACATGAGCCATCTTTAGAAACTTGATCAATGACTTGGCATGAGCCTCAGAACATAATAACAGGGAGAGCATAGAAATCTTTGAGGGAGTATGCCCCAGCTGATCAACAATATCATAATCACTCTTGCGAATGATTTTCAATACTTCTTCCATCTGCTTAGAGAGGTCATCAGCAGCTGGCACATCAGTAGATACAGGCTCAATAACAGGACCCTTGCCCCGAGCATCAGCGGTGGAAGTAACAGCAGGAGTAACTGCACTCTTAGAAGCAACTGGAGGAGAGAAGACTCTTCCACTACGAGTGATCTTGCTAGATCCAGCAATATTATCAATGTCAACAGGCATATCAGGTAAAGGCTCCTGCTTGACACCATGGATGTAAACATCAGACTCATAGTGCCAAGGCACAGCTTTGTCAGATGTATAAGGAATAGGACCAGGAGTGGTAATGATCAGAGGAGCCACTCTGGCTTCAGCAACAACTTTCACAGGACCTTCAGCAGTAATCTTGATTGGGCCCTGATGAGTGATTTTAATGGGACCCTTTGAAGTGATTCTTAGTGGTACTTTGTCAACCATGTCAACCTCTTCAATCTTCTTACCCTGAGTCAGATGATCCACCATACTTTCTACAGATGCTGGTCTTCTTTCAAACACTATAGTATATTTATCCATGAGACGTTGAATCCCATCTCTCAAAATGAAGCAACTATCCGGCTTATAGGTACAATATAGACAATCTTCATGGCAACCTGGAAAGATCCCAGCTTGTACTAACCTCTTTTTGATAACAGACAATAGTGTGCTCAACTCCATAACTGAATAGACATGCAGATCTTCATCAATATCTTCATCAATGGCGTTGACAGTCTTCTCGTGATTTGGCATTGGAGCTGTAATCACATTTGGAGTACCTGGTGGATCAAACTCAATTTCTCCAGCATCAATCATATCCTGAATTTTGTTCTTCAAGACCCAGCAGTTATTAGTATCATGTCCTGGACAGTTTGAATGATATGCACATCGTGCATTGGGATTGTACTTGGGAGAGGTAACATTGGGATTCTGAGGGGCCTCCCTCAGGGTGATAAGTTCAGCCTTCAACAAGTGTTGCAATGCCTGAGCCATTGACATGTTGATCTTCGTGAACTGTCTTCTAGCCCTCTGCTGGTTGCCTTGAGGCTGCTCTGTTGTTGCAGGAGTTGGATTTGAAATATGAACTGCACTAACAGACTGATGCCTTCTGTTACGATCAGGCTGACCATACACAGCATTAGATTCTTTCTTCCCAGTGGGAGGCTTCCTCTTTGTGTTGAGGTATGAGTTGAGGTTTCGTTCCTCATGAAGTAGCTTTGTTAGCTCTAGGATCCTTGCTTGGCTTGTTTTGTAATGAGCCTCGAAAGTATCCCTTTGCTCTTTCAGTTGGATCCATGATCTCTGCAAGTCTTCCATATCAGTAGGCATGTCTGGGTGAAGGATGGTATAAGCTGTGTCTCCTTCAGCAACAGGTTCCATGGTAACTGGTAGGACGGCAGGATATGGCATCATGAGTGTCTGAGCACGAGATCGTACCCATCTGAGATAAGCCTCCATAGGAATAGTGTACTTAGGCTCCAGTGTCTTGCTGTCAATCCTGTTTACCTTTCCCCAAGCTCGGATGAATCTCTGACGGTAACCCTGAAGATCGTTGTCATAGTCAAACACAATGCCCTGAATCAACATGTCATGTGGACCATCGCTCCGGGCGTAACCAAACTGTCGTAAAGCTAGAGATGGGTTGTAGGTGACGCCTCCTCTTATGCCTAGAAGTGGTACATTAGGAAACTCCCCACAACGGTCAATGATGGTGACATTCTCCATAGATCTGGAGCACCAATGGATGTCTGAGTGAGAAAGTGACATGATCCTCGTGGACCATCTGAACCCTTGCTCATTCTTCATTACTGAGCGAGGAAGGTGAGAAATAAACCACCTAGAAAGTAAAGGTATGCAGCACATCAAAGTTCCTCTTGCCCTTGTAGTACGGGTGTGAAGAGAATGTAGGATGTCTCCAAGTAAGGTAGGCACTGGATTGTGACTCAGGAATATGTTGATGGCATGAACGTCTATGAACTGATCAGGATTGGGGAACAACACTAAGCCATAGATCAATAAGGCTAAGATCTCCTCAAAAGCATCGTAGCTCATAGCCTTCAAGAACATTTGAGCTTTATCCACTAATACCTTGGCAAGAATACCTTTAACTCCACTTCTCGTCTCTAGAACAATGTCAGACTTCTTCAGATGTAGAGCTGCAGCAATAACTTCTGGTTTAAGCTCCTTCTCTAAGCCTGTGAATGGCTTCTGATCAAGAACAGGTATACCCAGAAGTTTAGAGAACTCCTCCATGGTTGGAGCCAGCTGATAATCAGGAAATGTAAAGCAATGGTGCTTAGGGTCAAAGAACTGAAACAGCACACTCATCATGTCTTCACTGAACCCTGAAGTAACTAGATCCAATAAGTGACCATGTCTCTTGTTGAACTGGGAATGATCAGGCACTAGGGAAACCAACTCCTTGAGCTTAGCAGGTATCCCTACAAAGTTGATCCTGATGGTGTTTCTACGAGCAGAAGCCATGACCTGCAACAAAGAACAAAGATAAATCCTTTGGTCCTTGAAATGGTTAGGGAAAATGATATGCTTATGATGCATGATGATGTCATGATGTCATGCTCAATCACAAACATGTGGCACACACAAACAAGTCACACCATAGCCCTAGGTTTAAAGGCTTGCATGAGGTTCAAAGGCAAGTACCCTCCCCTGAAGTTAGATGGTTCATCCTGTCCTACAAAAGTAACCAGGTTCTAAGGGATCTCAATATCATTGATCCTTCACAAGGGTGGTTGTTCAGAAGGCAACTTACTTGCCAACCAAAACCCTCCAAGTTTAAGATCTCAATGAGCGTAGTATCGAGTGTCAACCAACTTCAGTCTGCACCAAAGCCGGTTACCTCACTACTTTCTAAAGGCCAAGATGAGTTAACTAGGGTTCTAAAAGTCAGTTAGTGCATTGACAACATATGGCAGCCTCAATATTATCCTCAACTTGACTTAAGGAATATAAGCACCAACCAAGAAGTCGCACTAACTATGGCCACCAGATCAACCGTATCGATATACGTCGTACAGTTTCCTTGGTCTATTGCCATTTACCTAAGGTACACTAGATCCGGGTTAGGACCTTTCACACATAAGAGCACCCCAACAATATAATAATAAAGCAAACAAGGCAAACAATTTAAAGTGATCTTAATTCCTAAGGGTACCCCTCTTAAATAGATCCCCAGCAGAGTCGCCAGTTCTGTAACACGGTGGGAGAACTGACTTTAAACAATGTTGCGGATAGCAAGAGTCGCCACCGACTTTTATTTTATCCATAAGGAAAGGTTATAAAAGAACAGGAAAGACCTTAGAGAATATTTTGGGTCCGGGGGGTAGGTTATGAAAAGGGAAGGTGTTAGCATCCTTTTCATCCATGGTTATCCATGGGCTCTTAGGTACTTAAGCTCACTTTTGAATTGTTTTGAAAGTGTAGTGTGTGAATAGCAAAAAAATTTCAGAATAGTTTAATAATAATCCGTGTATGGATGTGAAAAAAACTTGTTTGAAAATTTTGTTGGAAATTTGTTTAAGTGTGAAAAAGTTTTGAAGTGAGCAAGTATCTAGGAGTAGCCTACCCTAATGTTTTAAGGTCTTTCTTATTCTTTATCCTTTCCTTAGTAAGACTATCCCTACTAAAATGGAGTAGGTAGTCCTTACTTTGGATGTTAAGGGACATGTGAGGGACAATTTGACTTTGAAGGCCATTGTGGGATGTAATAAGCACATATAAGGGACCATCATCATTTTTCGAAAGGGACTCGATTCGTAAAGGCAACCATAAGGGACTTTGATGATTTTTTTATTTGAGGGACTTGCTTTATACACCCCACTTAACCATTATTCGTAGGCAACTTGAGGGATATCCTTAGGAAGTGAGACGGCGATTAAAATCGACTTACGTGTGTGACGCGTTTATTTTAATTATCTTTATTTAAAAGTGATCTAAATTTATTTTAATATTACATACATGTTGTTACACTCCCTAATTACTAACCATAATAATAATTAAATAATTAAACAACTTTACATCCAAGAAACAATTACAAAATAATAAGCAAAATAATTAAATAGCAAAGATAAATAAAATATAAATAAGCAATAATAAATAATAAAGGGGGTTAATTCTAAGTTTACTCGGCAAGACATCGCATCTTGTGCCTACGTATCCTTACGGGAGCGGAATCAGAGTAATCGTAGTTCCCCTCAATAGGGAGGTTAGAAACTTCTTGACTGTGGTCAAGGTCTCAAGGGGAATAAACGCATCTTAAGGACACGCTTACGTGGAGTGTAGAAACTCCAAATCTCTACGTTGAAATGTTAAGTTGTAATTAGGGTTAAATTAGGGATTCCACGGCGGGAAACCCTAAAATGAGCGCGGCGGCTCTTTGACCTAATGCTAAGGATAAAATTGTAATTTTGCCTGCGGCGAGGCATTTGTGAAAATTAGGGTTTGTAGGCGTAAGGGTTTGAAGGTGAGGACTATTGACACGGCGGTCAAATGCTAGACCTAATTCTTTCGGAGTGTGTAATGTGACAGAAATATTGCAATACATCGGCAGAAATTTAAATCATACATCATGCAGAAATTTAAATGCGAAAAGTAAACGCGGTTATTAGGTTCGCGAGGTTACAATTGAGAAGCAGATACAAATACAAACGAAACTTGCGTTGAAAAATAAAATAAATAACGGTAAACATGACAAGCTGCAAAACAAATGAACAATGTTAGTAGGCAACGTTAGACAAGTTAGGAAACGAGAGGGGAAATTTATATACATTTTTGTCGCTTATTCGTGATATATGAAAGAATTTTTAATTTAAGTCAGAATAGAAGTTCTTCTTAATACTAAAATAAATATTTTTAAGTTTAATTTTCAAGAGAGTTTAATTTAAAAAGGCCTAATTATTTTTAAAGAGAAGGATTTGTTTATTATTATTAAAAAAAGCTAAACTAGTTATCTTTTAAAAAGAAAAACTCACTATTATTATTTGAAGAAAATTATATTATTACTAATCAGAAATTAATTTTAATTGTTTTGTTATATGTTTTAATACTAAAAATAAAAACAATGATAAGTAAAAGAATAAAGTTGGGCCGGTGATCAACCCAGCCCCAACTCAATGCTTGAAAACTGGATAACACTGCTTTTAGGGTTTCGAAAACCCTATCGCTACCCGCGGCGCCGTCATGGCTCGTTTCTCTTCGTCTTTGCTTCGTTTTGCATGTTTCGACCCCTCTATCTCCTGAAAATGAAACTATGAACAATATCAGCACAAATATGAGTTTTACAAACTTCCTACCCAGATTCTGACAATGGCGGATGGCGATGGCGTTTTCGTTGTTCTTTAAGGCCTGTGATGATGTCAAATCTGAGGCTACGAAGGTGGATTGCCCGTCGAGAGACGAAGGCGGTCTTCGTTCGAATCTTCTCCTTCGTTCAGATGCACGGCCGTCGATGGTTGTTCTGGTGACCTACGGCCGTTTTCGCTAGCGTTCGTGCTAGGGTTTCTACTCCCTCCTCTCCCTCTAGGGTGTTTTGTGATTTTTTTACTGTGAATGAATTCCCCCCATCAGGTGATCCTGTTCCCTTTTATACTTTTTCTGGTTTTCTTTTGAATGGGCTTGGATCCTAGTGACTTACGTTATATTTACTGATACGATTTGAGGAGATTGTTTGGTGATTTTATCTGATATGATTTGATTGGATTTTTTTTCATGTGGATTGATTCGGTTGTGGATTTATCTCTGAATGAGATTTTTAATCAATTTTGTACTTTCCTTTTCCAGATTCACTTGGATATGGATTTTGTGTAACTCGAAAACCCTCTTATTTGGATATCCACTTTGAAACTGATTTGGATAGTTTTTTTCTTGAACCTTTGCAGATGTGGATTTGGATAACTGGTTTTGGATTGCTTGACCCTGTGTTGATGTTGTGATGCTTTGCATTGAGTTAAGCCCTTGCAGATGTTTGAACTGATAGTGCTGATGCTAACATTTTTCTTCTCTTCCAGGATTCCGTTAGCGTGTCCGGAAGTTGCCGTCTTGGCCTGGGTGCTGGAAAGGGTATATGGTGGTGATGACAACTTTAAGAAGTCTGAACCATGTGAATGTTGCTGAGGTTGTGAATGTTTGCTCGTGGTTGCTGGCCAATGTAGCTGATGTACTTTGTTTTGTCTGCTATTGCCCGATGATGGATAGAGCTGAGGGCTGAAACAAATGACGTTGTTGCAGTTGTGAATTGACGCTGCTGGTGTCATCATTGCTAATGCTGTCTTTGCTCTCTGTTAGGCTAATATTGGTGATGTTATGCCGCTGTTGGGCTAATGGTTGTTGTTACCTGCTGTGACTTGCTGCTACTATTTGACAGAAACCTGTTGTTGCTTGCATCTAAGGTGTTGCGGCATTACTTACCGTTGATGTGTTTGTCACAACATTGCTGATGTGCTTCTGTATTGCAGGTGCTATCACTTGCTGATATGCCCTACTGCTGGTGTGATGAATGTGAGCTTATCTTGCCCTTTTAATTGAGTTTGCATTTCCTGTTGTGGTTTGTGAACTGGACCTCTGCCCTCTCTTGTTTTCGAATTGACTTGAACCTGATTCTTTTAATGTACTTGCCAGGATACTGATGCTGATATGGACTTTGATTCTAATATTATCTGTTGGATTTTTGCAGACAAGTCCTCCCTCTGATCTGGGACATCCGTACGGTTTGGATTTTCTACATTCAGTTGTGGATTATCCATGGATCTAATTAGCAATCTGTTGGCATCCGGATTTACTTGATAGATTCCAATTACGTACTGGTTTCGAAGCAATCCTTCGGCAAAATCCATTTTGACCCGAAACTTCTTTTTACTCTTCATCTCTCGGTTGCCCCTTAGATAAGAACAGATGTTACCTGATCTGACGCTAATGGCGCGGATCGGTAACGGGGGTAGGATGCGGCTTCGGTTGTGCCACTCCCGGCACTCGATGATGACAATGTTCTGAGAGTGTCAAATTCATCTTTCTAACATCTTCCTACTCTGTTCTGTTTTGTTTCTCTTATTTTTTGCAGGTGATCGGGAATTTCGAGGAACACTCAAGGGAAGGATACCATGAAGAAGCCTTAGGAGTTTTTAGGATTTAGGATTTTTTAGAGTAGATGTAACATTTGTAAATGTAATCTCACAGCAATTCAAATGTGAAATGATTCACTTCCTTTTGTAAAATGATATTCTTATGAAATAAAAATTCCATGATCATTCAACTTTGAATCTATTTATATTTATTTCTAGTTATAAACTATAAACATTTGTGAATAAATCCACAAATATTTAAATTCATTATTCTAGTCATAAACCATAAATACTCACGAATGATATTCTTGCCCATGTACTTGTCTCGTTGGTAGTCCTAATCTCATCACCTGACTTCATTCATTTGGATTCTAGCCAACAATATTCTCCTCATTTTCTAACCAAACGCGAATGTGCGCCGTAATCGCAACAGATTTAGTATCAATGATGATATTGCCCGTAATTGAATTCCACTGACCAAATGATATAAGCAACAATCCAATAATACCCAATTAAACTGCGCCTTATTAACAGCAACGGAAATGCTCTGGAAATAAACCATGAGCGATAAAATGGACCTTAAATCCAGTTATGCCCGACAAATTTCGATACCGAACACATCGAATTGGCACCTTGATATAATCAAAACAGGTGATAAATAAATGCCTCAGAAATAGTGTCTCAAGTGTCTCACAGCTCAGTAACAGCCCGTCTTCAAAGAATTAGCGGGATCCACGTAAAAATGACCAAAATACCCCCTGGGACCAAATCTGAAGTCTTGGAAGTCCATTTAGCCTGATTAAAGTCAAAACCCTAGTTTTGGATGCACTGCTTAGGAGGTGCATTGTCTGAGGGAATTGTCAACTCTTCTGACCAATTGTGAATTTTGTGAACCTTGTGACCCTTCTTGGAACACAAAGTCTTGTATTGTGAGGGCAAATTTTGGGGTGCAACACTGATGAGTAGGACGGCTGCTGTGTTTCTACTCAAAAAGAAGAATACTAGCTGATGAAGGTAAAGCCAAGGCCATTGCTTTTGATGAAAAAGACAAAGCTCCTGAGGAGAAGAAAAGAGGAATTACTATTGACACAGTAACACATACTCCATACTCAAATCATGCATCTTGTGAAATCAAGGCCATTGCGTTTTATAGTTTTGATTAAGTAAAGGACATTTATCATTTTATTTTTAATTCTAATAATATAAGAGAGATATTTAATGACAAAAAGAGAATATGCAATAATTTATCATTTACCTGTTTACAAATAAATTATGTTTAATAAATTTAAATAATGTTAATTTGCACTTTACATTGATAAATTGTTAAATTAGTCACTGATAACACTATTTTTTTAGTACTCAAGTTTCGATAGTATGTTACTAAAATATATCAAAAGTAAAAATTTATCATCTTATTTTATTTCTAATAATCATGTCTAAATAATATTTTTTTAAAGAAACATAGGCACTTCATAAAAGACATACAAATATGAAAGTGCTTCTCACAAAATTTATTACATAAATAATAACACTAACATTAAAACTAAATAAATATATCTGTTTATATTTTGACATTGTGTTTATTAAATAGGAGTATTAATTTAAATTAATGTTGATTGCCCTGGACATGCAGACTATGTTAAGGTAACCTTCATCATCAATCATATACTGCTATAGTTAGAGATTTATGCATACTTTGTCACTCTTTTTTCTTCTCTATTCACAATACATAGCCTTAATTTCAATTGCATCATTTAATTTGCCATTATTCTTAATTCGTTTGGCAAAATTACAGAACATGATAACTGGAGTTGCACAAATGGATGGCGGAATCCTCGTGGTTTCTGCTCCAGATGGTCCAATGCCTTAAACAAAAGAGCATATAGTCCTTGCTCGGAAGGTTCGTACATCATTTTATTAACATGTTCATTTTTTTTTCTGTTAAACCAACCAAAGCCATTCTAAGATCATACATGTTTCTTTGCAGGTTGGTGTACCATCACTGGTCTGCTTTCTAAATAACGTAGATACCCTGGATGATCCGGAGTTACTTGAACTTGTCAAAATGGAACTTCGCGGTATAAATTTGTTATCTCATAATTGAATGACAAGAAGAAAAAAAATCTAAGACTTTTTGCTAATGTATGTGTATCCTTTTACCAACAACTATTTTGCAGAACTACTTAATTTCTTCAAATTTCCTGGGAACGAGATCCCAATTGTGAGAGGCTCGGCTCGGTCTGCCTTGCAAGGGACTAATGAAGAACTCGGAAAGAAAGCTATCTTGAAACTAATGGATGTTGTCGATGAATACATTTCTGATCCCATGCGACAGCTTGACAAGCCTTTTTTAATGCCAATTGAAGATGTTTTCTCTATTCAGGTAAGTATTAATATGTCATATTCATGATGCAGTGCCATCATCTGTTCTATATTCACTCCACATTCGATTTGTGTGAAGGGGCGTGGAACTGTTGTCACTGGTCGCGTTGAACAAGGCACTATAAATTTGGTGAAGAGGTTGAAATACTAGGACTAACACAGGTACTCAGAAAATTAATGGTCTATAGGTATTTTTGCTTTGTGGTTTGTTTTTGTATTTATTGGTCTTTTGTGTATAGGGACCACCTATGAAGACTACTGTAACTGGTGTAGAAATGTTCAAGAAAATTTTGGATAGAAGGCAAGTGAGTAAAATCGTATACCTCTTCCTATCTTTTCCTTTGTTTTCCTCACGGTTTGGATTTGTAGATAATTGAACAATATGTGTACATTTCGAGGCTGGTGATAATGTAGGACTTCTTCTACGAGGTCTTAAGCGAGATGATGTTGTTTGAGTCATGTGCTTTTATAACTGAAAACTTAAAGGGTGTTTTAGTTAATGATTTTTATTCTAAACATGTTAGATTCTAATGGTGATGGTGATGGCATATCCAATCAAAATATTTTTAGTTGTATTCATTTTTGTTCTAGCACTAGGTATGTTACATTTTGCTTCTCTTGTTTATATTATGTATACGTTATTGTAAAAAATGAGTGAAAATGTTATGTTATGAACTTTAGGAGGTCCGGTAATTGGAACAAGAGCTATCAAAGGACAAACCATAAAAACTGGTTTTTTTGATGGAGCTTGCAGAGGAGCAATTGCAGGAGCCATTGCCGCCATAGAGTTTATGAGTTTTGCTTCCGTTGGCGAGCCTTTTTCCAAGGTAGCATTTCTCATAGCACTAATATTTCCGTGTCTAACACTGACACACGACACTGGCGTATATCCCGATAGTGTTCAGAGTGTCAGTGTTAGTATCGTGTCGGGTATAAGAGATAATGTTGTTTGGAAATGCAGGTAGCTTTGTTGACAAGTTTATTAAATGGAAAAGTGTTTATGGAATGGATATGTCCAAATGTTGCACAAGCTTATGTAAGTTTTAGTACTAAATGTTGAATTACAATATTAGTCGTGGCTTATATTTGGTAAAAAAAGAGTTAAAATGTTTTCAGATAAATTCAGTAGAAGCAACATATGGAGGAATGGTTTCAGATATTTATGACACCATGGGAGTTATAGGGATGTCACAAACTTCCATTTCATAAATTCAGCTCCTCCAACAAAATGATGAAATTATACAATGATTCATGCTGCTCCATTTGCTTCCAAGTCAGAAACAAAATCTCTTTATTTTTCAAAAAAATTCATTTAAATTACTAATATATTATTGAGACTTTAGAAGTTTTGATATTTTACATAAACTTGATTTTGCAGGATTAGAGGATGGAGAATTGGTGAGAATGCTTCCAAAATATAGTCACGTTTATCATTTAGAATGCATTGACAAGTGGCTACAACAACAAGGATCGTGTCCTATTTGTAGAACTTATATTCTTCAATAGTTTTGTATTTCTTGTCAAATCTCTTTTTTTGTGTTCCAAGAGAGTAGCTATAATTGCAAGTTTTGACTTTATTGTATGGTATCGTAAACTCTGTTATGGTTTAAACTTTTATATAAATAAAACATTATTAATAGCAGATAAAGAGTATATACAATCTTCGAAGTTATTTATTATCTTTTAATGAATGAGTGTTAAAGGAAATGCTATTAATAAAATATTTTGGTCTCACCCACTTATCACTCTTATGGTATATAGTACTATTATTTATATAATTATATTTAACAATAATTATAATATTTTAAATATAAATTAAACAAAATTAACAATAAAAAGTAAAAACATGAGAGAGAAATTATTTGCGATTTTACCTGCGAAATAAAAGTTTACTGTGACATTTCCTGCGAAACTTTCACTTACCTGCGTTGTTACCTGCAAATTTTTCCTGCAACAATTTCCTGCGACTTCACCTGCTATATTAATTACCCACGAAGGTTTTAGCTGGAAACAGAAAATAGCAGGAAGAATCGCAGGTAACACGTTTCCTGCGAAAATTTTGTCAAAAACCGCAGGTAAATCCGCAGGAAAATAGAGTATTTCTAGTAGTAGTTTTTAAAAATTAAATACATATTTAAATACAACATTACATATTTTGTTTCTAATATATATTCTATTACATATTTTTCTAATATATATTATGTTTTTAATTCTAAAAATATATATTTTGTTTCTAATATAGTATATCTTATAATATTTTTAATTTTAGCTTTCAACAACAACAACACAATACATACTTACATAAACTAACAACAACAAATCTAAAATTTTATAATCAATAACCAAATTAACATTTCATATATCACTATAAATCTGAAAAATAAACAAATTTAATTGCGTAAACACCTCAATAGAGCAAATTCCCAAAGCTTCAATGGAACAACTTCTTAATTTTATATCTGAAAAAAAAATCAATAATTATTAATAAGAAAAAATTAAAATAAACGGTAAAACAAAAACAAAAACAAAAACAAGAAAAATATTATTCACCTTAAATTTTTTGTGAAGGTTTCGTTCAAAAATGGAGGAGTAATGCAAGCAGAAGGAGAAGAAGGAGAAGGAGGAAAGGAAAGAAAGAAGGAAAAGGAAGAAGAAATGAGGATGCGTGAAAAAAAATTATGGGTTTTGTATATATAACCACACTTGCGACGTGGTGGACACGTGGGAACGTAACCACGTCGGAAACTATTATATGCTTTATCATTTGCGACGTGAATGCATCGTGGAAAAGTTGCCACGTGAACCACACGTCGGAACTTTTTCGGCAATAAATATTTTAATGTTGCATTACTAAATGCCAAAGCAACGGTAAAAAATAAATTTTAAAACATTTATGTAACCCATTTGCGAAGTGGGAATCACATGGGAAACCTGTCACGTTCAATTTCAACATTAATGTGTCTGAAAAGTAAAAGTAAAAGCTGATCACCTTTATTATTTACAAACTTGCAGCGTGAATCACATGTGGGTACTTTGTGACATGCTCCTCACGTCGCAAATAAAAAGATTTTTTTGAATTTTTAGTTCTCATGTGTTTAACACGCCACAACTCAATTTTTGAAAAATTCAAACTTCCCTCCCTCTTAAAATTCAAATATTTCGTTGAAAATTTTAGGTTTACATAATTTATTAATTAAATATATTAGTGACGTGGTTTACACGTCGCAACGTATTTTTTTCCCACGTGTTTACCACGTCATTAAATCACTAGGAAAAATCAAAGTTTTCTTGTAGTGATAGCGTTATCAACTCAACATGAAGAATATTAAAATAACCAATATTACTTGTAAAATTGTGAGTCCAAACACCATCAACATTTCAAATCAATCCACCAAGACGCCAAGATTACCGAGTCTACTGCCATCAACATTCAAAATCATACTACTACCTTTGTGTGCATTTCATGCGACCGTTCTCGTTGGATGAGACAAATTATGTTTGAGAAAACATTTAACTAACAAATTAACATAATTCACTATGATGAGTTTTAAGGTATAAGAAAATATTGGTTCATTTGCAAGACACAATTTGTTCATAACACACCACAACCACCAACAAGCAGGCAAAAAGATAGAGCCACCATCGATTTTGTAACACGCGGGGCCGAAGAGGGCGGAGAGTGGTTACATGTAACACCCTAGGGCGAAAGAGTGGTTGTCGGTGCACGATACATGACAATGAGACGCTCCTAGCAGCTTCTAGGGAAAATCTGAATTCACATCAGAATGAGAGAGATCCTGATGTTGGTGCAGGTACGGGACTGCATGGTTGAAGAAAGACTTATAAGGATTAATTGGTACTACTTATACCAATAAGATGCATCTTCTTTTTGGTAATCCAACATATAAGAACTTCACAATTAAGCGTGCTTGAATTGAAGCAATTTTGGGATGGGTGACCTTATGAGAAGTTTCTCAAAAAGTGTGTGAGTGAGGACAAAGCATGGTAAAAAGACCTGTATTGGTTTGTGGGGTCAGTCGGTAATCTTAAAAGCAGTCTAGGACGTTACAAATGGTATTAAAGTCAAATCTTTCCCAATACGATGTAGTTCGAGGACGGCCCAAGTGGGAGCTGGTGTGCATATAACACCCAAGGCTGAAGAAGGAGGAGAGTGGTTACATGTAACACTTGAGGGTGAGGGAGTGGTTGTCGGTGCACAAGGCATGACGATGAGACGATCTTATCAACTTCTAGGAAAAACTAAATTCACATCGGAATGAGAGGGGTCCTGAGGTTGTGCGGGTATGGGAATGCATGGTTAAAGGAAGTCTTATAAGGATTAATTGGTACTACTTATACCAACAAGATACATCTTCTTTTAGGTAGCCCGATAGACAAGAACTCCATAATTAAGCATGTTTGACTTGGAGCAATTTTGGAATGGGTGACCTTTTGGAAATTTTCTTGAAAAGCATGTGAGTGAGGACAAAGCATGCTGAAAAGATTTGTGTTGGTTTGTGGGGTCCGTCGGTAATCCTGAAAGTAGTCTAGGGCGTTATAGATGTCATGTTTAATCCAATCACATAAATTATCCCCTTGAAAGAATAGTGGGTTCAAGAAGCCAATAGATTTTCAAAAGCGAATAGCAAATTCATAGTGTCTCATGCTATGTAGAGTCGTCACGATGTCCTGATTGTATCTATTACAGAGATTCATCTGGAACATACCACAATGACACGATATTTTTCTCATAGGAAAGAATTTATGTAAAGTCGTTCAAAGGAAGAATTTCACCTTTTATAAAGCAGGAATATGTCACACTCACTTCCAAGAATTATTATCTGTTGTATTTTGAACAAATTCAAGTCTATTAAGTCAATTATAACTATTTCGAATACTATCTATACCATCTAAATTGTCTTTCCATACTAACCAGTCAGGCAACAAAGAATTCAAATTAGTTATAAAAATAATAAAATATTAAAGATAAGTTTTTTTAGAATGTCATAATAATTTATCTAATCTGTCAATTTATCTAGTAAAATTACA